>VXAA01001247.1:48811-88783 GCA_013399115.1 Anseranas semipalmata | reverse complement strand
AAAGAAAAACAAATGAAAAAAAAACTCAAGCCAACCAAAGAGAACAAAACCAAAACAGAAACAAACAACAAACAAAAAAACACACCAGAAAAAGCCTTGTACAAGATGATGTTAATTTTGCATAAATCCATTTATCTTAGGAATCAGTTTAGAATTGTATAACTAAGGTGATTGTTAACTGAAAGAATCATGGCTTAGCTAAAAAGACACACTCAAATTTACTTAATTTAATTTCCTTATCTTTGGCTAAGCTGAGAAGAATATAACCATATGGATTTTATAGATGGAATGCCAAGGTGGAAAGTGTTTATTTAAAAAGGTATTTGCCTTCACCTTTGTTTTATGAGGCTAGTCATTACCTTCAGTTTTAAACTGAGCTAGGAGGAAAGGGGGAAAAAAAAGTAGTGTTAACAACTATGTTTGGTAGAATGATTTCCTTAAGGGTTACACACTATTTGGCTTGAATTATTGAGTGTCACAGTGGCCAGATGGAAAACTCAATTTAGATTTTATTTTAACTGATTTATCAGCTATTCCATTGACAAAGAGAGGTGTTACTTTGGTGAGTGAGAAAAATGTTATTTCTGCTTATAATTGCATTAAAATGTTACAGTATGCTAGAACTTTTCAGTCAAACCTTTTAATCACTATTGCTGTTTCCCAGACTCCTCCATTTTTAGCTGCTCATAGAAGTGAGAGCTTTAGTAGGTGTTACTACAGCTGACATTTTGCTGCCATTTCCTCCATCCCTCCCCATATATTTATGAATGCACAGCATATTAAAAGGGCTACATACACTAAGGGCTTTGTCAGACCACTGCAGGTTCTTGGTAGGTTTGCTGAGGCAGTGCCAATATTTCCTCAATTTCCTTCAAGGAAACCAACAGCTTAACAAAACAAGACTTCAGTCCCTGACTCCCCAGATCTCTCACCCTTGTTCAATCATATGCTGCTTTTTTTTTTTTTTTTTTAAGAGAAAAAGTCAAATACCCAAAGCCTAGGTGGATCTTCAAAGCTCAACAAGAGCTTATGCCCTACCACTTGAGAGAGTGGCAGAAAAGCAGTAGTTAAATTCTGTATTTGGATCCACCTGACTTTCCTCTCTGCTTGGACACAGCACATATACTTTTCTCTTGTGCCTTGCTTACATTTCTTCAAAAGCAAAGAAAACAGTTATTCACTGCCCACAAGGCGTACCTAACACTTTCCCTGGGCTCATGCTTGTCTCACACATTTAAGACTACAGAACTGTGACATTGACTCTTTTTCCAACAGATGCAGGCATCCATAGAAAAAAGGCAGATTCTTACACGCTGCCTATTTTCTGAGCATGTTTTGCTGTTTGCAAAGTCTGGGACATCACGGTTTTGAGATCTAATTGCTTTTTGCTCAGGTTTCACCCAGAATCTCTTTTCTATAGTACCTTATGAAGAAACATGCATGCAGCCTGAAATGCTGCAGAACTGAATTTAGAGGGTTTTATGTTGTACTGAGAAAAAAAGAAAGGGAAATTTAGAAAGCATGAGAATTGGAAAAGCACCCTACTACTTTCAATGTTATTTCACATGCTGGTATTGAAACCGTTAGCACTCTGTTTCTGGCAGTAGGGCTTGTATAAGCTCAGTGACATGGTAACTCTTTGTAATTCTTCAAAATCTGGGAAAACAAAATAAGATTTATTATTTTTTTTTAATATATATAATAAGCAGCAGCTCCATTTTCTTATAGTAGAAAATAAATAGGGGTGTATTGTCATGAAATATTAGAACAGCAGTATTTGAACTGGAGATGTTTGCATTTCATGATAGGCCTGTTTGATTTCCTTTGTTATTTTATTCATGATATTCTTCAATCACTCTGATATATTAATTTCATGTGAAATGTATATTTTATTTTAAGCATGTGAGAGTATATTTGAAAGCTTTTTTTTATTTTTAAATCTCCACTCTGACTGATGGATGTTGATAATCACAAAATGGTTGAAACTGAAAGTTTGCAAGCACCAGAAGCAAGGTTATTTATTTATTTATTCACAGGGTGGTAATAAAACTGAAAGTCTTGAGGAACATATCAAAAATACAGAATGTTTCTGTAACAGAGGATCTTTTTAGGGATGACTGGGTGTTTAGAGCTCCTATTCTGAATTGTAGCCCCACAGGGCTAAAACTAGATCTGATAACAGTTAAAGAAATGCCATGGAGCAGGGAAGAAGTAAATTAGAAAGAATGTTTTGTATTACTTACAATTAAATCTCTTTTCCCCTTAGGCAAACAGTTATCTTTGGTGATGGCAGTTTTTAACATTATATAAAACTTTCTGATTTTATTCTTAGCCCAAGAATAATTTCTTTAAGAGGTGGCTGAAAGAGACAAGAAATTGATAAAACAAGTGTTCAACTTTTAATGAAGTTTAACTGAGAAGAGTCAAATTAATTATTTACTTTATTTTTCATTCAATATCAGAAATCCTCTATCAAAACCCTTGGTTCAGTAAAATATAGTTTACTATGCAGAGAAAATTCTATGGTTTCCTACATTTCCATAGCTAATCTTTTTATTACACTAAAGCCAGCTTTTATAGCCCAGAGCGATAATTTTTATCTACTGAGGAAATTTTAAATGGGCTTCAATGTTGGGCAGTTTCTCCACATTTTCTTTCCTGGAATCAGAAAGCACGGTAAGCAGCTAAACTATGATGAAACAGCCCAAAACAAATTCAGTTACATTTCTCCAAGCTGTGTACTTTGGTGTGGTTCAGAAAGTTGTATTAATATGATAATTCTGCAAATTCAGACTGATTTACATTTTCTATAATTTTGGACTATTTACTCTGGCTCCTTATGTGTAGCACCAAAATGTTTTCACCTAATTTGTCTTCTAATTCACATTTTTGTTTGGGGGTATTTGTGATTTCTTCTCCACATGTTTTAATGAGATTTTTGGTTGATTAATCAAGATGTTGCATTTGACATACAGGGTGCTAGTGCAGTGTTGTTATATAATAGAGAAGCGAGTGATGTTGCAGACTTATATCCTGATGATGGCCCACTTTTGCTCCTGAGAACACCTGTGAGTGAATCCACATTGTTCACTTTACAGTTCCTAGTATTTGTTTTGTGGAAAGGAAGTTTACCTGATCCACATGGTTGGGACAGGAACCCTTGAGGTTTGCTTGATTATTGCTATGTGCCCCAGGTCCAAAGGCTAAGAGGCCAAACCTCACATTTTTATGCTTATTTTCACATCTATATTCACATTAGCAGGCCAGATTTCTTCAGATTTGATTTTGATGTAATTCAGGCAGTATTATTTAGGGATATCTCATGACTTCTTCTAAGAAGTAGAGTCACAACATCTTGCAATTATTACCATATCATTCAACTGATTGAATTAAGGAGTCTAATGCTGACAGAGAAGGTGGCAGGCTCTGAGCTGACTATAACCATTCCAGTTATAAAAATAAAGAGGCTTCATAGCACTAAACCCCAACAAGTCAAAGTGTTAGGAATGAGTAAAGAAAGAGGAAAAAGATAAACATTGTTCTACTTACTAGGAGAAGATTATGTACAAATGTCTGAGGTAGCTCATCCTGATATCTCCCTGCATTTCTGGTCTTTGTCTGCTTTCCTCTCCTCCTTCTAAAAAAAAATGAAGGAAAACAAATAAAGGGAATAGGAATGATCCAAGTTTTGAATTAGCTTCCATATGTAGGAGCAATTAGATTTTTACTCTCCTCATTACGACCTCATTGGTTTTAAAAATGATACGCTTTTATGTGGGAATTAGTTACTTATCCTCTCTGGTTTATGTTTCTGCAGTAGTAAAATTTCTTTTTATATAACTTCGTGAATTGGAAGAGCAAGAAATACTTAACATATGGGTGGGAGTCTTGATTAGGGTGGCAAACCACCTAGAGATCCAGGATAACAATGGTAAAGTTTGACATTTTCTATCCTACAGATAGTCAAAATATATGAATGGAATTAAAAGTTTAAGATCAGGAAGTTACTTTGTTTTACAAGTGGATCTCTTATTGGAGATAGCACTTACTTCTTCAATGTCACAAAGTTGCATTTTTGCATTTAAGACTTTTTTTAAGTGACAGGTTTGGGCATCATCAAGTTTGCTGCTGATGCACTCAGATCTCCTCTTCCCAAACTTTTCAACTGGAAATCTACCTGGTCTGACTGTTTTGTTATGTTGCTTGCACAAAATAGCATATGACTATTTTTCTTCTCATATCTTGTCATGATACTTAGCCACTGACTGAACAGAACTCAATGTGGGATTCCCACTTGTAGAGTCTTTAACTTGACGTAACCGTGCTGGTCAAATCCGTGACAGGATGTTTTCACCCATATTCATTGGCATGATTGTCAGCTTCATGCCAACACCTTATCTCTATGCTTATATGCCTAACTGCTAGTCCCCTCCCCCCCAACCCCGCTTCCATTTACTATTCAGATTCTAAAATAGTAAATTAAATATGTTTCATAGTGAATTAAATAATGTTTTATATTAACAGGCTTGTTGATTCCTTCTTGGGAATCCTTCTTAGCCTTTGGCTAGATCAGTCACCTTTTCCATTAGGACTAGCCTCCTACATTTATATTCTGTTATTTCTCCAACATTCAGCAGAATATGGTTAGAAGGCTAGAGTGCTAATACACATCTTATAAAAGCATGCATTTTTAGACAGGCCCCACAGCAGTTTCCTTTTTCTCCACAGCAGGAGATATACATTTCTGATGTGTTAATGAATAGGGTTGTCCAGCTATCAGATAGCAACTCTCAGTTTGAGGCTGAAAAGCAGCTGCAGGATGTACAGATTATACACCTACAGACACAAGAACCATGGATAAAAGTCATACAAGTGAGAAATAATTGAGTAGTTTAGTGCTACAAACATTTCAATATTCAGTGGCATGAAAGGCGTTTTTCTTAAAAGCTTTTATAATTTCAAAGACTCTTTTGGAGCCCCAGAAGGTACAGCTAAAGTTGCTAGACAGCACACACAAAAAAGCACATACATGAAAATTAAATATAGCTGGACTTTCACAACTTTCAGAATGATCTGTTTGCCTTTTACTTTCTAAGAAAATCATAGAATCATTTAACCTTGAAAAGACCTTCAAGATCACCAAGTCCAAACACCAACCTGACCTACCAAGTCCCATCACTAAACTATGTCCCTTAGTACCATGTCCTCACATCTCTTAAACACTTCCAAGGATGGGGACTCCACCACTTCCCTGGGCAGCCTGTTCCAATGTTTGACCACCCTCTGCAGGAAGAAATTCTTCATAATGTCCAATCTAAACCTCTCCTGGTGCAACTTGAGACTGTTTCCTTGCATACTATCCCTTGTCACCTGAGAAAAGAGACTGACACCCTTTGTGCTGCAACCTCCTTTCAGGTAGTTGTAGAGGGTGATGAGGTCTCCCCTCAGCCTCTTCTCCAGACTAAATAGCCCTCTGTCACTCCTAATAAGTCTTGTTTTCTAGTCCCTTCACCAGCTTAGTTACTTTTTTCTGCACACACTTGAACAACTCAATATCCTTCTTGCTGTGAGGAGCCCAAAGCTGAACACAGTATTTGAGGTGCGGTCTCACCAGTACCACATACAAGGGGACAATCACTTCCCTAGTTCTGCTAGCCACACTATTTCTGATGCAAACTAGGGTGCTATTGGACTTGGCCACCTGGGCCCACTGCTGGCTTATGTTCAGCTGGCTGTTGACCAGCACCCTAGGTCCTTTTCTGCTAGGCAGCTTTCCAGCTACTCTTTCCCAAGTCTGTATCTCTGCATGGGATTGTTATGACCCAAGTGCAGGACCCAGTACTTACTATTAGCCTTGTTGAATGTCATGTCACTGGATTCGGTCCATTGATCTAGCCTATCCAGATCCCTCTGCAAAGCCTTCCTACCTTCAAGCAGATTGACAGTCCCACCTAACTTGGTATTGTCTACGATCTTATGGAGAATGCACTCGATCCCCTCATCCAGGCCACTGATAAACAGTATTGAACAAAACTGGCCCTAATACTGAGCCCTGGGGAACACCACTGGTGACCACATGCCAACTGGATTGCATTGCATTCACTAGGACTCTTTAAGCCTGGCCATCCAGCCAGTTCTTCACCCAGAGAACTGTACACGTTTCCAAGCCATAAGGAGCCAGTTTCTCCAGGAGAGCACTGTAGCAAATGGTGACAAATCATTCACCATTGTCAACTGAATAGTACTCCTAGGGAACATGGTGGTATTTTCAAGCATTCAAAACAATCAGACTTTACCCTAATTAATTCAATTATATATATATATATAAAAGAACAGAAAAAAGAACTTTTATTTTTCATGAACATATTTAGCTTTAGCATACCCTAGATTTAAGTCTACTATGATCTTTATTACTTTTTAAATGGAAATTCTCAGTGTTATTTGTCTTTGAAACAAATCAAGAAAGAGAACATATGCACTGCTGCAAACTATCTCAAAATGCGGCTTCAAAAGCCCTTATTTCAGTTGAGAGGGGATAAAGAGAATCATTTATTTTCATAATGGCTCTATTAGGGCAGACCATGCTTCTGCCTAGAAATGCCCTGTTAGCAAAGCTGTCATCCAACAATGATCTCTGGGAAGGTGAATGAATATAACACAGACTGCTCCTGCATTCATTTTAGAATAGTCAATAACTTCCCCCATGCCTCCACTATTTCACAAAGCATCATAATTTCTTACGGTTTATTTTTTGTTTAATAATAATGCCCTCTCATGGACCACAATTCGATCCAAAGTGAAAACTTGCCTAAGCATGGAATTATACACTAGAGAAATATTTATGAGATCTATTGTAATTTCCCCTGTAAGCAGTCCACAGAGTCATTTTTCAGATTACTGTGTGAAGTTGATATAGTGGATTTCTTCTCCCACTACCCCTGGTCATATTCCAGGGTGATGTATGGCTGCTCAAGACACTAAGGGGGCAAGAGCAAGGAGATCCAGTTTCAGAAGTAAATTCTTTATTGGACACTTGGGAACAGGAAGTGCTAAGAATAATAGTCTGAACAGCTACCACGTAAATGTGTTACATGGGAATACTCAAAGCTTAAGTGGTTCCAGGAAAGGATAATCTTTAAATAAGAACCCAAGCTTTATTAAACTTCAAGTGTTCTTTGAGCTAAAGGCTATATTTTGCATTCCATATTTCGCTACTAGAAAAAAATAATCAAAGATGGACTCTTCATTTTCAAGGTTAAAAAAGGGGAAGAACACTTTGGCATAGGTGGGTAGAAATTCTGGCTTATTGCACCTGCTAAATAACAGTAGCATGAAGTCTATTTGGAGGCTAGTAGCTAGCAGCGTACTCCAGAGGTCAATATTGGGTCCAGTCTTGTTCAACATCTTCATTAATGAGCTGGGTTATGGTGCAGAGTGTACCCTCAGCAAATTTATAGATGACACAAAACTGGGAGGAGTGGCTGATACACAAGAGAGTTGTGCTGCCATCCAGGGGGATCTTGACAGGTTGGAGAAGTGAGCTGACAGGAAACTAACACAGTTAAACTTGGAGAAATGCAAGGTTCTGCACCTGGGAAGGAACTACCTCAGGCACCAGTATGTGCTGTGGGCCACCCGGCTGGAAAGCAGCTGGGTGAACAAGAGCCCACAGGTGGTTAATGGTGTCCTGGGCAGCATTAGGGGGAGCGTTGCCAGCAGGTTGAGAGGTGGTCCTTCCCCTCTACTCAGGACTGGTGAGGTGACTCATGGACAGAATGGAGACACCATAAGGATGATGAAGGGACTGGAGTATTTCAGTTATGAGGAAAGGCTGAGAGAGCTGGGACTCTTCAGGCTAGAGGAGAGAAGGTTCAGTGGGGATCTTATGAATGTATATAAATACCTGAATGTAGGATGCAAAGAGTATGGAGCCAGGCTTTTTTCAGTGGTGCCCACTGACAGGACAAGAGGCATTGGGCACAAATTGAAACACGGGAGGTTCCCTCAGAACATCAGGAAACACATTTTTTTGTACTGTGAAGGTGACTGAGCAGTGATACAGATTGCCTAGAGAGGTTGTGGAGTTTCCCTCCTTGGAGATACTCAAAAGCTGTCTGGAAATGGTCCTGGGCAAGCAGCTCTGGGTGGCCCTGCTGGAGCAGATCTCCAGAAGTCCCTTTCAACATCAACCTTTCTCTGATTATGTGATAACTGGTCACATGTATATCACATTACAGCTTTTATGTATTCTGTATATATATACAGAATTGATTTCACAGGACAGGAAGGGGAAAAAATGGATTTCAATTGGAAAGACTCCTAAATGGGCTATGGATCAATGTTGTTTGCAAGACAGTTGAAATACATCCATTCCAGTTTAAAAAAAAGAAAAAAATGAAGCAAAAAAAAAAAAGTGTAATAATTAATTTAACATTGACCACTGCACATGCAGAAGATTATGATATGGTAGATTATGATGAGACACAGATCATTTACTTCAAAGTGTAATAGGAAAGGTTGGAGAAAAAAGTTAGGCATTGCTTGGATTTACGTTGAGATATGAAAGTTTTGAAATGTCAACAAGAGCTGATGAACTTGAAATTGTACTGTGAAATATTCTTTGTATGTTACAGTATCAGTAAAAGGCAGTTAAGTTTACTGTGTACTACCTTGGTAATGAACCTTTTATGGTTCACTAGTGGTCAAATATTTCTTCTGTGATACAGCTTAGAAGTCTCACAGTCTATGGGTTTCCTTGCATGCATAAGTCAGCACTTGGTAATTGTTTAGGTAAGAAACTGAAGGACTGAAGAAAAATTGTAGGTGTTAAGATGGATACACTGATTGTGTGATTTAGTTCCTGATTGTTGCACCAAACTACAAAATTGTCCTGTAGAACAATGAATGAATTTTAACTTAATTTTTTATACTTAAACCTGTGATCTGGCTCTCAAGGTTGTTTAAAAAAAAAAAAAAAAAGCTTTCAGGAGTTGAGGTAGCTCTTGGGAGAAGTCTAATCAATCCACTAGGAGGAATTTAAACTGATGGTTCAGAAATGTTTTGGCTCAAACCCAGCATCACTACCCATGGACCTTGTTGATATAGCATGGAGCCATAATTCTTCATGTCCTCATCTCCTCTAATAAAGACTGGAAAGTAAATGCTCACCACATCCGCCACCATCTCCTATTGCAAAAGAAAAAAAAAAAAAGCTATAATAAAAATTCCAGTACAGATGTCATTTCAGATACTGGTTCTTATGATAATATAGGATGAGAGGTGTAAAAGGTTAAATCAACCTCTGTTTAAGAATTCTGCAAATTCCAGAAATAGCAACAACAACAAATCTATATAAGCCAACAACTTCTGAATGTTTCAGAAGATAATCCGTACATATTTCTAAGTAAAATTAGTATTCTCTCTCTTTGGATATTCCAGTGTTGTTGTATTAGACAATATCACCTATTGCACTTAACTCATGGGCAGGAGTAAAATTCTCTTCCTTTTTTTATGCTTAACTGTACATTTTCCTGGGTGAACCTGTTCATCTATTTATTCTGAATATAAACATGAACACACTTCATACAGAATATGGAAAAGGAATAAATGTATGAAAGTAATTACTGACTCTTGATTAAGGGCTGACTAAGAGTAGTCCTGTTTTGTGCTTGGATTTGTCACTTTCAGTGACATTGGACATAAAAACTTCAAGTCTGTCTTTTAGGCATGAAAGGCAAAAAAGACTTTTGTGGATCTGGCCTGAAGACAGTGTCAATTTGCATCAGCTGGCACAGTGGCAGGCTGTGAGTAAGTGGGCATAAGATATTCTGTCACCAGACAAAGTGACATTAATATTGTGCCTCACCATGAGCTATCATGGCCACAAGCCATTAGTTCCAATTAAAATAATGATTTTCTCTTTCAGGATGCAACACCAGACTTTGTACCAGGTCAGTGATTAACGCATGTTCCTTTTGTGCATTTAATGGTGAAACATAAACAAGATAGGTTAATCATCCATCTTCAAAACTGACATTTTTAAGTAGGACAAGCACACACTGGATGCAGACAATGACCTAGCTACAGTGGCTGCTTGCTAAACAGATGTGTCTCTAGATGATCATTTGTCCTGAATTCAATATGGGGCTTCAAGACAGAAGTTCTGGGAGGTGCCAGTTTCTGGTGTTGATTATCTATCTTTGGAGAACACTAGATACCCTTTTTTCTGTCTTCACTTTTTTTTTTTTTTTTTAAGTAGAAATTCTCCAGCCTCCCCTCACCCCTTGCTTAGAGAGACCTTCAGTGGATTTTACAGTGAGTTACTCCAAACAATTCTGCAAGAAGGACTGAAACATGCTGTTGTGCTGTCACATTTTTAACTTGCCTATTGACTGTGCCATAGTGTTAACTGTCCGTATGTGTTTTAGTTCAAGGTATACACAAGATAATAACACTTACAGAACTCTAACAAAAAAGGGTTGAGCAAACAGATTACCTAATGTTTACCGTGGGCTAAAAGTGTGTAGCTACAAATGTTAATTATTATTATTAGTTTGAGAATGACACAAACAAAAATTTTAAAAAAATCTGCAAACCCCCACAGAGATGGTTCATCATAACATGAAGTCATACAGCTCACAATGCGGGTTTCAAATAACCTTTTGTAGCTATACTTCCAAAATCATGCAAAACAATTTTTAGGGATTACTTTTTTAAGCTATTATATTCTTCAACAATTTCAGACTCATATCTGCAATTTTAATTCTGTTTATGCCTACAGAAGGACTGCAGTTAGCAGTTTTTTTGCACAGTGTCTAGTTGCCCAGGAGGCTGACCTAGCATTTGCCTAATAGTATTCATTTGCTTTGCTTTGTACACACACATATTATGTATACCTACCTACACATATTATCCACGCCCTGGAAGTTTTCTTAAGTGTGAAGGAAGCACAGAGCAAATAAGTAAGTTGAAGTTGTTGGTTTCGGAGACAGTAATAAAAATACAGTGTTAGACAGTCCCATATTTGAACTGTTCATCTGTTAAAGCCTCTTGAGAGGAATGTGCTCTCGCCTGCTGCCTCTTCTCAAGTGACGTTTGTCTGCTCGCTCGGATGTGTTGCAGGGGAGGGGCCATGTGGGGCTTTGGTACAGATCTTAGAAGCTTGAACCTTGCTGTCCCATTTTTAGGACTGGTCAACTAAACTGGGAAGCCAACAGCCCAGCAGCCTTCATTCACAGGGTTTAGCATCCTGTTACACTCCTCCTCGTCACTAAATTATGGAATGAAACCCAATGTGGACAGATTTAAAAGATTCTGTTCCACTCTTAATCTCACTATGTTTTCCTCATGGTGGCAAGATCAGCCTCCTAAATAAGCAACATAGTTTGCCTAAACAGCCAGAGCAAATTCACTGTCATATAGTAGTGCTGACAACAGATACAAAATTAAGAAAATCTGTACATAAGATATAGAGAAATGATTATCAGACACCATCCTCACTAAATCATCAGGTCTAGTTTTACCACATCTGGCAATAGTACCATACTTCATTTTTAGTTCCATAACCAGGCATTTCTCCCTCCATTCCTCCCTTTCCATTCCATTTTGTCCAAAGATTGTCATTTTATAGGAAAAAGTGGAGGATATCAATCGATAGTGCCAGACACCAAGACCTTTCCCTGCTAGAGCAAATTAAAAGTTTTTGATGTTTTCAGAAAAAGACTGTTTATCAGAGAAGGGATTTTCTTTTTTTGTTTTGGAGGAATGAAACCTTAATCAAAATTCAGCCAGGAGAGTGAATTCTCAAGTAAGGGGGTCCTCTCCCCAAAGAAGCCAAGAAAGGAATCCAACAGCCAGGAATTCACTCCATCTACTAATTCTCTTGGCAGTTAAAAAAAATAAAAAATAAAAGAGGAGGAGGCATAACATTATCAAAATCCACAAGACATGCTACTGGAGAGAGACAAATTGCTGAAAACTACTCTACAGTATCTCCCAAAGTGTCTCTTACCTCCTCTCCTACTTAAATCACTGTTATTTGTTATCAAAGAAACCAGGGATGGCTGATCAATATAGTAGTATGCAGAGGAACACCTGAGCTTTGCTTGTCATGAAAAAAGATCTCATCTGTTGAGACCATTACAGTAACATGCAGTGTATTCAGGCTACGTATCAAGCTGGAGTTTTAATACACTGCTGCGTTCATTTATGGAATACTAAAATTCTTGCAATCTTTTAAAGAAAGGGAGGGGGAGAAGAGAGACTAAATGCAAATTATTCCATGTTGCTAGACCTATGCCATCACAAGCAATAAAAACAAAGCCTCCTCTTCATGTTTACATCACTACTCCCAGTACTCCCATCTCTTTTTGGATACTTGGATGTGTTTGAGTCTTTGAGAGCTAACGTGTCACACCAGGAGCACTAAACTGGAACTAAAGCAGCAGCCATGCAGCTGGGAAACAAGATTTCTACATATGTCATCGGTGTTTCTTTTGTAATCTTACATTCCTCAAAAGAGAGTATTTCTTCCACTTATGAACTATTCCACTACTAAAAAAGGTAGCATTTTTATTCACCAGACCTCCAGATACATCATTTTTTGTCAGTTAAAAGTATTGCTGCTACCCAGGATTAACTATAAACCTTAATAGGGAAGAGCCTTTGTCTTTTCAGGACTGCTTCAAAGTGTTTCTTCTCCTCCCTCTTCAAATTGACAGAGGAAATCAGGGTTCCATCCAAGCCCACAAACAACAAATACTTGTTCTGCTCTCAGTATTTTCTAGCTCAGTACATTTTCCTCAGTCTACTTCCAGGACTACTTCCTCTTCTGGGTTTCTTTTCCTGACTCCTCCAACAGATACCTTTTCTCCCCAAGACAGGTTAATACATACAGTCTCAGTCACTTTGGCACTTGAAGGCACCAAATAAATATCTGCAAAGCAATTTGCTTTTCATTCCCCTTTGTTCTGCTAATATGATCTGTGCATCCCTTTACACCTCAGAAAGTATTACCGGTTTGAAACCAGAGAAAATAGAATTAGTATTTATGCCAACTGGTCTGCACCTATGCAAGATGATCCTTTGGAAGAAAATGCTGCCTCTTCTCTGTAGAATTCAATAATATTTATTTCATCAACCAATGGCAAACACAGAAGTACTCGCTCATGCAAATTCTCTCCTCCAAATCCAGGAGATGTTATGATGCAAGCACTCCTGTGATAGCACATACAGGATGAAAAATTCTTAATTGAAGTGTTTATTGTTCAGCTATCCAAGTTTGGCATGATACTGTCAGTAGTGACTTAAAATTCTCTCCTCAAATATTCTTAGTAGAGTAGCATAATTATCTGCGGATGGCAAGGGTGCAGGGTAAGGAACAGCAGGAAAGAAGTAGCTGCCTACTTTCCCAAAGCAGAGCAAAATCTGGCTCTTCCAGCAGTCCCCATGACTCTCCAGAGCTCTCATGGTCCCTCAACTGCCAAATATCAAAAAGCTGAAGTGCTAGGACTCTGCAGGGACTGAAGCATCTCTGTTAAAAACAAAAACAAACAAACAAACAAAACAAGCAAAAAAAAGTTTTTAAGTCTCTGATATCTTAGACAGGGGTGGTAAGCAGGCAGAATTAAGCACAGCAAACACTGTGCCCACTGCAGCCCTCAGGCTGGAACAGTCACTGTGGTCTTGCTTTCCAGTCTGTGCTAAGGGAGTTCCTTCTCCTCCTTTTACTTCTCCTCCCTTGCATTGCTCCCTTCTGCACAGCCTGGACAAATAGCTACTGGCAGCAAAATTATCTGCTTAATAAGGAAGTAATTTGCACGAGCTACCCATCTTTCTGGAAGAGCCCCAGCCTCTGTCTAGAAGGACCATATCTGCTCCCGATGACTGAAAAGAAGTGGAAAACACATTAAAACCTTCACATTTTTGTTTCATGTGTACCATCCTTTTTAAAAGAAAGGGGAAGCTAAAGAAATTAAAAGAGAAAAAAATGAAAAAAAAAGTTTGAGAAAAAATGTTTGCTGATGTTTATAAAACGATTATTAAAGCCATTAGTGTCAAGAAAATTTGCTACTGTACATATGCCCATGCTACATGAAATTCTTCATAAACATATTGCATTTAATGGATGAAGACTTTCAAAATTTCCATTTGAGCATGTTCCTGTACGACAATGAAGAATGCTTTTGTATAAGGCATAGCAAATGGTCATTTTTTCATGGTCACATTGCAAAAAGAAAATTAGACAAATAAATACAGTGAAGTGATTGTAAAAATATGTGAGTTGGAAACATCTATTTTAAAGACCGCCTCTCTACTTGTGAAAAAAAAATTATTATAAATTATACTTTTCATGATGTGGGACCTGCATGCTTAAAAACCCCTCATCGTAAATGCTAAAATAAATGATAATATTATTAAAGAGCTGTTTTGTTTATTTGTTTTAAGATCAAAGCTATATGTTATTAGTAAGCTATTTATGCTGAATTCCATTCAATGTACTAGTTTCATCACTGTCCTCTCTCTATATCTGTTCCACATGGAACTAACAAAATCTTAAATGTTACAGAAGAATGAAAATGCATTGCATTTGTGACAGCTTGCTCGTTAGTGTCAAGTGACATTCTTCTACAGATGGTTAGGAGTTACTGTCTTCAATTTACAATAGAGAGAAGAAAGTTAAGGTCTTCATTTCCCTGGCAGGGTCTCTGTAGATGATCCGTTGGATCACCATCGGCTTCAAAGTGATGCTACCTGAAGCTTATTTGGGGTCCCCATGCCTCCCCACTCCTCCTGTCATGCCAGCCTGTTCTGCTCTTCAGTCTTAGACATATCCAGCATTCAAAATTGTGCCAGGATGGGCAGTTGGCCCCAAATCCAGAGCTTAAAGGGTTTTGTGTTCTTCCTACAAAAGTACCACAGGATGTTTCTTGTGCTGGAACTTGTGTTTCCTTTAGCAGTGCAGGTGTTACAAGCTTTTGCTGAAAGACGGCCAAGGTCAAGCCAGGGCCAAGCAGTATGAGTTTCTAAGTGAGCTTTCACTCATGGTTGAACCTGCTCTTTGCAATGTTGCTACACAGAAAAAGGTTTAGCAAATCCCTAGACACAAAATCTCATACTGGTACATTTAAACTGTTACCTGTTTATGTAAAATATTTTTTCTCATGGAATTAAAAGGACACCTTAAGTCTCTAATAAAAACACAGCTTAGAAACAACATGTATCATTGTTTTGTTATCTATTGCTGCAATAATGTCCCTATTACATTCGTTAGTCTTTTCTGGGCCAAACTTTATTTGCAGTGTAAAGGCTCATGGAGTGGTCCATCTGGCTCCTGGCTGGGAAGAGAACCTTACGTGCCAAAATGCACCTCTGAGAGAAAGCACAGAGGATGTGTAATGGGGCTCAAGCTAGAAATGTCAAAACATTTTGCATATCCTCATATTTGTGGCATCTATCACAACAAAACCTGTACCTCTTGCAGTCTTAAAAGTATTTTAAAATTGTATCATGTAACTATTTATGAGTTCTGCCTTATTCTTTGTTCGCAAGCAAGAAATTTCACCAAGCCAACTCAAGCCTCTGTATTTAAGCCTGTTGATTTCTGAGTGAAGAATCCTTTTGGAGGAAGATATACTCAAAAATTTGAAAAAGCAGGTGAAAACTCTGTCATGTTTTGGACATCAGCATTTTTTTGGGTGGGGGTTGTCTGTCACAACACAACCAAACATGTTGATATAAAGGAAAATATAAGTAATTGGAGGGATGGTGTTCTCTTGGTTTACATGGGCAAATATTAGTAGTGAAATCTCTCATGAATCTACCATCCTGAAATCTGCAAAGCAGTTCAATTGCACGTGAGAATCTGAACCTTGGCTGGTTTACTGGACTGAATTTAAGCTTGGAGGTTTGTTCCCTACCTGACTCATGCCATGACACAGAGAAAAATGAGTGAAGAAAAGTGTATCTATGAGCAGTTGAAATGTACCCTGTTAACTTAAATTAACCATGCTAAAGGCAAAAGCTTATGTTATGTTCCTGACCCTGAGCAAAAGAGAAAAATAATTGTTCAAATGAGCAAAAAGTCCCAGTGCTCTCAGCATTTACAGGAAGGAGAGAGTAAAGAAAAAACCTGAAGGATAAGAATTACTAGATTATATCTAATAACAGCTTAGCCAGCATGGCTAGTGTTAATGATCCTTGTGTGAGGGGCCCAAAGGTTGCCACATATGGACTGTGCTCCTTTCTTACAAAAGTGACAAGCAGGAAATGTTCTATTACTGCTCCAGCTAGGTTTGTAATGACTCCTCTGCCTTTTCTCCTGCTGTAGGTAATAGCTTACCCATGCAATTACCTTCTTTTGTCTTCACAGAGTTGAGGATAAATTATTTCAACTTCTTTGTGGGGGGCATTTGAAACTAAAGTTATTTTTAGGGAGAAATAAATTCTTTCATGTAAGACGCGGGAGTTGTTGCTCCTCAGGCAGCTGAGAGAAAATGAAAGGCACTTCAAGTCTTTTTAAAAGCTGGATTCTGATGTTTAGCTTGAGATCAAAGAGAGAACAGAGAAAGGAGGGGAAGCTGAGTTTCTGCTAAGCTACCACTATATACAGCCTCATATATACATCCTTTGAAGGACTTGCCATTACGTTTCTGATCTTTGAACTCTTTCTTATTTTATGAAGGTGAGTTGAATTTCTTTTCAGTTGTCTTGTTGTAAAACTAATGACTATGCCTTAGATGGTTCGAGAAAATTGTACTAACCTGAAACAGAAGAACACAGTGCCTGGAACTTGACAATCATGGTCACACTTTTGTTTTTGGGAAAAATGCCAAAGAAGTTTTAAAAGATTAACCGTGAAAAATAATATTTACCAGGTTTTTAAAACCACAATTCAGGATTTTGATAACATGCTATAATTCTTTAAGCTCAGTTCTGTTACTTTAATATATTTATTTTGTATGCAGTAAGCCTATTTATGTTCTTTTCAAGCTGCTTTATTTTTTGAAGGCGATACATTTCAAATTCAAAATTCATTTTGTTGTTGCTTTCACACATGCTTGCAAAGTTACTGCTAACTTGTGTGAAGAATAATAACCAAGTTAAATAATTTACTAGTAGCATTTGTAACTAATACAGATGCTAGACCAATCATCCTAGCCCAGTAGAAGGACAAAACTTTTTTGTTGTTTTGAGATAATGCTAGGTATACCACTTACTTTCTGACACTATGAGGAAAAGCATAGCTAATAGTGTGTAGCTGAGGGGCAGTACAGTTTATTCATCACCGTACATAGCCAGAGAGATTGCATGTGGAGTTCAGAAGGAAGCTGTATTGATCTAAGCTACAGTACACTGTTATTGTTTCCTACAATTATCCAATCTGATGTCATTCGTTTGGACCAGGAATCAATTAGGGCTTATAGCTTTTGCTATGGAAAAATAAAAGATATGTTTTCCAATCCTATGTGGGATGCCACATAGTTGAGGTTCTGACAGGAATGGAACCAGCAAAAATAAGCAGCCATTTCTTTTAATATTTTAATGTGGTAGTAACAGCCTTTGTTAATACAAATCTTTTCCTTTGTAGATCTTTAAGATCTTTATTAAGATGGGGAATAAATGTAATTCCCATTATTTACATGTTGTGAAATTGATGCAACAGAGAGAAGGGCTGCCTTGCTCCAGGGGAAAGAGATGGTTGAAGTAAGAAGAGTGCAAGCATTCTTGCAACAGTTGTCTGAGTGCTTATAAATATTGATGTGATACTGTCTTACATTGTGATGATTTCTGAGCAACTCAAATTCATATGAGACTCTTGTTATGTTACAGTGTGGTTTTGTCAATAGAGAATGATAGCTTTTAACACAAAAAACAATACACTTGCAAGCATATGGTAGAACCCCTGGAGAGGTTCTGATTTGGATCAAATGAGCTGAGTGATAGAGTCAGACATGATAACATGAGGAATTGGTTTTTGCTCAGAATGTTGAGGGCTGTTTGTTTCTTCCTGGGACAAAGACTAGGTGCTTGTTCACTTACAGCCTGCCTTGTTTCTTTGTTGCAGTCCTATATCACACATCGCAGGAATGGCATTACAGCAAGTTATTCAACCTATAGATAAATCAAGTTCTTCAACTAGGTTTTGTTGTCACTGTCACTCGAGAAGCCTCACTGAGAGTAGGTGCAAGGCTGCAACAGAAGGCAGAAAAGTTGGCCATAGGCTCAGCGCTGATAGTAGTACAAGCAGAGTGCTGAGTAAAAGCAGAGAACATAATGTATGTTTCTGGGAAATGCAGACGGTCAGCTGAACAGATGCAGCTTCCTGTAGGATCTGGTGCTTTCTTGGCATGCATTAAGTGGGAAAAGAAGAGAGGAAAGCTTCAAGAATCTTTGGAAAGGCAACCACCCAGCTCTCCTCCCTGTCAAATATCCATTCTTTGTAGGAAACCTCGCCACTGGGAGGGAGTCTGTGTTGTGGAACCCTGTGGGAACAACTCCACGATTTCTGGCTATGTCGAGAGTGGGACTGGAAACACCATGTCTTTATGTAGTTGTGTTCTTCAAAGGTTTCACAACACTTAGACTATTGTAGCTATGTCAAGAGGAATCACCTAAACGCAGAAGAGAGCAAGCTGTTAAAAGGCACAGTCACTGGAAATCGAACAAATTATAGAGTTACTAGATGACATTGCAAATACACACTGGAGGAGAATAGAAGTCAGTACTGATGTAGGCGGATGTGCTGTGAGGAAAGGAAAATCCCATCTTCATGTCATCCATCCTCCCAAAGCTCCTGCCTATTACAATAGTCTGGGACCTGGCCTACTTAGCAGGCTGACATAGCTCTGCCAGGTAAAATGAAGCTTAAACATACCCTCTTCCCTTCCATCTCATTTCTACTGCACACTGTGTCCCGGTGCTCCTGAACTGTCAAATGAGACCATCACCTCAGCAAATCTGTTGTGGGTCTCTTCTGACCAAAGGGCTGGAGATGTGCCACTTTTTGTCCCTAACAGCTTAGCATAACAACAGCAGTAATCCTTAGAACCTCTTCCTTCTCCTATTCCCCTCCAGCGCTCCCAGACTGTGGCACCCAGGGCTGCCAAGGCTCATTCTGGTCCCTGTGTCAGGTGGAGCCCATACAAACCCATTGCTCCAACAAGAGGTAGAAGAACCTTTTGGGCAGAGGAAATACTCCCCAGGTCTGCACAGCTGCCTTGGGCAATGACAATGGCAGACTTTGCATCCTCCTTGCGGGTTGTATTTTATTTTACTTTTCACCTAGTTTTCACCTTTTAGCTCTCCCACTTGGTGAGCTGAGAAGTATCTCCATGTGAACATACTATATACTCCCTATCACAGCCAGATCTTTCTCTAACCCCTTACCCAAGACTTACTCAGACTAAGCATAAGTCCCAAACTTGTCTCTGTCATAAAACAAAAAACTTCCCTAAGCCCTGATGACATTGGTCTCTGTCTTCTCTATCCCACCAGTTACTATGCACTTATGGCATCTAAAAATCCTGGGAAAAATCCGCCTTTTACCAGTTACCTGCCTCTCTCAGCTCATGTTTATTGCTAACCCTAAGGCTGAGATGAGTGGGATGATAATCAAACCCCATGGATAATTGTGGAGATTTTGTGGTAATCTTCTAAGACAACTTGTCATGAACTAGGCATAACTAGGGCTGAGGGGAAAGGAGGGGGAGTTTAATTTTCTGAGAAATGGGAGCTAATCACAATGGACCAGGCATGGGTAAGACACCTAGGTTGTCAGGGATTGCATATCATGCATGTGTGATGGGGTGCCCCAGTTGTAAAGGGACTTACATATTTAGATGTCAAAAATGTAACAGGCATCTATGGGTGAGATGTTGGTCAGTTGTTAGTAGAGAGAAACTGCACACAGACTCTTAGATCTAAAACATCCCTAAACATCTGAATAATGGTAAATGAATCCCACTGACTTAGTGTGGACATTTTATGGTAAGCAAATTAAACAATTCAAAGTCTTCATTATATTGCTAGAACAAAGTTAAATCCTGAAGCAGGGAAGGATCTGGCCACAATGGGGAGAAGGGAATAGGGATAAGAGAGGCCAAAACTGGTCCAAAAGCTAAAAACAACATGTTCAACCTGATAAATACCATCTCATCTCATCAAGTAGGAGAGCTAAGGGAGGAAGATCAGAAAAAGAAGCCAGAGGTTGCATTTTTGACTTTTGACAATGGTTTTAAAGGAAAGGCAGGCTTTATGGGTTCCATGAAAGCAGCAATCTCCCTAGCTTAAGAAAAATATGTTTTATGGCTTTTCTACTTTCAAATCTGATTTGTTCTTTCAAATTCATTTCTGTGCCAAAGTTTTTCATGACCACAGAAACAGAGGATACAGTAAATATTTGTCTCCTTCAGACAGTTCAAAACAGATGAGTATGCACATAGTAAAGAGCGCAAGTATAAGCAGTAAGCAATTTTGGAAATGTATAGAGGGGAAAATTCTCATTTGTTCATACCAATGGCCTGGAAATATATTAGACATAGACAAAATCACCAATTGCTTGTGGCAAGAAATATCATGAGGTCTGTAACAGAGCCCTGGAAAGTCTGGCTTGTTGCTGTTGCAACTACCATTATAAGAAGAAACAGCAATGTAGTCACTGCTGCTGAAGGGTCAATAGCAGTGTCAAGTCTTTAAGTCCTCCAGTGTTTTGTGCTTCAGGATACAACCATTCAAGGTGGTAACCTAGTCTAAGTGCATGGGTTAGTTATAAAGGATGGCTGTATGGATAAAATCCATCCTCAGCCCAAATCTTTTACCTTGAAAAATTCACTTAATTTTGTTTTTATATATGTTTTTCAACTGCAAAATGAAACAAAACATACCTATCTAAGAAGTTATAATCAGCAAAATTGTGTCAAATATCATCAGGTACTCAGACATCACAGTGAGAATTGTTCTGATTATATCAGATGTCACATAGCCCTTCATATCCCTCTCGGCTCATACCATTGGTTTCACTAGAAAGAGGCTGCTGTGAATTTTTCTGCAGAGAAAAAGCAGGATTCCCTTTAGGAAGTCCGCACTGAAATTTGTGGAAGAAATGTAGGACCAAATAGCTTGCTTTTTAGCAGGCATTGCTATACACATATATGATTCATGTAGAATTTGCACGTAAGGCTATTTAGCTGACTGTGTATAAATAAAGAAATGGCTAAGTTCTGGAGGTCTTTTTTTCCACTGTAATTATCCTGGTACACAGCATGCACTTACATTTCTAGAGGACTATACGTTTCTAATCTGTGCAGAAAATTATATTGAGTTAAAACAAAGAAGTCCCTCCCTGTTATTCAGCAAGCTGCTGACACATTGAAAAGATTAAAGACTTTAGTCAGTACAAGAAACATAAAATAGTTCAAGTGAATGACCACAAAAATGGCCTTCTTTGCGTTTTTCCAAGTATGGCTCAAAAGAAAATACTGGGCATGTTGCTAGAAAATTCAGTGCTACTTCAACTGCAGTGCAGCTTCCAAACAAAAATATAACATATAACCAATATATTTTACTATTTTTGAGTATTTCTCCAAATCCAATCTTAATTTTTTCCTAGTGGCAGTGTTTTGATTTAAGATCTTTCAGAAAGTTTGGGTTCTCACTTTCCTGTAGTTGTAGCTATGGATTTAAAGGAGATCATTTTGTGTGATTGAATCCTGTGTGTACAGGATTCAAAAACAAGTACCAGTAGATATAAAGCAGCTGACAATAGAAGGCAGAATACACTATTTATTTATTTATTCATTCATTAGTTCATTTTATATCACTGAATTCATGTATATTTGTCTGCCTGACCTCATTTGGGAAAGATTGTATACAGTAGATATGAGAAATATTGTAATGCAAACTACCCTCAGAACATGTCTATTTCCAAACAGGAGTGTGTATAAGTGCACATAGGCATCATCATCAAGTAGTTTTCCTTAGGTAATATCTCTTTATTATAAGTCCAACCAGAATGAATACATGACGTGATCCTATATGTACAAATACGCATTATTATTAGGACAGCATTGTCCCTAACAGCCTTTTCTAGACATTAACTCTTCTCTGAGAAGCACAGCAAAAACTGCATTTACTCCTGACATCATTCTCATAAAGTTTTTAATTGCACTAGTTCTAGTTTCTCTCTTTCTGCCTTCCACCTTGTTCTCCTTTTGGAGGTGGGCACCTCAGCATTCCGGGAGTGCAGGTGTTAACATGGTTAGGTCAAGTCTTCTTGTAATAATATCCACTTAAAATGATAATTAGGGATGGACAAGTTGACTCTGACTTTGCTCTGATGATCTCAGTTCCATGGGAAGTCCCCACAAATTGTCTGATTTCTTTGGCTATATCACAGAAAAGCTGGACTACAAGCTACAGCTAAAATGAGAGATCAAACAACTACAGCTTCTGTAAAATGCCTGAAATGTTCTCTTCTTACCACAGTTTATTTTCTATTACTTTGTAATTTCCCACTTGCTATTTACACTAACGGACAGCTACATCCTTGTGAAAACCTGCAAACTTTCCTTTACTAGTTTTAGATGTTACTGAGGAGATTGAAGGTTAATTTGGGTATTTTTCTTGGCTTGCTCTATTGCTCACCTTCTTTTCCGTCCCTTTCCAGACAAAGCTTATTAAACTCACAACTGAATTTATTCATATAATCATCTCTGCTCTCAGGAAAATAAAGTGGGTTTTAGTCTAGTACTCAAGTTTGTTCAGAAGATAACATGCAAGGTTGTTTTTTTTTTTTTTACACAACATCAAAGAGCAAAGCAAACAAACCTGCAGCTTCTTAGTTTTCTTTTTTCAAGAAAACAGCGCAATTCAGATGGTGTTTAGGTTTCCCCCCTTTCCCATATTGTAAGTATCAGTTTTGGTTTTAATTGCTGATTTCTTTATGGTAACTGTAACATATCAGATGAAGGCTTTGAAGGAAGGAGTCTAATGTCATCTTTGGAACTCAAATACTGAACACTTGATCAAAAGCTCTTCCATCTTGTCACTTAATCTGATTAAAGCTCATTTAAAAGCTGTATACAAAACCATGAGAATTTAGCTGTCAGGCCAGATACCAGCACTGAAAGGTCAAAAATAATTTGTAGTGTCTATGGGTGGCACAAATTTTATATGTCTATGTTGTAGATACTAGGTGTGGAAAAAGCAGACCCCATCCTGGGATCATGTTCTTATATTCCTATTTCTTTTGTCTGTATTTTCCAGATCAATGACTTAGTAGATATTTTTTGCACTTTAGCACATCCTCAGCCGAAGAACTATTGGACATCACCTCTGCTTTGTTGGCCTGTTGCTTAAGATGCTGTTTCCAGAAATGGATATCTGAATCTTCTGGGGAAAAAAAAAAATAAACCAGATTGAAAGGAAATCTTGCAGTTTCAGGGCATACAGATAAAAGTTTTTCTTCCATGTGTCTTTGTGTTGTGGGAGGTAGGGTTACATTTTTCTTCTAACTACATTTAAAAATAAAAAGGCTAAGTTGGTTCAGTCCTTGAAGAAAATCTGTCTTAGGAAGGACCGAGTGCTGCGATCACAGGTGCGCAGGGGCACCACTCCGGAGGCCAGAGCAGAGGACCAGGAAGGCTCGCTGCATGTGTGAGTGAGCTGGCAGCTCAGTGTGGGAGTCCTGCCTCCGTCCTGCTGCTGCTTAGGGGGGTGGGTGCCAGAGCCCATGCAGTGGGGGAATGGAAGAGGAGCAGGTGACCAAGGCACTGCAGCATCTGGCTTAACAGCTAGCTTTTAGCTTTGATCCATGCATCTGCTCAGCATGCTTTCCAGTCCTGCAGCACAAGGCAGAGATAAATGCAGGACTGTGGAAACCACACTCAACCTAGCCTTCCTACAGACAGCGAAAGCACATTCTTCCTCTAACCCCCTTCAGAGTACAATGAGTGGAAGAATTCAGTTCCTTCTTTTCATCTAAGGTTACAGAGGCTGTTGGTGAGGCTGCAGAGATGGATAACCCCATTAAAACAATTCTTTTTTTTTCCTCAGAGTGTGTTGATAATTTTTTCTCTGCTCATACATTATTAAAACTGTAAGACCAGATTCTCAGTGGGGGCAAAGTGATGTAACTGTGGAAATCAATTAAGTTATGGGGATTTAAACAACAGAGAATTTCATCCCTCTGGCCCTGCATTTTAGTTACTGGTACAGTTGTTTTTATTTCAAATGCAATTATGTATATATTTCCTAAGAATCGTGGCTTACAGAAAATGAGAAGTGGTAGGAAGTGTTGCCATGTAGAAAAATAAGAGAAGAAAAAACAGAAGAGGAAAAAAATCCGCAAGAAACAGTCTCTCAGTGTTTTAGTTTTCCAGCTTAATGATACATAATTTTAGCTTCTTTAAAAACAAATCATGTTATTGGAGCCTCTGATTTATATTTATTTTATTTTGTTTTATTTTATTTTGTTTTGCTTTGTTTTTCTTTGTTTTATTCATTTATTTATTTTTAATAAAATGTTTAAATATTTATTACAAATAAGGGCATTTATACATCACATTCTGCAGCAGCCCTTCACTAACCAATAGTTTCTTGCATGTCATTTGTTACTGTAGAATTACGACTGCCACCATTCACTAACTGAGGGAAATCATAAACATCAGAATTTAACATCATTACATTTTCTGCCTCTCAGATGGGATTTGTGGTATGTTCCCAAATTCTATTACTGGATACGTTTCCCTGGCTTGAAGGGAAAAAAATAATAATAAAAAAGAAAAAGGGAGAGGGGAAAAAAGTATAAGCAATGTTTTTATTAAACCTTTCTCTTAGCTTTACAGAACCTTTTTTTTTTTTTTTTTTTTTTTTTTTTTTTTTTTTTTTTTAATCCTCTTTTTTTTTTTTTTTTTTTTTTTNTTTACAAAACCTTTTTTTTTTTTTTTTTTTTTTTTTTTTTTTTTTTGTCCTTTTGTAGACTCCATGTATTTTTAATGATTTCTCTGTTGCTTGTAGAAAGTAGAGAGGATGAGAGAGAAGGAAAGAGAGGGCACTCAAATAGAATAATTCAATTTTCTACTTTGTGAAGAGAAAAATCTGTCTCTGGGCTACATCTGAAAAAATAATAAAAAATGATGTTTTCCCTTTGTAGTTTCTAATACATTTTATTTAAAGAAAAAAAGCCCTTTTTAATCTCTGCTTCCTTTTTGGAAAATGAAGTCATGTGCTTTGCAAAATCACAGTGCAAGTGAAGCAGTTACTTGAATTTATAAGGAAACAGGAGAATTCTACACTGAAACAGGAGATAGCTTACAAGAAAAACATGTCTCTGACAAAGCAAAGTCATGGAGCCAGTATACTTTGCCTTCTTTAGTGTCACATAGAGGAAATAGGGATGAAGGAAAAAGGAGGAGAGAAAATGATGTGTTTTTCTCCTAGAGGATGTAAGTAGATGTCTTAGTAACCACCAATTGTTTAATGAAAATTATTTTGGTAAATTGTTGGGTGCTATCAATTTTCGCAATGGTTTTCTGTGTCCATCAAAGTCAACATTTTACACAGAAGAACTAGGTTTTGTATCCCTGAGTATATTCAGGTATTAGGTTTTGCTGGGAGTTTGGTGCTGAGGGAACAGGACAAACTACCATTCAAGGTGAAACCATTCCTCTCCATGCCAAGTTTGGGAAAGAAACCTGGGCACTGGTGCTGCTGGTGGTTGCTGAAATCCTGTGTTGCCTACGAGAGGAGATAAGGAGAAGCCACCACTGCCATCGTGAAAGCGTATGGAGGTGGTGCAATTGCTGCGCCCATTGAAAGGCTGCAGGTGCTGCTTCTTCCAGCACAGGCACTGCATCCAAAATGATGGAAATTTGACATTCTGAGGGACAGAGCAACCTACGCAACTTTTACAAATTTAGTGTACCTTACCTTTCACACTTACAGGACTAAAGGATATATATGTATATATATATGCACATTTTTACTCAAATAGAAACATAGGGTGGGGGAGCAACTTTCAGTCTCCTCTCCTGCATTGCTCAGACTTGAGAGGAACAGCAAGTAACACAACAAAGTATAAGATCATCTCTGCTCCACCTATGCTCTTTTACCCACCCTTTAGTCTAATGTGCAGGGAGAACTGGCTCAATGCACTCATTTGGAAAACTGGAGCAGGAAATTTATTCCAGCATCTACCTATGTTCGTATTTGGCTTTTGCAACAGAAAGTGTAACTATGATATATGTACATCTAGAAGTCTTTGTACTGGTGTCAGTCAAACCAGTGACAGCTCACTCTGTGGAAAACTGGTGGCTGAGAGGAGAATCAGATGCAAATCAAGGAAAGCGTTATTAAATTGCTAAGTAAGAAGAGGTCTAAACTTGATGAAACACAACATCTTATGTCTTCCTGTCAAAACTTCCACTATGCTTGATCCTTTTTTATGGTATTGTAAAGTTTGAGGTATGTTCCTTTCTTGCATTTTGCTGGAAATGGGAGAAAAGAAATATCGACATTCTCTAAAACAAATGTAGATTTTGTATTTCATATCTTGCTTGATGCAGCTCAACATTGTTCTTATTACTGCCTTTGCAAGTAACTCCTTATAATGAAGCAGTGTGGGTTAAACTCAGTGTCTGAATTCACTTAGTAGCAGAGCTGTGGTTGCACTGTATACAATTATCTCTTTGCTTTAATGTTTGTTTGGGTTGAACATCACTTTTTCTTAGGGCAGATCAAGAGTTGAGCACTCACAGATATCAGCAGGATTTGATTTGGATGTAAAGCCAGGTCTGTGCCTGAATTTTGGTATATTTATCCACTACTTACTGTTACAGGAAAAACCCTGCTCAACTCATGTAGTTCAAATCAAATCAGGTTTGAAACAGTTTATTTTATTTATTTATTATTTATTTATTTATTAACAGCATGTGATTAACTCGAGAACAGGGAACTATATATTCAGGATCAATATCAGCAGTATCATGGATAAGCATGCAGGAGACCTGGACTTAACTTGCCATGCCATCTTTTCCATGCCTATGAGGTGTGCTTAGCCAACTTAGGGTGCCTTCTGGCAATGCTGAAAGGGTTTTGATAAAGGGACTCACTGACTTTACAACAACCCATGTTTTGAAGAGCTGTAGCAGAGAACATGATCAGGACTAGCTCTGTGTTATGACTGCTGCTGAGGAATGAAAACTCACTAGCTCCTAACAAACGTGTTTTATAGAAGGTGAATCATGATTATCGATACTTGAAATTGCTATTAATTTCCACTGCTGCTGAACACCACTTTGAAACTCCAGCTAGCCCCATGCTAATGCTAATAAAAGGTACAAGTGAAGAGGAGTATTTTAATAATTAATAAATTAATACTCATGGACTGATGCTTTTAAACTGTTGTTAGAGTTGATAGGAGTTGTTCAGACGAATCCATGTATATTAAGAAGTAAAGTATACCTCATATATAAGAAACTCAAGCTGTCTTATTTAAAGCAAAGATGAATGGTTTACTGAGAAATGTCTAACTTGTAACAGGATTGCAATTCTGACTAGGGAGGGTTTTTTTCCAGCTGCAGACTCTTCACTTTTCAAAATATCTACCATTTGCTGTTGTTTGGAAAGAGCATCTAAAGTTTTCTTTTCAAGCACTCTGATTTATCTAGGTCTGGATTCTCAGCCAGGAAACTATATATGTGGTGCTGAACTGCTGCTGACAAATCTACGTGGTGTCTTAAATACAGGAGGAATTCCTGCAGCACTGTAAACTTATGTAGAGTTTGGTTGCTATTTGCAGGAAATTAAGGTATGCTTCATAAGTTAAAAATAAACTAAAAGGTCTATAAAGTTCTGTAAGCATTTTTGGGGGGTTAATATAGAGACCCAATTTTTATTTCTATTTTTAGTCATTTTGTTTTAACCAAAGGAGTACAGGCTCATTTTAAATTCTGATTTCCATAACAAGAAAATCCCTTCTGTTGGAGGAATTTAAACAAGTTTTAGAATGGAAATCTACAAATCTACTGCTGACCTAAGGTCCTCATCTCATTTTCTTCTCAAGTTGTTTAAAGGAATTAACAAAGCTGTCAAGCAGGGGGAACTGAGCTCCAAGTTTATGATCTGAATTGATGGGGATTACCCATTGTTTCTTGTTCAATTGAGTATTCTCACTTTACCTAAGGCTAATATTCTTCTAAAAGCTCTGCTGTCATTGGGAAGAGAAAAAGTCCCCCCAGAGAGCAATTCAGAGTGGTTAAACTGGGCTCCATCTCTGAATTGCCATTTTGAGAGCATCTCTCTCTTCTCTGCCGACTGCAGATGGATCCCAGGGAGAGATAGCAGCCTCCCAAGGCAAAAGTTAGCTTATGGAAATACCCACCTATGTGTCTTACTGGCTCCCTAAAGGACAGCAATGTTCTCCAAAAGAGTGATTTTTTAACTGCTCTTGGCTAAAGAATTCAGATTTTCTATAAAGATTTAGAATTTTTTATTCATGTCCATGTTGGTTTTACCATTAAATTATTTCAATGTACTTTATAAATACAGTTTACTGTATGATAGAGTGTGCTTCTCAGGAAGAGTATGGCTCCTGTATCTACCAGATAAACATTTTTTCTGTTTGTTTGTTTTAATGTTTCGATTAGATATTAATACATTGCTTCTGTGCAGTCTTAATGGTTTAGCTCCAGGTTTGTTAGGAAACATTGTTGGGATTAAGCATGGGAGAATGTAATAAAAATCATAGCTAGCCTACAAGTCTTTCAATATAAGACCCTTGGAAAGTATGCAATATATCAATATGTTAAAATGACAGTGCCTGTTTCATTGGGTTTATGTCCTGAAAGACCAGGTGTAATACGAAAATGATTTGGGGAAAGCATCCAGCTGATATAATAGCTTGAATCCACCAAAACCAATGGTAACCCATGAGGCCTTCAAGAGACCAAATGTCACACTGAAAACATCATAAATTTTGTGTCCTTTGAGAACTTCTAAGATGACTTGGTGCAACCCTTACAATTTTACAAAGGATGGATCAGGACACTTCAATAATACTCAAGTGAGCACTGAGGGAAAGACCTACCCAACGCACAAATCATATTTCTTCTTCTGTTTCAGGGTTTCTGCAAGATACTACATGATAGCTCATCTATTTTAATTTGCTATCTGTTGGACCACATTAGTCTGGGGCATTTCTGATTTGTTCAGAAAAGAAGCCCAAATGTATCCAGTCAGATAGTAAATGCAGGATAATTGTTTGGATAGTTTTACGATATGTGGTGGGATAATAAATGGTGGAAGACACTCAGTGTTGGCTTGGTTCTGTTCCACTCAAACCAATGAAAAAGTGTTATGGCTTTTCACCACTGAAGAAAGAGGTAAGTCAATGTTTATGGAGACAGTCAGACTTGTTAGTGTCACTGATAAGCACTGGTCTTGGGCAAAGGTTATTTGAGCAGCTTGTTCCTGCTTATCTCTTGTACGAACTTTGTGGATGGAGGTCCACAGGATTGGTATGAGAGGTTGCCAAAGCGGGGAATCTTGTGGTGGCTGGACAACCCTGTTTTGGTGACAAAACATCTGGAAGGCTATGGTGCCCGAGTGAAACATTTTGCCTCAGTATTTGTAAAATGAAAAATTTGTAAAATTAAAGTTAACGTGAATATGATAGTTAAAAAGTTAACCTGAATATGATAATGAGCTTAAAGAAGTACATGCTAAGCATATATGACTATACTACTCCACCCAAATCATGTTAAATGCCACCCCAGGAGGGAACAGATAGGCTAGGATAGGCTAGGATATATTTTCAGAGAGTGAGGAAAAAAAGAAGAGCAGGGGGGAGAAAGAAGAAAGTGGAGACCTAGAAGAGGCAGTCAACGGGCTATGCTCCTTCTCCTCCACCAAGACAGCGATGCCTTCTTGGTAAGCTCTGCGCCCACACCTTTTGGTGAGAAATACCCAGGATAACATTTTGCTAGTGCTATTATCATATATTAGCGTTATTGCGGTAAGTGCATTTATCAATGGCAATTCCAAATCTGTTGTATCTATCACCCTATTAAATACATTTATCTTTGTGAAACTGTCTCAGCGAGAGACCTTAGCGGGGCTCTGAAACTGTCTTTTAACATGACAGTAAAATTGTCGTAGTTGGCAGGATTGCCATGGATAAACTGCTGCAAAAATATGTGTGCACTGTCCAAAGCAGGAATAGAATGAGCCCAAAACTTTTGGAAAGGTAAAGGCAAAAGAATTGTTCGTGCAGTACTGGGGGCTTGCTTATCTCGCGAGCAAGAAGAAATTAAAGAATCCCTTCCGCCTGAAAGAATTGCAGAATATGCTACATTAAAATCAGAAAGTGAAGTGCTGAAAGCATCACTGGCCTTTGAAAAGGAAAACCGAGAGAAACTAGGGACAGAAAATAGAGAACTTAAAATGCTATTGGCTTTGGCTGAAAGGTGAGAAAAACAAATACAGGAAAAGTTGGTAACAATGAACTGGTGGGAAATTCTGATTCTGATTTTAGCCTGGAACTTGTACCTATACGACCATTAATGGTAAGCAAATTTTGAAAATCCTATCCTAGTGTATAAAGTAAAATCATTCATTTCTTGCATTCAGTCTGTTTCATCTGATTATTCATACCTGCCTTTGGCAACATGGTATAGCAGAGCTAGCCAGACCAAATGTAAAACACCTTCCTGGTTAAGCAGTCAGTTTTAGTGATGATTCAGGTGCTTTGTCAGGATGTTATTTGTAGCAACGCAAATTGTTCACAATTTGATGTGAAATTTTGCTAATTTGTAGACTTCCATGACTTAAACGTTGCAAGACATCCTAAGGTGCTGGCTGGTCTGCAGGTGTACTATTTAACTATTGTAGATACAATGTCCCTAACATATTCTAACTTTGAAAGTATTGAAAGTTTCAATAATTATCTAGCTAATATTTAGCTGGCAAACTGCTAGATGCTTGGAGAATCTATTCTAACAAACATCTCAAATTTATCCAAATTCAGAAGTTGCAAAAGGAGTCTGTTAGTACTGCAATTAGACAATCTTTGAAACTCATTAGCTTTCTGCTTGGCAGGAAATACTACAGAAACTTCACTTCTAATCATCTTCCATTACTTCCTTGATAAAGGAATGGTTAAAGTACAGCAGCACATAAAGTCTAACTCTAAAACATCGCCTTTTGTCTGACTTCTATGCAAAGTATTATTTAGCTCCCAAGTGTTCGTCTAGCCCCAGAATGCTGCCACCAGTACATCTAGTATATTTTGTGTTCAAACTGTGTTTTTTTGTTCAAGTGTCAGGAACCTTTTTTTTTTTTTTTTCAGTAGGAGGTGGCAAATCTGGTTATTGAAGGTATAGACTCATTGAGAAAAGTTACTCAGATATTTTTCTCTATATGCTGCTTTGATTCGTTATAATGTGTGCATATCTTTTTCTTCAGCAAAATGGACAAATGGGCTATTTTACAATTCTCTTGCATTGATTCTTCCCAATATTCACATTCAAAACCAAAGAAACATTACTGTTGTGATCCACAAAGCATTTTTTTTTTCTTGTAACTTTGCATTGCACTCCTGAATATGAGACATGCTGCTGGAACTGAACAGAAGCTTCTTCTACTCACAGTATGGTTTTATTAATACCCTTTGCTGCCTTCTTAAAAGCTGTGTACATACTTCCCATTTCAAAATTGTATTGATGCTAAATCAAGACTCTAGGCAAGGAGCAGGAGATCTCAGAACTGCAAGTTTTTAGGAAGTGTTCATGTTGTTAATATGATTCATATGGTTAATATTACTGGTTCTGGTGCTGTGCAGACTGTGTGGAGGTGACTTGCAGAATCCATGCAGGAAGGAGGCTGAGGCTAGGCTACTGCAGGGTCTCAGTGTCACTGTGCCAGGCCTCCAGCCAGTGAGAAAGGAGAGAACATCTCTCTCTAGTTTCTCAGCATTGCTTTTATTGCTTGTGATGAAAGCTGTATAAAAATAATGACTGTGTGTGCTCAAAATAAGTTGCCTAAATATATCTTTATATTCATAAGAAACCTCCTTAGTTCTTTGCAGAGCCTCACTTCTTTTCATACGTATCTATTATTACAGTCCCATATTACATATTTAGGAAAACTTGACTCTCCTTTCATATACATTGTTTTAATTACTTTTACAAAGTGCAACAGAAATGGGAGTGTTTGTGTTTGCGTTACCATGTTACTTTTCAACAACAGCAAGGCACAGTGGCTTCCTGCAGCTGCATAAATGCTAAAGCAAGGCCAAGGGAGCTTAATTTCAAAGTGGGACACTGATCCCACGAGGATGGTATTTTATTACACTGACATGATCTCAGTTACACTACAGCAAGCCTAAAAGGAAACGTGCAGATGGTTGGGAATCCAGTCTGCCCTCCTCTGAGTGGGTGCTGGCCAGCTCTGGCCTGGACACTGTGGCTGGTAGCACCTGTCTCAGAGCTGTGATCTAGTTAATAACCTCTGCTGAGGTTACATTGTCATATTAACTGGTGTCCTACATCACACTAGGACAATTCTGTGGCTTCTGGACTGAATCAGGCACCCTTTGGCCAGCCACAAGCATAAGCAGTGCAAACACGCATCTTGACCTGTCTCTGTAGACACACCTTGAGTAATTGCACAAAGTTATTCCTCTGGAAGGCTGTAGGTGCAAGAGGTGGACAGTTTGTTCCCACTGTCATTATTTACATTATTCCATTTGGCTCAGATAGCAGGGTAATGTTCTACTTTGCCTAAAAACAGCTCAAGAGGGCTGCTTGTATTCCTAAGGTTTCTTTATAATGCAATAGCATCTAGGAGTCCCAGGTGTGGCTTAAAACTCTTCTGCTTTGGGGGCTGGAACAAAATAGAATTTCCTTGGTAAACAGAAGTGTGACTTAAATTTGATGTTATCATGATTACCAGTGAGTAAATCTCTGGTCTGAACAGCTGGGCCAGATGTGACTTGAATTCTATCTACAGTCTGCACATTTCTGAAAACAAAAGTATTTGAATACTTCAGAGGTTTTCTCATATCAGAAAGTTATTTTTGCTGCATTCTGGAGTGTGAGCTAATTAAGATCAGTTTTAGTTCCATTTAATTTAGATAGAAATGGATAAATTATATATTCAAAAAGTTTTATTTGGTAAAACTCAATTATTGTGGGTGAAAGAAATATGGGGCAATGATTCATTGCATTTACTGCTAGACAAATATCTCATCATCCAGTTTAATGTAAAAATCACTGCCTGCTGCCTAGTTAGGACATGAAAAAGCCAACACACCATTTAAAGCACATCAGAAACAAAAAGACAATATTGCTCAGAAACTCTAGAAGAGAGGAGAAACTTTTTTATTAAAGAAGAAATAATTTATATATTTTCATCTAATGGAAACTGCAGAGCACATCAAAATCAAATGTTTTAAATTCTAAATTAACAAGAGATACAGTTCAGGCTGATTTTTGCCTGCAGGAAATCTTCAGGGCAGTTTTCTGACATTCTAAATATATAGTACACCATGAGAGAAATGTTTGATTCATTCTGAAGCATGTGATGAATATTCACCAGCAACCACAGACCATTGCTCCAACTCAAGTGGAATCAAATTGGAGCTTTCCCGGAGAAAGCAGAGATAGACCTCTGAAATTCAGTCCTTAATCTAACTTCCTTGTACACCTTTAATCTTGCCCGAACAGATAAAGCAAACTTGTCTTCACAGCTTGGTGAGAAATGACCACTGAGAACTGCACAGTGTTTCTGTAACTGGAAATATGATTGTGGGTAAACAAGGACAGCAGGTTGGTAGGAAAGCTGCATACTCTTTTTTTTCCATTTTTTTTTTCATTCAAAACTTTTTCTCAATCAAAAGAATGAAAAAAATACCCTTTCTTAACTCAAAAGCCAGAAGGATTTTGTCTTTTGAATATGGCCTTTGGAGATCTGCCTCTCTTTTTCAGATAGATGTCAAAGATCTGCTGTTGAATGCCAGAATACTACAGATGAAAGGACAGGTATAAAACTCCGGAGGTGTGCCTTATTTACAGACTATGTGGCAAGAAAACATGCACAAAGTCTTCAGCTATTTTGAATATTACCTAGCACAAAAATAATTGGACTGGAATCCCAAATTGAATAAAACTTTCTGAAGTATAGCATCATAAACATTATCCTCTGATACAAAGTTTAAATCACAGTTTGTATCACTAACAGTTTGTATCACTGTATCACATCACTAAGTTTAAAGAATAATAGATAATAGCAACATCTAAATGTGTGATGCCTTTGCAGATTTGTAACCCAGCATTCATACATATATTAACACCTCAAAAATTAATGTTTTCTCATGTATCTCCTGTTCTTTAAGAAACTTCTGGGTTTATTACTGGCTACTGCTTATATATATATATATATATATTTTTTTTTTTTTTTTCTGGAACCTCTCTTTCTTCCTTCCACAAAAACTAAAACATGGGAATTTCAATTTAAAAGGACAAGTTAGTATTTGTTGTCTTTTAACTACAATTTTCTATTATAAATCATTGCTGAGAAATTAACTGGAAAAAGCCAAGAGGGTATTCTTCTTGACATTATTCCAGAGCGTAGTTTTCAAGCTGTTTACTACAGAGAAAACACCACATTACAAGTTCTGTCCACATGTAAGATAGCATGCACTGGGGCATAGTGATAAGCAGATGGCATTATTTGCAGTGGAAGTAATAGCAACCAGAAGCATTGCTGCCTACATTATTTTGCAAATGTTTTTGATTTATGCTGTGTTAAAATGTGGAACTTTGTGTGCTTTCCCTGTGCAAGACATAGGTATCGATAGCAATTGGAGAGAGAGCTGGTGGTGATAAGTAAACAGAGAGTAGTTATTTGGAAGCATGTGGTATTTAAAAAACAACACAACCATTGCAGTCACTAACCAAAGACAAAACAAGAGAGAACAAATACTAGTGACATATTCCAGGAAATGGAGGGAAGATGAAATTGGATGTTGGTTCTGTCATTAAAGATGTTGTTTCTAAAAGTCTTTATATGTATATGCCATTCAGAAAATCTAAAGCTTCTAGCTTTTATTACCGATAATACTGCCTAATTTACCACCACCATCTGCCTGACAATTATGGCTGGAAGAAGTGCATCCAAAGCAGATTATTTCTGAAAATGACATGATAGGACATGACTGCATTGTGAGATGGAGTGTGATAGGGAGATTCCCAGGCTATCAGAGACCCAAGTTACTTAATTTCCATACACATGCACACACACAAATATATGCAGGTGTGAACGTAGATACACAATATGTATCTATGTATGTACATATTGTGTATCTATACATGTACATGCATGTGCACTATGCATGTGCATAATAGCATAGAACTGAGACTTAACATGATTTTACTATGGTAGAGCTTCACCAAGTTAGCACAATGTTCTCCTCCTGAGCCTTAAATAAAGCTCTCCATGTTTAAAAAATAACAAAGCAACCAACTATAATATTATTAAAATTAGTTCCTTTGGAAATAACTTTTGTATGAACTTGGAGTTATATTTCTTCCAGATATATGCCCTCATTGCCTTCTGCACTTAGAGATAGTCTGTAACTTTTTTAGAGTTGACGATACATTGAAAGAGATGGCGCAGAAAGGACTTCCATCTGTGGCAAGTCCCAAAGGCATTCAGCCTCCAAAACCAAAAAGAACCATATGCAACAGTGGCAATGATACCTGTTGGAAGACTGCAGTGTGTCCTCCCTCTAGCACTGGCTCCAAACAGCTGGTGTGGAAAAAGGATAGGCAATGAGCACAACTCAAACCGTTCCCTGCTGTGCTGTAGAGCAAAGCTAGCCGCTTTTCTTTTTCGTTATCTCTGAAGAACAGGATATTGTGTCACTGTGGGCTGCAATGAGAGAAGAACTTCAGGCACTGCAAATTCACTGCAATTGCTAGTTAGAAGGAACACCAGAGGTGAGAAGCAACTAGGTGTGCTACACACAGCTATACTCCATGGGGGATACAATCAGAAGAGAACCACCATGTTCCTGGGAACTGAGGCTTTGGGAGTGAAAGGAAGAAGGTGCATCCAATCAGAGGAAAAATTAAGTTATTTTGGAGCCCACTGTGGGAAAGGTGTTGTCTTTGTAAACTCTTCTGGTAAAATACAATAGTAATAATAGTAATAACAATAATAAACAAAATGGTAATAATACATACATAATTTATTCATCGATGATCTCATGTATTGGACATCATTCCAGGGATTCTACCACTCAGATGTGACTACGTGATAAGAAAGTACAACAAAGTAATTCAGTAGTCTCATTTATTTGTATCACAGTAATGGCAAGAGATCTGAGAACCTAGAACGGGCACTCAAGTAATGCAGTGTAGGGTGCAATCCTTGCATTAATAAGTTCAAATTAGAGTCTAAGCAGGTGAAACAGTCAAGAGATGGGAGTAGGAAATACTTTCACCTTGATTTTGCACGAGAGAAAGACAGCCTCTGCTCAAAACCTCATATTTCTTGATGTCTGTAGAGTTTGGATTAGAACATGGAAGCATGCAGAGGCATGTGCTCAAAACTATGCAGGAAGCTCTCTAACACTGAAAACACTGGAAACTGGACCCCCAAATTTCAGGATCTTTGCTGCCATAGGTTGCTCAGGAATATAGCGGGCAGAATTAGAAATTAAACTATGATCTACCAAATGACTTAGCTACAAGACCAGCTTCTGAAAGGGTTTCCTCTCTAGGGTTCAGCTAACACCACCATGGCTGTAAAATTGTGAACACAAATGTGGGAACTCTTAACTAGCTGTGTTGAGTACTCTTATCCAGTTAGCCTTGTAAGCATGGAAAGCATCAGTGATGGTGTTTTGCTCCCCATGCTGACCCTTCGTGCTTTCAAAGCAAGATTTTCCACTGAGCTAGCTAGTTTGAAACTAGCTCAGCTGTGCCTGCTGCACACATATGCCACAACTTCAGCAGACAGACTGTGAAAACAATACCATAGTTAGAAAAGTTATGCTACAAGGAAATACTAGCAAAGGTCCTGAGGAAAGTGTTGCAATCGTTCACACCTCCTAAGCTAACATGAAGTATTGTCTATTTCTATGTATATGTGAATTGAACAGCTGCAATCATAAAAAAAGCTGTTACAGAATGAAAAGAGGGCGACTCTGTTGTATCCNTATCCAGAAAAAAAAAAAAAAAAAAAAAGAAATCAATGTGAAAAAAAATCAATTGTAAAGTGTAAAAGCTGTACCAATTAGTTCTCTAATATATGGCCTTTTGAAGTGCCAAAGAGCATTTTTAAGTGGTACATTTTTTCTTTTATTTGAATAGATGTACTGCTTAATGGTATGGAAACAATCAAGTAAAGCCAAAAGACCACCACCGCCACCACCCCTCCAAAAAAAAGGTTCTTTAAAAGTAACGTGTTATAAATTTGAGGTACTCTTTATTTTCATAAAGGATGCTGTGCATATTAGCTTTCTACACTAAGCTAAACATTGCTGTTATATTGTTATATTGAGCTTGAAATCAATGAAGGCACTTCACTGTAAACAAGAGAAAAATTTGACCCACTCAACACAATTAAGTTTGTTTTAGTCTTGGATGAACTGAAGTCTGTGTGAAAATCTCACAAACCTTCATAGTAAAGTACATTTGTTTCTCTCACCCAGCTTACATCATTCTGAGTGGCCAAGTATTAGCTAACAAACAAAAAAGAATGTTTTTAAACATCTACTATGCTTCAATGCAATAAAAAAGCAAAATGCTATTTCTCACACATTAGCTAGCTAGTGATCTAGAGTATGTGATAATGAATAAAATTAGTATGGAACCTATTAATTCCATTATGTATATCTATGTGAATATACAAGAAAGCTACTGAACTGAAGATGTAGCTTTTGACATACAATTCAGAAAATGAATTAATAATGGCTTTGAATGTATTTGCACACATGAAGGCATGTACAAATGTAAGTGAGAAGACCACAGAAGGAACAATACATGTTGTACTGAACACCACCATCATTTTGATCACTAAAATCTTCTCTCCATTGATATCTAATGGTGATATCCAGAAAATTCTTGGCTACCTGCAATTTTCCAGCAATTCTCATGACTTTCAGAGGATAAAGTTTGTATCCATATGTTCTTGAATTTTTCACTGTAGTGTATTTTGCAGTTATAAGTGGAAAATGAATTGAAATGTTTTTTATAGGAGCATGTGGGTTAAAACCAGCTGAAAGACTATAAAAAAAGATTATGATAGTGACTGGGGGAAAATATCTAGTAGGGTAATGAAGGGTGCACTTTCAGGATTGTTCCTATTTAACATCTTCATTAGCAATCTGGAAGAAAGAATAAACAGCATGTTAATGAAATTCACAAATGATACTAAATTAGGAAGAGTCACAAATACTAGTGAGGACAGAAACATAATGCAAAGGCCCTAGGGAGAAATATAGGCAGGAATAACAAAATGAGCCACAACTTGGAAAAAGGCTTACCAATACATTAAAACTGGAGCAGTATGAATCAATATGAGGGAAAATTCATGAAAGTAGTAATGCTGGAAGACAGTTAGAGAGCAACATATTAGATATGAATTGCAATGTGATATGCTGGCAATAAAAGCCAATGTACTCTGGGCTGTATATGCAAATGAATAAAGTCATGGATCAAAGAGGTAATAGTTCCCCTAAATGGTTCTGTGCTTACTGAAAATATATTATGTTATGTCAACAGAGGAGTATTGATACTGAAGGAGACCCCCAAGTCAACACAACTGTACTAGGATATAGCAGTGGGTGTGTTGGCTAAAAAAATTTTGCAAGAAAGAATGGAGAAGGAGTGGTGTATAAATGTATGGAAAGCCTCTGATGAGGATGAAATGGAAGATGGGTTAATGTTGTAACTGGCTGAACTCTGAAGAGGTTTTTTCAACCTTTATTCAGATCAACCTTGTTTTCTTCTTTAATGAAAGATAGCCGTTGACAAGATGGCATGTCACTTGCAAAAGGACTGGAGTAGAGGTCACTTTCCAGTTGGTAAACTGCTTGTCCTCCCCTTCCACCACCTACATATATAACTAGTAGAAGGAATATATTATAGAAAACTTGGTATCAATATAGTTCCTCTCCCTGTGGTAACATTATACCTCAAATCAGTTAAATGTTGCTTAAAGACTGTAAGGTAAGAATCCACAGGAGAAGGGAGAGAAAGAGATGTTAAAGTATATCCTAATTTTTTGGACTTTTGAACAGGACCCAGCTTAAGTATCTATGTCACACAAATGAACATTTTCTTTTGACAGGATGGGTAGGATACAAAGAAAAGGAAGAAAGAATGAAGAAGAACAACAACAAAAGAACAAAAGAGAGAGATTGAACAGATTAGGATTGCAAAATTGCAGCTTGCAAAAAAATGAGAGGGTATGGTTAACATATTTATTATTATGCCCATCCATATGTATGCTCATTAACATGAACAGTGTGGAAAAGTGAATATTCACTCCCTATTCTTTTTCTTCTCATGATAGAAGAATACAAGAGTAGAAAATGAAAAGCTAAATCAGCTGATATAAACCAGAAAGTGCTTTTCCATACTGTGTATAACTTGTTACTTGGGGATGGGTTGAAAAGGAAATCAGAGATCATGGAAGATAAAGCTATATAGGGGCACTAGGAAGAAAGTTTCACATACAGCCTACAACCTGTGGCTCTGAAAGTCATTAAACCAATTTACCAGAAGCTAGGACTTAAAAACCAGGGGTGTCCAGTCTCCCTTTTTTACTCTCTTTCATGATGTTTATAACCGTACATCAGATATGGTTATGGACCTAGTACCATTAGGTTGACCCAGTGAAGACATCTTTATGTTCAAAGTTATAAAAATGCTCACAAGGAATCAAAATGAAATACACCATCCATGAAGG
>VXAA01001247.1:26876-48778 GCA_013399115.1 Anseranas semipalmata | reverse complement strand
TTTTTTTTTTTACCAGAAGGGCAATAGGAGGACATTCTGAACACATGCACACACACAAAATAGCAAGGATTAGGAAAGCAGCAGAATTAGGAATTATGATATCTTTTTCTGGGGGAAGAGCAATATTAATTGGATGTCCTCTTGCCAACTGCTGTTTTGCAGACAGGGTCTGCACTGGCCACAAAACATACTTGTGAGTTGTAAGGGTATTGTATGATGACACATTTGTTCAATAGACAACAGGATAAAATTAAGCTTTTATAAGTGGTAGTGCAGAGCTGGGCTGTGCCAAGAATAGAGAGGTTGAAGAGGCCTTCCTTGGCAAAGATGAAATCCAGCAGGTGTTCTTGGGTGTGCATGATTGCTTCTATAGCTTACCATGGGTTTAAGAGTTATGGATCTGTCTAGCTTCATTGTCTTGTAGATGGAGGGGAAAGTGTTTCCTGCACTGTGCATAACTGGAAAAGCAGGAAAGATTGGTTGAAGGCCTTATATTCAAGGAACATTAGAGTCCCTTATCAACAACAACTTGTGATAGAACAAGGTCATCTTGTTTCATCTTCCAATGCTCCACAGATGTTGAAAATTTTGTTAGAATATATATTCTTGGTAGGTTACATATGTACTTTAGTTAAATATGTGTTACAGTTTTCCTTGTCAAGTGAGAAGAAGAATTTTAAGGTCTGAGGCTTTTATAAGGAAAGAAGTAGCAAACACGTAAAAATAAATAAAATACTTATTTTATGCACAATCTACAGTGTGTGGTAAGTGTGATCCCAGAAGAAAGATTAAGAAAAACATCATAAAACCCAGACTCTCGATAAATAATAACAGGTTAGAGAGATTATTGGGAAATGATTAGCAGTTTATTTAATTATTTAAACTATTTGGATTGTCAAGACTTTTGAAAACTAAATATATTCATAAAATATTTGCTTTCTTTGAGAGGGTGAGCCTTTTTACTCTTAGGTGAATTCTCTTAACTGAGTTGAACTACTTTTTCAGAATATTTTCATAATGTATTTAGCTAGAAACCTGAGTAATTTTGTTTATTACTCCTATGAAGGATAAAGAATGGTAGCTGGGAAAAGAATCTGCAGTCATTTTATTATCAGACTTGCTGCGGCCCGGTGAGGGGTTGTGTCCCTCATTTTGACCCCCATCCTAGAAAAAGATCCACGTGAGCTCTGGTTGTGGGCTAGCACTTGTCCCAAAGAGCCACTAATAGAGACAAGAACCATAGTCTTTGAACAAGGATATTACCATCTGTTTCTCTCTGTTAACTAATCAGCTTTAAAAGCTCTTTGAAGGTTTATTAAAAAATATCCCATGTGGAAAAGCCCTGATCTTCATTGTAAGACATTGCAGTTTGATTATTTTTTCTACCATTTTGTGGTTGAACCTCATTGCTGTCATCTTCTTTCCAGTTTCTCTGCTCCAGATGGCTGGTTCCTCTGTCTAGGCTTCATCCCACTCCCCTAGAAGAGGTGGTGCAGTGACAATGGTTGCTGTCTTCACAGGAGCAGCATCAGGTTGGCAGACTGGTAATAAATGTGACTCATGAATGAGATGTACTTTGTCAGTACTAGTGTTGGGAACAGAGAGCTAGAATAACAGTTCTCTGATGGCTGAGCACAAACTGGTCTATAATTCTTATTCTGTTCGCAGTCAGTGGACAGCTTCAACATTTGGCCCAACTCAAAAGGGGCTTTTTATTGCAGTATTTTTTATTTTTCTCTGTTTGAGATTGCCACAACACACATGTTTTCTTGGCTTAGGCCAAGTTATTAATTCAGTAATAACTTTTTTTTATTTTTTTATTTATTTTTTTTTTTGCATTTACTGAATATTTTAGTACTTTCTGTATTCAAAGTGCCTTTCTTGCCCAATAAGCCTTGGCACCAGTCATGAAGTGTAGATCATAGCAGGTCCTGGTTTCTTGGTTTCCTGAAATGTTAAAGAATTATGCCAAAAATAGACAAATATGTACATACTTCATTCCCAAGTCCTTTTCAGTTGAAGTAAGGAGCAGAAGAAGGACACACTTACATACCCTGTATTTATCACTGTTCTGTGATTAATGCAGTTCAGTATACTACTTTAACCATAACAACAGCCACCTCTGTTTTAAATATAATAAAACTCTGGAGTAAATTCATGCTAAATTTAACAGAGAGATGTAAAGAAATAACACCCTGGCAAATAATAATAGAGGACAGAAGATCAAATTCTTACTCTACTAGCTGTACATCTGTTGGTTTTGCTTCTGCCGCCTGATCTTTCACTACAATTTCTTGGCATTCAACACAGCTCCACAGGGTATCCCAAGTGGAATGCTTGATGCTTTCCCAGTAAGATTGAAATGAAGCTAAAGTATTTATATGTGTATGCAAATTTACAGCTATATAAAACTATGAATATAGTTCTCATTTATACTTAAACTATTTTAGTCTCCTATAGAACTTAGAGTGATATAATATTTGCTTACTTTTGGTGCTTCTTTTACACTGCTACAGTTGTGTAAAATGGTGATATTGTAAATGAAAATCTCATGTTTTGTGCATACTTACTGAAATTGACATTATGTATTAAGTTTGAGAGTAGTATAAGATTCAGGACATCACTGTTTATTAAGGCCCAAGAGAGCAGTTGGGCATTTCTTTATATCCCTTTCGTATATTCAGTACCCTTTATAGTCCCTGGGAATTATGCATAGCTACGAATGGGAAGATTGATAAACACAAATATTAGAAACACATTATCTTGAAGTTTTGCATGTGCCTTGGAAATGTATACTCTACTGCATGTGTGAAATAATGGATTTGCTTTCAGATAACTTATCAGGAGGAATAAAGTAGTCCATAGACAAAGAATGAAGTTTTATACTTTTCAAGCATTTTAGCTCATCTAAAGTGCTGTGAGACTATGAATTTTTAAAAATGCACCCTGCCGGGAAGCAGACATGCTAAAGTGTACAGATAAAAACATCCTATAGCTACTTGTTGTAATTGTATAAGTCAAGAAGCACAAGCATACCATTGCTAGAATATAAATATATAACATTGATAAATGATATATAGATTACTAATTTGTAGCAAAATTGTTCTACCAGTTACCAGTCATCAGAGCTGGAAAAAAAAAAAAAAAAAACAAGTCACTCTTCTGAATTATATCTAGGTATGTGCAATATTTATTGAGGTTTAATCAAAATTTGTTAAAAAATAATTAATGTAACTACCTTTCTGTTTGATTACATCAGGATTGCTAGTCTATATCAACTGAGCTTGAGTCAGCAATACTATGCTTTACTTCTTGTTTAGAAAGCAGTACCAAAGCAGACATTGCACTGGCTTCAAAGGATGTAAGCATGTGCTTTAAGATAAGCATGCTTCAGCATTGACAAGAGTAGCATATTTTTTGTAAAAATAAATTAATTATCTGCAATCTATTAAGTGGTTTGGCTGCATTGTAAGTTATTTCCTGCTGTGTACACAGCTTAATGAAATTTAATATGGTATATTCATAAAATATATTCATAAAATTAAAGAAACTGACATTTGATTGATCATATTAAACTGCATAATAAATATTATATCGTAACAAGAAGTTTAGTTTGCAGTCCTGCAGATATAGTCTTGTGAGACTCTGATGACATGGTGTAATCCTATTAATGTCAAAGGACATAAGACTTCATTCTGGTGTGTATACTTGTGAAAGAGGGTTCCTTGTTATATATACCTCAAGTACATAGAGCCAAAATTTGCTGTCCGTAAACCAACTTTGGAAAAAGCCTCTTTGCTTTGACTTGTACAGAGCACAGTTTACAAATTCATCATTTTCCAGAAGGGAAATCCCTCTGTTTCTAATGCTCCAGTATTACTAAATACAATCATTATCAGGATTGAGAGACAGCCTGTGTTTATTATTGCATATTAGATAAATATCCTGCTTAAAGGCACTTAGGAAGAATCCTTTGGGTAACNCACATCCCCTCCTAAAATTCATATGACCAAATCTTCTTCTACTAGGAAAAAATCATGTTTCAATGGTATCATTATTACATATAGTGTTCAGTCTTCAAATAAGTACCTGGGGATATTGTTAAATACATCATTGAAAAGTTTCTCTCTGAATGACACTGCAAAAAATATGAAATGGATTTTCACAGGCATTTTTCTATGTAGCAAGGCACAGATAAATGGTGCAGAATGAATGGCAAAATCCTATTCCACAGACCAGAAACTAAGACACTAAGCATGGCTATTAATTATTTTAAAAGGCAATTGAAATGAAACTGTAGATTGAGTAGATGACATAAGGGGCCTTGATGGGGTACCAATGAGTAAGACTACTTGACCCAGTGAGTGTACCTGGACCAGACAGTGGCCTGGCTAATGTGAAAGGGTGGATACAGAGCACAACCATAAATTACTTTCACAGAATCACAGAATCACAGAATCGTTCAGGTTGGAAGAGACCTCCAAGATCACCAGCTCTTTCACCAGCTCTTTGCCTGGGAAGAAGCATGGTAAAGGAGAAAGTTCTCAAGAGCCATTTTTTTTTTTTTTTACTGATGAGCAGCTGAGCAGGGAAGAGAGGATGTGTTGTCATTACTGCCACAGTGTACCCAGTAATACGTGTAGGGTCATGTTTTGGGGTGGCTACTCTGTGCTGTGTCCAGTAACACTCCAGAGGATGACTCTGGAGACTCTGATCCTCCAGAGACATGGGGGAAGTTCCAATCTCTCTCTTTCTCTGTATGCTTCAGGACAAAAATATGAACTTCTACTCTGACACTGGGCAGAAGGTAGTTTCATGGCTTTCGAACTTAGAGAAATATTGATGAAATCCTGGTGATGAGCCTGACATCCTCCTATTGCTCCAGATGCACAAATTGTCTCTAAAAGCAGATACCTGAAGTTTCTTCTAATACTATGGAAAAACCTAAGCTGAGCGTGTAAGGAAACACACACACACACACACAAATATCTTGGTGCTTGTGATAAAGACAGAGGTATCTACAAAATATAAGTAGATGAATATTAATCTCATTAAATAAAAGTGCAATAGGGTAACATAGAGGATTTATGTTAAAAAAAAATCCAGAAAATTAAAAATATGAACAAGAAAAGGAGAAACCAATACAGATTCCTAATAATATTTATTAATGCTAGGTACTTGTTGAATCTCAGATCCTGCAAACACCTCTGTTGGTGAAGGTAATATTATTGAGTTCCTTTGAGTTGACTGAGACAGTTTGGCTGGGTACAGTTATTCCTGTGTATACATGTAAGCTGGATGAGGACCCAATCAGTACTAAAATCATCAAGAAGACCGTTGCTGACAGCAAAACTGCTATAGGTAAGGTGAATGAAAAAAATCTTTCATATGCAATAATTAATATCACAAACACGAAGTAGAGCAGATTGAATTATCTGTAGCACAACTCTGTAGAGAATTAAAATTCTTTAGAGATAACTTCAAATGTTGGGATCATTAAAAGATAAATTTCAGCTCATAACACCAAATCTGGTTAATAGAAAATGGCAGTACAAGGTATCACATGATATCATCTGATATATTACAACAGGAAATTAATTAAATGGTGATTAATTAATTACAAGCATAGCAGATGATAGCAATATCTGTAATCAAAAGTGATTATATTATAACAAAATCAAATAACATAGTGAATATATGTATTTGAAAGAATAATATCATTTCATACAATTTCATTTATCTTCTGAATAGGGCAACATGAAGTTGCTGATAAAATATCTTTTTTTTTTTTTAATTCTAATGGGGATTTAAGAAAAATTGGATAAATATTAAAGAAGCATTTCAGTTTTCATTTTAACTACTGTCTTCCTCAGTTACTCTTATTTTTTCCTAGTTGTGTTAAGGTATAACTCTGTCCTTCTTTAGGCCAAAAGAATTTTTGTTGGTTTTAAGTTGTAGCTCAAATTGATTCTGTGCAATTCAACCAGAGAAAAATATATTTTTGGTAAAACATAAATTTGACATGCACTAAATGCAGGGAACAAAAGGTATAACTTTACTTTCTTCTTTTTCTTTCTTTCTTTCTTTCTTTCTTTCTTTCTTTCTTTCTTTCTTTCTTTCTTTCTTTCTTTCTTTCCTTCTTTCCTTCTTTCCTTCTTTCCTTCTTTCCTTCTTTCCTTCTTTCCTTCTTTCCTTCTTTCCTTCTTTTATTTTTTTAAACAGAAAAATAAATCCACAAATGAAATAATTAAAATGTTTTTAAATTTACTGGTTTCATGAAATATTTAATCAGTATTATTTGGGGGTTTGTTGGCCCTTACCCAGATATGTAAAATTCCTTCAGTCAGAAATATTATAAAAGAGTGTATCACTCCTGGTTTAGGTCACTTTCAGCACCTTAAAATCATAGCTGCTTTCTAACCTTTAGGCAGCTCAGCCTAATGACTGTCTTTGGCACTAGCCTTTGTCTAGGACTTCACCCAAGATGACATATATAAGCAGCTAGGGATGACTTCCAGCCAGTACAAAAAAATGTCAGGCCTGAGTAAGTCCTTACAAATGTGCTTAAATCATCTCTCTCCTCCTAATTTTTTTCTGTTCTTAAAAAGATCTGAGTAGTTAAACACAAAAGACATTTGGAACCTATAAATATTTGATCTCTTTAAATAGTCTCAAATTGTGCATCCCAAGAGAAACATCTAGAATCACTTTTGAAAATTTTAGGTCAAGTATCTAATTAGAGCCCCGAGTTACCCAAGAGTATCAAGTTTGAGCTGTGTAATGTCAGACACGTGCGTTGACAGTTTGGCTATATTCAGTGACAGTTTGAAATTCCAAACACAGGCCTGTGAAAATAGCAGAGAAAATAAACTCCTAAAAATCACAAAACACTTTATCTCATTTTTTTTCTCCCTTTGTATGCTTACAGCCAACAGTTTTTACTAAATATATTTATTAGATATTTTTAGTAAATTTTGTGAACCCAGCACTTTCATGACAAAGTACAAACTTGTCATAGTACCCTTCAAGTGTGAAAATGTAAGTGAGAGAGACTAAAGAGCAAGATACTTCTCTGCCCAAGTTTCTGTTTAGAATTCACAACACAAAGTGGAAAAAAAGGCAAAAATATGAACAAATTCTCTTTCAATCTCCTGACATAAATCCATTATCTGTTTGACTGGAGAAGGACTGTTGTGGCATTGTTTTGTCCTAATGCCACCCCTAGGACCTGTGGACTGTGGGAATGGGCATGCCTGGAAGACAGAGCTCATTGAGAAATGGCTTTGGTCTGACACACAGGGAAGTCATCCTGCAAGTTCACATACAAGGAGAAAGGCTGACTGTCCACCTATTTAGCCATATTACTCTTGTGACCGTGCCTCAAGTACTTGCTCATTGCATATGGTTAGCATATAGTTAGACAAACCTGGCAGCTTAAACTCTAATTTTAATCCTGCCTGTGACTTCTGTGAAGACCAACTCAGTCTAACAGGCATGTTGCTCAGCTGCAGTATGGGAGATTCCTCTCTCTGCTGCATGATAGGAAAGTTTCATGTTTCAGACCCCATTATTGCAAGAATGGAAAGCAGTGAAACTGATTTACTTCTTAGAGCACTGCAACTTTATCAATGAGAAGTGCAATAGTAGAAGTTCTGTCATCAGAAGAATAGAGTGGGGTTTCCTGTAGGTATCTGTCTTGGAGTGGGGTTTGTTTTTGTCTGAAAAAGGGCAAATGCCAAATGAAGTTTTATCTTGCTTTGATGCAGTTATAAGATCTATCTCAAGCTTAAATCTGATCAGAGCTGAGATATACTTCATCTTTTCCTTAATGTGGCCACCAATAGAATCTCCGTCCACTCTGCAAGCTGTCAGCATTTACACACTTCCTGCAAAAGGTGGCTGAATCTGGCTGATTGGTTTGAAACCTTTCAGAAGGACTCATGTAGTCATATGCAGTCAGTGTAGGATTACTGAAATCTCATTTCTGTAAGGAGCCAGCCAAAAAATACATACAAGGAAAACACCATCCCTGATACGTAGCCATTCCTGGACCTAATATACAGGCTGACTGTACAAATCAGGTTATCCCATTTTACTGTGAATTTTATGTTGGCATTCATTTGCTTGCCAAAAGACCTGAACTGACTGTCTCCAATCTATTTTAAGCGTATTGTGAAGCAGAAATTTGCTGCTATTTGCAACTTACTGTAGTTTCCTGCCACGGTAGATTTTCCATACTTGTATTCTAGGTGTATGTATTGTACAGCTGTGTCAGTGTCACCTACTTCAGCCATCTTCCTCTCTCCATATCCCTATTCCTTTAAAAAGAAAGCCTTTTATACTTCAGGCTTAATCCAAATAATGGCCTTTAGTTGGAGTTTAAGCTGTGAACTCTCTGGTAGGTTTCTGAAGTGAGCAGGTACAGTAAGCAATGTTTCCTCTGGTATAATGCTTTAGATAAAATAAACTGAAGGCTTCTTTTAGGTCAGGTACACTTGCATTGTCCTAGGAGGGGTAAGGAGGAATGTTCTGCATCAGACGAACTCTCTATTCATTAGGTGCTGGTGGATAACAGTGACCTCAGGCTGTCTCCCCAGGCACTATGCTGATAGCATAACTGAAGCAGGTTCAGATTTTTTAAACTTTTATGTTTATATGACCTTTATAAGCCCCTGAAGCATTTCCCACAGAATTTACTTTTCTAGGGAGATTTTATATATACTCACACAAATACATAAAAGTGTACTTTATACCACACAAATGTACATATATATATATATAGCTAGCAGAAAAAATTTGTTTCTTTATAATTGCTGTCCCATCTTCCCCAGTAGCCTAACTGTTTACAGGAACATCTTCTATGACACTTGTGCCTTCAGATCCAATTCGAAAGTTTGTTTAATATATATTTGAAGATTGTCCCTTGGCATAAGTCATAATTCTGACTTCCCAAAACAAATTTTAGAGGAATAACTAGATATAGAACTGTCTTTTTACACTCTGTGAGGTTATGAACACTCATGAAAATTGCTTTGAATAGAACAATAAATTGCTGACTCTAATGTTTAGAAAAAGTACATCTCTTACCTACAAGACTACTCTGGCAAATTTCATCATAATGATCTTAAAAGAAGATAGTGAATTCACATGAAAATTACTTAATAAAATCAATCCATTGATATGGTTGAATTCTCCAGGCCAAAATCAGTAGGATCAATAAATTCAAAGGAAGAAGAGTAGCACATAACTGTACAATATTTTGATACCCTGAAAATTTGTTCAAGGCTATTCTATTCCTAATTTCCTAATTTATATCCTGTTACTAATTTAGCTTACAACTCTCTAGATAGATCTGTTTCAGCAAGCTGATCAAATAAATTTCAAAGACCACTACTACTAAATAAGCAAATATTCTGTGTATTCCAAGTTGCTGGAAAAAAGCATAAGTGAATGATAGCCAAAGTAACTGGATATTTTTCTACTTGTTGCCAAAGCACGTTCTAAAAAACTGCCCTGTGCTAATAATTTCTACTGTATTTTCTTTTGTAACTGGTTCTTAGGTTCCTTTCACTTTGTCAATCAAATAGGCTTCAAGTTTAGATATGCAAGCCCAGAGCACAACAAGAGAACATAGTGATCTTATTCTGTCAAAAGCAGATCCTATTTCTTATTCCCCAAGGCCAGCCAAACCAGAGCTGGGATAAAACATTATACACAGCTGAGCAAACAAACACATATTCTTATCTCTTGATAAAGTACAGACCTGAAATGTGAGAAAAGATATTCCACATATTTTTTCTTTCTCACAGCTTCAGCTGATTGCAAAAACACACAAGTAAAAATGTTCCCTTAAAACCACATGAGCAAATTTTCAGATGTTTCAATGCAGCCCATCATTCTGAAGTTAATAGAGCCACCTCTTGCCATTTTGCTGTGCATTACTTGGCTAGTAATTTGTGCATTGCACAGTCTTATGGAAATCTATGAAATGGTGTGATCATTCCTGAATCTGATGACATTCTTTCTGCTAGCTACAGCAGAGCAGGTTGCTCAGATATGTAGTTATTCAGATACCTGATAACTTTGGAAAAATGTTGGGAAGTACCTCTTCTGCCCTGACAGGTAGTCTCTCTTCTGTATCCTCAGTGATGCTGAAGACTTCTAGAAGACATAGGTTCACCAGCACAGTTTTTCTACTCATCTGAAACCTTTTCAGTAAGTTTGGTTTCACTAATTCTTGCCCTAGAATTCAGCTTCTAGAATTCAGCCCTAGAATTCAGCTTCTGTGTTTCCACTTCATCTTGAAGGTCTGCCTACCTGAAGCTCCTTGAAAATGCAGCATAGGCATGAAGGATTTTCATTTGGTTAATTAACTACTCGGTAGATGAACTCCTTTGATAAACTCAGGTCTTCTGGACTTCCAGCCCTTTGGCTCACTTGCAAGTACACTCACATAAACAATTGTAGGTAGAACTTGGAATGTCTTTTTAAAGGCACACTATTTTCCTGTTAAATACCACACATAATATATCTTTTTAAAGAGTATTGCTTTTTCTTTGATATATTTACTACAGCTAAGTGTAGCCTTGAACATTGTGGCCTGCTGGACAAATTTCCTAGGAACTATAACTGAAAAACTGGAGTTCTTAAAAACCTATTATCTGCAAAGAGACACAAGGGTAAAGGAGAAACTCATCATTTTAGCTGAAGCTCTGTAACTGTTTTATTGTTCTTACTGTCCTTTCAGTATACTAAATTAACATTGTACCCTAATTCTTTCTTTTCTTTTCTTTTCTTTTCTTTTCTTTTCTTTTCTTTTCTTTTCTTTTCTTTTCTCTTCTCTTCTCTTCTCTTCTTTTTTTTTCTTTTCTCTTCTCTTCTTTTCTTTTCTTTTCTTTTCTTTTCTTTTCTTTTCTTTTCTTTTCTTTTCTTTTCTTTTCTTTTCTTTTCTTTTCTTTTCTTTTCTTTTCTTTTCTTTTCTTTTCTTCTTTTAAGAACACAGTCCTACACTTTCAGCCAGGAAACTATGCTTTTGTTTTAGAAGATGGGAACTATTAAAGATACAGTATAATGGATGAATAATGATAGTAGGATGAATTTGCTGGTTTTGTTTGGAAAAACACAAAACTTAAGAGAAGCCACGGCAGAATGATTATACACTAGTTCATTCTTCAAAATGGAGTTCTCTAGATTCAACAAAGACCTTTCTGCAATAGAAGCCAAATTAGTGGTACTATTTTGAAGTAGCATTTGCTCCCTCACCTATCCTGAAGGTGCTTCTGGTGCAGATGTTCCTGCAGAATTAATGAGATGTGTTTACCCTTATCTATGCCAAAACAGTAACATCAAGCCTCAAGAGGGAAAGGTTGGCATATATCACACCGTGTAGATAACTCGTTGTGATAAAGGAAGCCAGTCTTCCAAATTTGTCACACAAAAATATTCTGAGGGGTTTGTATAGGAATCACAGATAATTTGGAAAGAAATAGCCAGACTTATTTGGAATGATGTTTTCTGCTACAACACCTTATATAGATATATATATATGCATCAGCAAATACCTGCATTTGTGCACACACCAAAATGGGCACAGCAGTTTGAGGAGTGTTCATGACATATAATGTGGCTTCCCAGCAGAAACAAAATGACTGCTGTTGTTGTTTCTGCATGAATAAGGTCATCTTTCCACCCCCTTTCCCCTCCTCTTGCCTGAAATATTCAGTGCTGTCATTGCAATACTCAGACCATTAAATCTAATCATTAGAAAGTACTAAAGAAAATAATTTCTTTGCCTGAGACATATGTGTAAGTATGTGCTCTTTTCACAGCGTATGAATGATTGCCACACCAAGTGCCCAATTATTGTCCAAATACACGTTACAAGTATATTGCTACACCAGCATCACTCAGAGCTGAAGGAGTTTAAGTTGTCAATACTTTTCTTTCTTTTTGTCAGTTGAAGATGATAGGGGAAAAGGGAGCATGCATCAAGCTGCAAACATTGTACTGTTTCACAGAACACCTGATGATTTGTGGATATCTCTCCAGTTTGTGCAGTTCTTTGATGAAAATGAAAATAAAAGTTTTAATTTCTGCTTCTCAATACAGATCACTCAAAATCAAACAGTGGCATTGAAATCCTTACAACTATGAGAATATGGATCAAAAAGACGTCTGAATTTATAGAGCTAGAGCAAAACTTTCTTTTAGATTTTATCAACCAAGATTTTAAGCAATGCATTCTCAAGTGCCTGAACCTTTTTTGAAAAAAAAAAAAGTTTTAAAAAATGCATACCATTTTAGGCAAATTTAATCTCACTGAAAAGAACATTCATTTATCTGCCATAGAAAACAAAACACTGAGATCAGTAAATACTTTATATGGCTATATCTACAGTATTAGAAATCGTTCAAGATGGAAAAAAAAATAATGAACACAAACTGACCAGCAATAAAGAAAAAGAAGTTTGGCATAACAATGGTTGTAGTTTTGGCATACTCAAGTGGGACAGAAGGGTCAGAAATCTGTTCTTCATTTGAGCATTCAGCTTTGACACAGGTTGTTTTGGACATTAAAGGTGATCGTACACACCTATAAACTAAGAAAGGTTGTAGGAATATGGAATAGAATGAGACTAATATCAGAAGGAGTCCAGCGCAGAGCCACAAAGATGATTAAGGGAGTGGAGCATCTCCCTTACGAGGAAAGGCTGAGGGAGCTGGGTCTCTTTAGCTTGGAGAAGAGGAGACTGAGGGGTGACCTCATTAATGTTTATAAATATGTAAGGGGGGAGTGTCAGGAGGATGGAGCCGGGCTCTTCTCAGTGACATCCAATGATAAGACAAGGGGCAATGGGTGCAAGCTGGAACATAGGAGGTTCCACTTAAATATGAGAAGGAACTTCTTCATGGTGAGGGTGACGGAGCACTGGAACAGGCTGCCCAGAGAGGTTGTGGAGTCTCCTTCTCTGGAGACTTTCAAAACCCTCCTGGACGCGTTCCTGTGTGATCTGACCTAGGTGGTGCTGCAGAAGAAGAAAGAAAGAAGACAGAAGAAGAAAGAAATCTACAACACCTTAACAATGTTATTTTCTGCTGATCTGGAATCTACTATCAAACCAAGGCATGAGCCTTTCTCATGTGTAACAGTTCATAGATGAATGCATAAAGTGGACACAAACAATTACACAAATCTTCAGCATAATTGCAGGAGATTTACAAAGTGAGTATATTTCTCTGGAGGTAAATTAAAACTGTGCTAAAAACTGTAACCTCAGATCAATAAGCTCTGAAATAACTGGGGGAATAAGAGATAAAAGACTTGCAGTCCTTAGGTTGTGTCCTGTATAACATTTGATACAGGTCTGTAAGGAATTCATAGGTCAGATGGCAGTCTCTCCTCCTTGCTCCCAGTTCACTGAAGGGAAGAGGTGGGTGTGAGAATCAGGTGGCAATGAAGGATGTACAGGATGCAGCAGAGGAACAGAACAGATGGGCGTGGGAGACAAAATGAGGAGCAAAAGTGACAGCACAATCATTGCATTCTAGACAACTAAAAATACACAAATACTTTTCTATTTGTTTCCCTTGTTGTAGTTGCCAGAAAGATGTCTCATGATCACAAGTAGAAAGAGGAGGCAGCACATGCAAATCATTCAAATAGCAGTCAGTGAAGGAGGTGCAGTAACAGCTCTCTGCTTTAATGATGCTCCAGCATCTGAAAGCCAGAGGGCCCGTGGCTTATGAAATTTGTGACTCCTGGTTTTGGCTGGGATAGAGTTAATTTTCTTCATAGAGGCTCACAGAGTGCTGTGTTTTGGATTTTTGATGAAAATGGTGGTCATAACACACCAATATTTTTAGTTGTTGCTGAACAGTGCTTACACAGAGCCAAGGACTTTTCAGCTTCTCACAGCACCCTGCCAGCAAGGAGGCTGGGGGTACACCAGGAGCTGGGAGGGGACACAGCCAGGACAGCTGACCCAGGTTGACCAAAGGGATATTCCATGCCATATGGCATCATGCTCAGAAATAAAAGCTGGGGTAACAAAGAAGGAAGGGGGGGACATTGAGAATGATGGTGTTTGTCTTCTCATACAGAAAAGGCATTCCCTCTGGTTCTCCTGTGACAGAATGTGTGAGGATGTTACCAGAGCTGCCTTGGACAAACTCATCTGTTATAACAGACGTGAGGAAAAAAAAAAAAGTGGTTTCTAATATGTGAGGTATTTCAGATCTTCAAGGTGAAATCTTACACTTTACCAATCATAAAGTTCTATTTTTTATTTTATGAACAGAATCATTGCAAATGTCAAAATTTAAGGTTTATTTATAGCTACATGAAAAGTTATTAGAACAACATCTCAGATGTAATTTGTGTGGCTAATATGGCAATATTAGATAGTTATTTCCTGCTCTAGTTTGCTGCTGTTAGCAGAAGGCACTGAGCCTGAAGGCAAGGAGAAAATAGAACAACAGGAAAAGTATCTTTCTTTTATCCAACTGTTAAAAAATTTGTCTGATAAATGGGAGCAGTACCTGTGCTTTCAAGATTGTTTTGATATTTATAGTAACCAGATACTGGATAAAATCTACAGCATTCCTTGGAGCAAGGACCAGCATCTAAGTCTCTCTATCCTGAGCTAAACCTCATCATGACTAAATACAGTCATATTCTCCTTCCCATCAGTTATTGAAGCAAGTTCTTCTCTGGAAAGGGCTGCTACACCAGCAGACTCTGGAGGAAACACTCTTTTTGCCTAACTCCCCTATAAATAGAGATTAGAAAGCCTTGGGTGATATGGAACATCAGAAATCAAAAATCATGTAAACATAGTACAACCAGCAACCTTAAATTTACTTGTTTAGGTGATGAGTTATTGGTTCCATTTTAAAAAGAGAGAGATTTTTTATGTATATAGAGAAAATTAAACTTTCTATAATGTAATACTTTTTGATATGTTTGCTTATTTTGCAAATAAAACATTTAAGATAATATTTTAGACAAGCTGTCTGTTTCTATTTTAAACTCATGGGAGGACATGTCTGTCCCCAAATCCGTCTACTCTTCCAGCTGTATTTGTTCATACAATAAAAGATGCTATCTCTTCCTAAGAAGCTTATATTGCTTATGTCCTTAAAGCACCCTGGTTAGAATAAAACTATCCTTAAATTAATATGGATACATTAAATATTCCTGTTGGTGTTCTTATTTTTCTTTCAAAGAAAAAGGAAGATAGACCAAGGGTAGAGGACTTCTGATTCTTAACTGAGAACTTCAGAAAGTCAATACAACATACAAACTAGGGAAAATATTTTGAGCTGGTTCACGGGGAATACTAAGAACAGAAGCATATTTGAACTTGTTTCTCCTCATGCTTCTCATGCTCAGTATATTGAAGGTATAATTCTCTGATTAATTTCGGCTAACACCCTAGGTGCAAAGCAGATTCAAATATAGAATAGAATCAAATACTGTTTTTTTTTTGTTGTTTTGTTTTGTTTTGTTTTGTTTGTTTGTTTGTTTGTTTTGCATTTTGTATTTTGCATTTTGTATTTTGCATAGTTAGAAAATGATTCATTGACTTGATCATTTCTTAGAGGCACAATAGCAAAAAAAAAAAAAAAAAAAAAAAAATTANAGTCTTCGAAACAGGAGAAGGTAGAAAAACATTCCTCTGTAGGAATTAAGAGCTGAATGTTGTGGTGGAAAAATCTGTGAGCCCTTATTTTGCCATGAACATGATATCCTCTCTACTCCTATTTTCCAGGCGTATGACTGTAATATGTATGGCACACTTCAATTCTCCACCTATTCAAAGGAAATAGGTACATCCCAACACAATAGATTTTTTTTTTCATAAAGATAAAAATAATAATGCAAAGAGGTCTTGAAATAGGGATGAGGTAAATACATGCTATTCTGTTTTGCTGGTGTTTCTTTCCAGTACACGAAAGATTTTTCTGTTGATTTTCTACAGATGCAGTGGGGAAAGATCTGATAGGCAAAAATGGACAAATAAGGAAGGTGAAATTATAAAGGTGTTTTTAAGAATGGAGTATAGGCTTAGGTATCATCTCACCAGCTCCCCAAGTGCAGGGGCAACCTTGTTTCTTTCATAGAGTGCTTTAATGCAACTAAAGACAAAGACTTGCAGACTGTACTGACAAGCTGGGAAATGTTAGCCCACCAGATGACAACTTTGAGAATAACTTGGATGTTCACAGTACATAACAAGCTAAATGTGAGTTCCCCAAAAAGGAGAGTTAGATGTATAAACAAGGAAATCTTTTGTAAAATTAGGGAGCGATACCATCTTAGGATAAGTGCAAGCACTACTGGAATGCAGTGCCCTTTGTGGTAGTTGAAATTGGAGAAAGTTTGGAAAAAATCCAGGAGAATTATTAAAATATTTGGAAACATGCCTCCTTGAGGTTTTAAATCTGTTATCAAGGAGATAAAAGGGAATTTAAGGGGAGGACATATATGATTGCTTGTGTGGGTGAATGACTGTCTCTCACACTGGAAGTATCTCCTGTCATACAGAACTTTGATCAAGGGTTCTACAATATGGAAGACAAAAGTGTAACTAAATTCAATGACTGGAAGCTTAAGCAAGACAAATTTAGAGCGACAGAATAAGGCTCCAATTTTTAACAGTGAAGATATTTAACTAGTGTGTACCTTAACAAAATTGTGGTTGATTATCCCTGCTGATTTCAATTTTTCTCAGCAAACTCAATTCTAATTCTGCTGCAATTAATTCAAGTAAGTCCTGTAATCTTTGTTATTTATGAGGTCAGTTTGGATTATCATAATGATCGTTTCTGGCTTTGCTATCAGTGTTCTACAAACTTTTCTCTTACTCTGTCAGTTCTGTCATACAGACATTTTCATTTATCCCTTTTTTCCTAAACCCCCATTCTCTGGACATAGCCCCTCCTTTTTCCACTGGCCTCCATTCTCTGTGACCCTGTACTCCAGATCATGTGTGCTTTATTTCTTTGGCTCAGAAGCTGAACACAAGCAAATCAGTAGACTCAAACTGTAAGAGGTCAATAATGTTTTGCCTCTTCGGTCAATAATATTGCCTCCCCAAAGAAAAAATAGGTAACTTGCATCAGAAAATATAGGGACTCCAAGTGCAAATAAACCAAGTACAATTTAAGACAGGTCAGACAGAAGCTTTATTAACTACAATCATAGTGAGAGAACATTTGGACAGCATCTCCTCCTCTGTTCTCTGCCAAGTGATTGCAGATACCTGACTTTTATACTGTTTCAGGTGAAAAAAAAAAAATAATGAGGTGAGAAAAAACAGTCATTCCAACCTCAAGAAAGCCAGGTATCCAACCCCGAGAGGGATGGACTCCAGACAATCTTTTATATGTTAACACGGCCAAATGCCCATGCCTGGAAGGGATGGACTCATTAAGTAGCTTGTTAACTACCAGAATTTTAAGAAAGAGCCAAACAGTGAATATGTGACAATACAGAGAGATGGCTCTGGGAACTTGTAGGATTGGCACACCCAGAATTAGAAGTGAGGGTTGGAAACAATCACAGACTGTTAGCTTTTATCTGAAAGGAATGTTCTTTCAGCTAGAATAAAATTCTTAAGCAGATCCCTCACATCTTAATAGTTTTACCACCACACTTGCATTAGGTGATTTAAATATCAGGAGTCTGACAGTAGGTGGAAATGATTAGAAGTATTGTTTGAGCATGCAAAGCTTTTAGAACTTTGATTTTATGAAGCACCTTATATTTTTTAGGAGGGTTGTATCTCTGATATATCTGTCTCCAGTGGTCCCCAATGAACTAGGTTTTTTGTCTGTTTTTCATTTAGCGCTCTTGGTATGGCCTGTTTTTACATAGAAGGGAAACCTTTACTACAGAAGAAATGCTGCTCTGATGTTTTCTGAACAGTAAATGGATCAAGGTCCAAATTAGGTCCTCGCTGTGTCAGGTGCAATGGTAACAGCCAAACGAAAGTATCCCATAGCCTTAGGTATGACAGTCTGTTAAATGAATTTGTATGCACACGAGAAGTGTCTTTCTGAAACATGAAGATGCCCAAGAGAGAGACTCTGGAAACGTTTTACAGACATTTAGTAGTTCAAGACATTATTTGTTCAATAATGAAAGAAAAAGGTTTAGAGAGCAATAAGATTTTCATGGACAAAAGCAAGGCTTTTGTCCTGAGGGGAGAAAAGATCATAGGTTATGATTTTTGTATGTGTCAGGAAGAAATGCAGAAAAAGGGTTTGACAACTGGAGAAGGAAGTGAAGAGAAAGAGCTGTTCATTCTATCTCGTCTATTTTGTATGCTTTTATATTCCATTTTCTCTGAATGTGATTCCTAGCTTTCTCCTGCTCTCTCTCTTAAATTGTTTCATTATTTCTTTTCTCTTTCCTTAGCACAAAAAAATAATCCTTTGTCATATCCCTGCTCAGTGCTTTTTCTGTCTCACTGTCCTGTACCACTCTCAGTATTGAACCACAATGTTTCCCAAACTTTTTACAAGTGCACCCCCATTTTGGTCACATCTGCTTTCACATGACTGCTGTAGTCTCCCCTGAAGTCCACTGCAAGCATTTCACTGGCTGTGCAGAAGCTAGTGTGAACTGATTTTAAGCATGAATACCCACCCCTCTGCTCTAGAGGTACCTGACACCAAATAAAAGTAAATAACTTTTTCCCAAGTAGCATGACCACTTCTTGAAATCCTCAAAAGGTTATGAATAAAAAATCTACCCTAAGAACGACGACCCCAGTAACCACATTGTAGTGGTGAAGCCAGAAGTTGATCGTGCACTGGGAAGAATGCCTTGAATTAACTGTTTATTGGGGAACTCCAAAAATTATAGCAGTGCCAACACAAAAGGGCAGGTACTAATCTCTAAGGCCTCTTGCAATTTCACTAGTTCTTCCACTGTAATACACTATTGTTTTTGAATGAAAAAGAAGGGAGAAGCCAAGGAAACTCCACTAGCTTTGAATGAGACAAGATAACCTCTATTCAGCTGGGATATGCACTTGGACAAAAAAGGTGTCGCTAACTAATTTATGACAGTTATAAGTATAAAAAATCTCCCATACTTAATCAGAACAATGATTGGCCTCCAAAAAATATCATAAATGTAACTGTAGTAATGCTTCCTTGCTTATTTATTTATTTATTTATTTTTCCCAGGTTTTATTCCATTCAGGAAGTGGTTTAAGCCAAATGGTTGAACTGAATCTCAGCTGGCCTGGGTTTGCTGTACACCAGAATTTTTTTTTATTTTTATTTTTTGCATATATACAAATGCTTTCTACATGTGGGAGGATGATGGACTGGAACTTGTATTTTCACTTTTGACAGGGATTGGGATGATGCTTGTGGCATAATGCTTTGTTGGCCTTGTAAAAAAAAACAAAAAACAAAACTGGGCCTTGGCCTGTTAAATATCATGGAGTTTTCACAGGAAAGATTTTTATTAGGAAATGTCAAAGCAAATGTCTAAGCATGGGATGGCTCAAAGCTGCCTGTCATACATATACTATTGATGGATTCTTGGCTGTGTCTTTTGTTAAGTAAATGAGAATACTGGCTTCATGAATTGTGGTTACATATCTAAATGCAAGAGCTGCCCACGCAAAACCTGTGTTGGAACTTTCCAAGCTGACATGGTCGATAGAAGTGAGAAGTTCTGATTCAAAATAAAGAATCAGGACATCTGTTTCAAGTTTCGTGCTTTTGGGTGGATATGATGGAGGGGGAACATATTAGTTTAATGTGACAAATACTGATCAATTTATTTCAAACTTTGATGATAAAGATGTAAAGTATAGATATTCAAACATTTGCCACTTTTCCAGAAATGCTGATAATAGATGTGTCTTAACCCTTTCTTTCACACTGAGGTTAACATTCCCCAGTATGATTCAGGCTTAGAAAGTGGAGACCGGGAATAAGATGCAACATTTTTTTTCAAAAGGCTATGTCAGGAAGGAGTATTTACACAATTATATATAAAGTTGACTTCCTGGTGGTGATACAAAGAAAAAAAATAGAGCTGAGTACCAGCATGAATGTTGATGCAACTGCTTAACTGTGCCTGAGTTTCTGAAGACAGAGATATGTTTGTTAAGCCTGCATTCTGTTTGACCAATGTTTAGGTGGTATATATCAATAAATATCATAATTTTACTATACGGGAGAGTTAATTTTTAAAGAATATGCATTGAGAGGAGCACCAGTTTTATGTATCAAAAGACAAATCTTAGAAGAAGTCACTGGTGAATCTAAATAATGTTTCTGTTTTGGTATATTTAGAGTTAAAAAAGTCAAACCTTTCTTTCTTTTCTCTCTGTACTCAGTTTAAACTCTATGTAATTTGATAAATATCAGTCTTTAGCAGAAGCTATAGAAAAGTGGCATGATGAGTAATCTCATTTACATTTCCTCTAGCATTTCATTTATCATCCAGGTGAGTTTAATTAAAGGCAAACAACAATTCCAGCAGAAAAATAAGTTGTATGAATAATCCTGAGTTTCAAAATGCTTTGAGGGGTTATAATAAGTCTTGTTTTTCTCTAGTAAATTTTGAAGTCTGTTACATGCTTTCTCTCTCCCTTTCTGATTTGAGATTTGATTGGGGATTTTGTTCTGCCCCATGTGTACACTTAGGCTAGAGATGATGCTGGCTGGCCACTGGAAACAAAGATCACTTTTAAAGAGACTTCATTGGTTTGTCTTTGCTTCACTGTACAAAAAGTTCAGAAGGTGAGCTGAAAGTGTGTGTCTGTGTAGTTGTAAAGGATACACAAACTATGCTGAGCTAGTTCAGACCTAGACTGATGACTTACTGAATTGCTGTAAGTTGACTGCATTTAATTTTATGCCATTAGTGTAGAACTAGCATCAGTTCTGATGGGTCTTGGTATTCTTCACCTTATGAACTAGACTTGGACAAAATCATTTCATGAGCCATAAAATATTTATCTAGTAGAATAGATATGTACAGTGGTTTTACATATTGTTATGAATTCCCCTGAGCCATCCTAATCTCCCAGATGTGAATTAGGGCTGGAATATGCTTGATAAATGCACACAATTTAACAATTTACAACAGGTACTGACTGCAGTGCTATTTCCTTCGACTGTGGTGTAGTACTTTCTGTGCATGTGTTGGAATCAGCTCTGGGTGAGCAAAGCAATGAAAATTGTGGGAGCTTGTCTGATCTTTTCCACCCTTGAGATTCCTCTGAAAGTACTAAAAAAAGGCAAACTGTAATATCAGTTCAAAACGGTCCACTGATCTTGTCATTCAGTCTTTTATTGATGGAGGTTTTCTTGGGAAAAGTCATTGACAGGTCAGGAGATTTTAAATTGCCCCCTCAAATCTGTATTACATCTTTAGAAGAGCTTTCAATAATTTGAGTTTACTGTGGTAAAAATCCTCCAACAGGTACCTGTCTGTCATGAAGAAACTTTGCACTAAAGTTACATAGTTGTAATTTGTAAATGTAAAGTAGGTAAGGAATTAAGAACACTTCAAGCTGAAGCCTTTAAATAATGAATGTCAAAATTCCATTTCCAATATTAATAGTTTATAGAGAGCTTTGTATTTTAAGATTGCATTTATTTAGTTTTGGTCTGCTTCATGATTTTTGTAACTCCCACACTTATGCAAATCTTATCCATGGGATGCAAAATACAGCTGTCAGACATATGTAACCCATTGTTCCTGATCTACTTCTATGTTAAATGCATTAGCTAAACAATAGGACAAGCTTTAGTATAATGATGTTAATCAAGTTATAATTTCCAAGTACAAAATGAAATGTGACACTATACAATGGTGTTTGATTTGAAATATGTCCAAATTGGTATTGCGTTGTACTTTTGTAATC
>VXAA01001247.1:0-26870 GCA_013399115.1 Anseranas semipalmata | reverse complement strand
TTGTATTTTTAAAAAAAAAAAAAAAAAAAAAAAAAAAAAAAAAAAAAAAAAATTAAATAAAGGCAGGATTTTAAATAGGGGGAAAGTCCCTTTTTAAAATTTAATCTCAAAACCTGATAGGTATTTTATCTATGGGAATAATAATGTAAAATGATTTACACGAAGCAAAATGAGCCCTCTGCAAAAGGTTGCTGATGATGAGGCATTGCTTATTATCTATTAAACTTCTCAAATCATGAGTTAAATAGGATTTAAGTGAGGCACAATTTTTCAGTGAACTGATTTTCATTCACTTAACAAAATCTGTAGATTCTTTCACCTTCTCATAACAAAAATGAAAGGCATATGTGTTACAAATAAAAGTCACATCATCACACTCAACAGCTAGTACTTGTCTGTTGGTAATTTCACGGGCAATAACTACATCTGCCTGGACTCAACACTGAAGACAAGGTTTTGAGAAAGAAAGAGCTTTCAAGTGTCACCTTCAAGAAAATGTAACTATTACATTATGTGGCGCACTGAACCTTTATACCTTCTTGAAGTTTCCCTTTCCCTAATAGCTAGAAAGGATTTTATTTTTACAGTTTGAAAAACAGTCTCCTTTGTTTTGTGAGAATCGAGAGGAGGGAAATAAAGAGTGGTATATCTTAGCACATCAATATAGAATACTCCACTTGTGTTATTTCATACCTGGTCAGTAAAGATTGTCCTGAAGAAAGATGCAAGATGACTAAGCAGGACTTCCACATTCAGGTGGCTCCTTTCACTTACAATTCTTAAGGGTGAAAAACCATGATATCCGTCAATGAAGTATTGTTCACTGTCCTAAAAGTTAATCTTTGCATTAATGTTCTGCTTGTTTCCCTGCTAAGACTGCATTTTGTGTGTGGCTTAGAAAAAGAAAATAAGAATGACTTTTCTTTTAAAACGTATATGCAATGTACAACATAATTATAACAAATGTTAAAATTTGCTAAAAATTAAGTTTTGAAGACACTGAGAACTGAGGATGGTATTACCATTCAGAAAGCATTCCTTTTTTCAAATTAGTATAAAATAAAGGTATTCTATTTGTACACCCAAGCAAGATGTTATTAGTTTTTTAATTCAGGTCATCCTATGTCAATTAATTATCTTTTACCATAGAAATAAATACTCTTTGATTTGCAGGATTATATAGCATGTCAATTGCTTAGAATTCTAAGTGTTAGTTTATTTGGAGTGTTAGTAGGCTCTAACTACTCTAAAGGAAAGATATGGTAATTGTTAATTTATGATTAGAACTATTATTTCATGATCAATATTTGTGCACTTGAAACATTAACTTTTAAAGATGTAACAGAAATCCAATTCCCAACAAGCTTGTGTGACCACGTACAAGAGTTGTGAAAGAGTGCTTGTTAAATGGCACTTTGTGGCTTTTTCTTCCAGAAAGAAACACTGCACATTGAACCGTAACTCAAGAGCTAACCCATTGTTCCTGATCTACTTAGAACTTTGTGATGTGTTAGAAGTTAGAAGTTTGTGATGTGTTTGAGCCAACAAAGTCCTTACTTTGGTAGGACCTCAGGAAAGATACCAGAGGGAAAAAAAAAATGGCATTTTAGGCTGGAAAGGTTTCACTTCAAAGAGAGAAATAAAACTACTAATTCTGCAAGGTACCCAGGTTTCACCTTCACTGGTTGTGAGAAGCACGACATAGGTAATAACTTCACAGATACACTTTAAATGACAATTCATTCATAGAGAGTGGTCTGAGATTCTTGGAGGAAAATATAAAAATGCCTTATGCTCTCTGATTTATTAATTTAAGTCATTTCTAAGAGCTACATGAATCTTTCAGTGTGCTCCCTAAATCAAGTTACTTTATTCGATGAACACCAATAGAATTTGCAGTGCTGTTTCAAACAGGAGTGGGATCTCCCAGCTGGCAGATGGTCCACTGCAGTTGAAAACTCATGAGCAGAGCAATATGAAGGGAATCTTTCACGCAGCTGAATGTTATCGTTTAAAGAGTCCTGATTATCAACAATATTAGATATCTAATATTCAAGTCTCTTGGATGTTTGGCTTTTGAAATAGCTTAAAGGAATAAGTGAAATACTAATTTTAATTGAATAGAATGACTTCTACTGATCTATATGCCTCAGGCCAAATCTGATTCTTAGTTATACCTCCAGAATGCAATTCAAGTCAGTGGGATAATAAGGACATAGCTGAGAGACCAGCTGGGTGATGTTTTAAATAACCAAAGGTCAAGTGAGATGTACTTTAAAGAGAATTTTAAGCTGAACAGCATTTTCTTTGACTAAAGAGTATCTTTTCTTTCACTTTTTGATTTTTTTTTTTTTTTCATAAACAAACAGTTTTGACTTTGCTAAGTAAGTAGAAAAGTGATTCTTGTTGGACAAAAAAGCAGTGGCTGGAATTTTAAATGAAAATAAGGTAAGTGATTTCATTCTACTTAACACAAGTAAATTTGCTCATAGAATTTCAGAGGGCATTGAGCAAATACAGAAGTTAGTCAGAGGAAATGAATATGATAAAAAGAATAGTCAAACAAAGCACAAGTCAAATTATTGTCTCACTCTTGCCCTGGATAGATATTAGGAATTTAGACTCGAGTAATAAGACATGCATTCTGTGTGGTGTTAGCTTGGGTCCTGTAGACATTTCTCGCTTTCTCTCTGTTTTGTCAGTAGCTTTATTTCATGTAACTTTATTTTCAAGTGACAAGACTTTGTGTTGGAAAATTCCCAACGAACTGAATCTGAGAAAACTTGACAGAAAAACTTGACACGCCAATGAGTTATGTCAAGCAGGTATTCCTTTCTTACAGCGCTGGGTACATGGGGGATAGCTTCATTTCTGCTAAATCGGTAGAAATTCTGCCACCTTGGTCCGACTATGTACAGCAGCTTGTATTAATAATTGTGCAAACCCCTCCCTGTGAAGCCAATAGTAAGTCAAGGGCCATTTGGTTTTGCATCACTACCTAAGATAAGCTAGACACTTCAATTTGTAGTGCTTGTATAGCATCAGAGGTCCTGTTTTCAATACTCTCAACCACAGCAGATATATTTACAATTGCTTTTTCTAATTCACTAACTCCAATCCAAGGGAGAAAACACCTAACGAAACTTTGGAATCCTGTAGGGTGATCTGCAATTGTTGTCCTAATGCTTGTACATACTGTCCCATTGCACCCTCTCTTAATTGTTTCAGGTCTCCCTGTTCTAGTGACTGATAGGGTCTGCCATACAAAATCTCGAAAGGGCTCAGACCTTCTTTGCTTCCAGGCTTAGTCCTCATCCTCGAAAGCACTATTACGAGAGCTTGATACCAGTGGAGATTAGTTTCCTGACATACAGCCCTTAAATTTTGTAGTGGGGTAGACTGGGGCTACCCCAGGTTTAAGTCTCACTACTACTGGTTGCCTTCCTGGAGACTCAGAGGCCCAAACACCAGGGTACACCTGGTCCAACACTCGAGCTGGTATTTCTACCTTCCCTTTTTCTTGAATGTGAGTTAAACTCAAAATTTGTATTAATCTTTCCTCCTGTACTTTAAATTCTATTTTACCCTGTTGGAATTTTATCTCTGTTCCTAGTCGCTCGAGCAAGTCTTGTCCTAATAATGGTTTTGGAGAATTGGGTAAATATAGAAATTCGTGAATCCCTGTCTGTTTTCCAATCTTATATTGCAATGGTCTTAAAAAGGGGGCTTTTTCTGCTTTTCCAGTTGCCCCTGTTACATTTATAGAATGTTCACCTATCGGTTCCAACTGTTAGTTTAATACTGAATATGTGACCCCCATATCTATCAAGAATTCTGCTTCCTCATCTCGGTCCCCTAGCTTTATCTTAACCAGTGGATCTGCTAGGGGAGGATCCTCAGGTCCCCATCAGGCAGATTCTATCTCTGCCACCACTGCTCTCTCCTCCATCCTTCTTCCTTTGCCAAGGCATTCCTTCTCACCATTGTCTTCTTCAACCTTACTTTCTCTTTTCCCTTCACCCCTAGGTTCCTCTCTTCTTCCTTCCCAAATAGGAGACACAAACTCTTCTATCTTCCTTTTCTTTTACTTCCAAAACACCTTTCTTTGATACTGCAAACTGAACAGCATCGTTTTAACTTCCCAGTTTCACTCTCTTTTTATCTCTTTCCACAGTCAAATGGCAATATTTCTCCAGTGAGATAAAATATACCTCAATGGGGTCTTCTTTGGGATCTCCTTAGCTCCTCCTTGTCCCATATTAACTTTTATATTTTGGCCAAGTTTTGGACAAAAGTCCTCTTTACGTTGCTGGGTAATGGAGTCCACCTACTGCCCTAAGGCACGGGTGAAGCCGAATTCCCTAGGTAAGAGTCGTAACCAACATCCCCCAGCAAGACAGGAGATTTTAAACAAGTATCACTTTTACAACACAGACATTTAACAATCACCAAGACAATGACAATAATCAGACCAGTTCCCTTAGATGATCCCCACCCATATTAAATATGAGCAGTAAGACAACTATATGATCCAAGTAAACAGAAATCCGTAATCCCAATAACCAAATTCCAATAACCAGATCAAAATTCAGACACTGAATCCCATTAGACGAATAGGGGGCTGTCAACCCCTTTAACCAAGTTGGGGATTTTAACACCTTTACCAAAACAGAACCCACAATCAATGATACTCATAACTAGGCCACTTTCCACAATACACAAAACCCATTTTACTCTTTTCACAAGTTACAAGCAGGTAGAGTTTCTGTCCCCTACCTACTATGCGGCCTCTGTGCCAGGGCCTTACCCCTGTTAACTTTCAAGCAGACTCACGGTTTCCGTCCCGTGCCAAAAATCGCTTTTCAGTTGCCTTCAGGGCAGATACACAGTTTTATGGCCATGCAGTCTGCAGAGCCCAACCTGACTTACGAGTGTCCCCAAAATCTAAATTCATGGTTCTCCTCCCGTGGTGAAAGGAGAAAATAGAAAAGAGCCCATATCCAAGGAATACCTTTTCCAGATGATCTTGTCTGCTTCTGCGGTAATCCATCTGAGAGTTGGAGTTCCTTCTGGACAAACTGCTGGTGGGCCCAGGGAGTCCACCTCTCAGCGCGTCCCACGGTCGAGCAGAGAAGGTCCCGCCTGGGTCGCCAATTGAATCCAAGAAAACTTGTCAGAAAAACTTGACATGCCAATGAGTTATGTCAAGTAGGCATTCCTTTATTACAGCGCCAAGTAAAAGGGGGATAGCTCCACCATACATGTACACCGAGGGGAGGAACAGCTACACATTTATAGATGTTAATTACATATTCATTACAATGTAAAGAAAGGAGTTACATATTCATTAGATTTCCAAGAAATCGTTAACATAGTACCCTGCTCTGGGGAATGCACTCTTGGAGGGGGTGAGGGTTTTTGGGCTCCTTCTGGTGGTCTTTGATGAACAGCAACTTGAAGTTTTTGCAGGAGTTTCTCATGTTGTTTAGGCATCATCCTTATTGTGTAAGCCTGGGTCCTGAATAAAAACTATAGTTGCATACTTACTCTGAGATCAGACGTCTTATCTCTAATGAAGTGTTGCAAAATCTTGTCACTTTGGGAAGCTGTCACTTTATTCAGGAGGTTAAATAAGGAATTGGAATCAGCAGAAGGATAATCTTGGGTCTTAACCCTTCTGACTTCCACTACAACGTTACAACAGCTGAATTTTTTGAAGGAAGGGCAGAGTATTTCAGCACGATTCTTTATACAGCCCTAAACCTGGACAAATTTTGATCTGTTTTGAAAATGTAATTTTTAACCTTTCATCGTTGTTTACACAATGTTATGTCATGATGACATATAGCATATTCTTTGAGGAATACTTGTATGGTTTTGGAAAACTAACACTCTTCATCAAAATAAATACCGTGTTTTCCACATCCAGAATACTGAGCTTGGCAGACTGGTCCCTTGATACTTCAAAAAATAGTGATAGTCTTTTAAATAAGCTACTTTGTTCTATTAGAACATTTGTGATTCTTATAGTGATTTTCCTCACCTATTGCAGTGTTGTGTGGTATATTGCATACCCCCTGAAAATATATAAATAAATAAAAGGCAGCAGGATGGTAGAAAAGAATTAAATTGCTGTGCTTTGTCTTAGTCTCCAGCTTATCCATGTACTCCATTCACTTTGCTCAGAATGGATCATGTTTTTGTTGTTGTTTTGTGTGATTTTTTTTTTTTTTTTTTTTTTTTTTAAGTTTCAGGAGCTATAGATGAAATGACTTACTAAGTTAATCTGTTTTCTTGGATAGATCTGATTCACACAAATTAAACTATGTCCAGCTAAGAGATCTAGCCAGTCATAGCATATTACAATATTTCTGCAGCATGGAATATGAACTCATGTCCCTGTTCCACCAGAAAATTGAAAATCACAAGAAAGGTTGCTTTCTAAAATACATATACCCATAAACAGTTTTGTAGTTTAGATGAAGTATTGCTCTTAAGCCCCTCCATAAGAAAAAAATATTTTTAATTAAGAATCGCTCTAAGTTGGTAGCCCAAAGCTAGGTAATGTTGTACATGTAATAATGTAGGATATTTTTTCCAGTTGATACAGTGATTTATTAATTTAAGTGTTAAAATCCTGTGATATTCCTACTGAGCAGGAATTTTTTTTGGCTTTATTGGGAGTTTGGAATTGAACTTGGAGCTCCCTGGTGAATGCTATGCTTTTCTAGCAGGCTGTAGGACTGGACTACTTCAAAGGCCATTGGTAAGAGGAATCATTTAAAAAATGAACTCCACGTTTTATGTCCCTGCTGTTGAACCCTAACCGCTTGTAAATACAGCTAGCCAAAAAAAAGTGAAAGTTTCTCCGTTATGGAAATGCATTGGTGTTTTTCTGGGGGAATGTACATGAAGGGAAATTGAGGTTTTATCTGCTGCTGCTGTGAATTGTACCTGTTTCAGATAGAGCGTGCTTTAATTTTCCATATACCAGAGTTCTAGTTTTGTTTGTAAGGTCCAGATTATTTTCTTCAAAATTTTCTTTCTCTACATTTTACAGTCTGGGTTCAATTTCTCAACAGTTTTATTTTTTATTAATATTTGGAATGGAGTCTCACTAAACAGCTTCTATGACATGTATGTACAGAACTGCCATTGTTGATAGACAGGTCTCTTTTCCACCTCCCTCCCTTTCTTTCCCTTGATCTCTTTCCCTCGTCTACCTACTGTATCACACAAAGTAGTTTTGGGGTAGCTTCTCAAAGACTAAAGACTTTAAAGTTAAAAGAAAAACTTAAAAAGAAGACAAGAAAAAATCAGACAGTAGACTATGGAAGCTTGAAGAACAATGAGATCATCTGTTTCAGTTCTTATTTGAGACACCACATCAGGAAAATTGATATGAAAACACAATCCCATGTTTTTCTAATTTTTTGTCCACAACAAATACAACAAACTACTTTTTTTCCTTGCTTTGTTTTCTTCTGTAGGGACTAAGCTAAACTGCTTTATATTTTGCAATCTGCCAGTAGCTACATGGAGCTGCACAGTTTACCAGAAGGATGCATATTGGAGCTGTAAGAGAGAAAGGACTTTGGTTTGAAATTATATAAAGAAATAAATAAAAAAAAAAAAAACAAACCGCGCGCGCACACACGCACACACAAAAGAAAAAAAAAAAAAACAAAGCAACCCCCTGCCTGCTCTATTGCTTTCACAGGAATGCCACATTATGAATGTAATGATCCCTGCAAAGCCAGGGTGCTAGAGCAGTACTTCTCAAGCCATCTGTACAGGACAAAGCACTTTATGGAAGCTGAGACTGTTCAGAGTGTCAGTCCAGTAGCTTGTGCTGGTGGAACAGAAAGAATTGTGCTCAGCTACAAACCAGAATAAACTAATGCAGATAAAAGAGTGCTCATACTGTCACTGTAGCAGTACTCAGTATGAGGAGTAAGAAAGTTAGTTTTTGTAGTGACTCAAATTCTCAGAAGTCCTTTTCATTCTAATGTTTGGCCTGGAAAAGTAAATCACAGAATTGGGGCATCTGAAGCTCCTACATTTAATTGTAAGATGGAGAGAGGAAATTGTGATGAGATTCCGCAGAGCATGGCTAAGGAAACAAGTAGTTAGGCCATTCAGGTCTGAAAGGATCAAAGTCTTTTGCATGAGATGTGCAGCCTTGTAATTGATATGATATTTAACACCACGAAAAAATCATTCAATGCTGAGAAAATATATTCTGATTCATTCAAGTGATAAAACTCAGTGTTACATGCTGAAACTGCTGGACCCTGCACAATTGCTTTATCCACAGAGGCTGCAAACACAACAGTGCACTAGTCCCATCTCCCATATATGAATAAGGATGTGCAAACCTTTGTTTAATTGAACCACAAAAATAGAACAGTGGCTAAAACAGTGTGTAAAATTTTTGCCATTGACAGAAACTTAGCTAGAGAAGATATTTCTCTATTAATTTCATCTGGCTGGTGTTTTCCTTATTATGTTCCTAAATTCCAACTTAAAATTCTTGTTAGGAGAAGGAAACAGAAACAGAGACGCAACAGCAGAAATTATTCCAGTTATTTTATGCTACTCTGCTTATAAAAAGTAACACAGTGGAGCTAGGCAAAATGCAAGCTTTCTCAAATTTTAGGTGGAAAAGATATAGGGTGAGTGTAAAAGTAGAGGAAATTAGCTTGAAAGATAGCTGGATAGATAATTGTGTTATTGAGCACCATAGCGACATGACTCTTGTTACTCTTGCTACTCTGTATTTTCTTGACAACCAGCCCAGTTTATTAGAGAACAGTGTAAACTATACTGCTGAAAGTGAATAAGACAATTTAGGAATTCACAGCCTTTGCTAGCCTTAATGCATTTTGCCTTGGTAAAAGGCTGAAAATATAGAGAGATATGCAATGTGATAAACCTTTCTATGCTAAATATGTTTTACAAGGCAGCCATACAAAGCCAGCACTTGATGCAATACTTTGAATAAACACTGTTATTACTACCTGTTATGTTCAATTTTGTGTATTCAATCAGCTCAGGGACCTCATGGTCTAAATTGGGGTGTAGGTGATTGGGAGGTAACAGGCAAAAGTAATTATTGTCCTTCTTCTATAGATGGGGAATTTTGGCAGGCTGAAAGTATGTGTTTTGGAGCCAAAGCATAAAATAAAACCAGATTACCATGTCAGTTCTCTAAAGTAAAGCCTACATTTACTTCCAGTGAAACAAAATCTTTGAATCGCATGGCTATTATTGGATGGTGCCAGCATCAGTGTTTGTAGGACAGGCATTGAATGCTTGATTCAGTTATGGGCACCCTTGTTCCTAAGGCTGCTTTCACTATGTATAAATTCAATCTAAGTGTTTCTTTAACCTGAAACACACTTCCAAGCTTGGTCAGTTTTTTTTTTCAGTCATGTTTGCTCTTAACTTCTACACTATATCTACTAATATTCCACATCCCCAGCATATTTCCCAAATGCTTGTAAAATGAGCAAAAGCCTATTCTATCATAGACTTTTACTAGGGAAACCATTCCCAGAGTGGACTGGTGAACAGATTCAATATGGAAAGAAGAAGGGTTGTAGAAAGTCTGCACAGACTGGAATACACCACTGCAATACACCACTGCAGAGAGCATCCTGACTCCCTTTACTTGGTCACATTTCTGGGCTTACTTGTGGATTTCCTGCCCACTGACTCAGCGAGACTGCATGAAGAAAACTTACACAGAGAGAAAGTAATATGGACACACCAGATGACATTGACTGATTTATGAATGGATTATTTCATTTCAATATTGTGAAGCATATTTGATAAAAGGTACAGAGAAAAGGATAGAGAGGATAGATAATATTTTATGGTATTTTTTATGAAGAATCCACTCACTAGTTTGTTGAAACCAGAAAACAAATATAAAAGATAGATATGTTGTTTTCTTTGTCATTAACTCGTTTAATCTAGTATCTGAACTAAGTCTCGGAGAAAGAGACTATTTCAAAGAAGAACCAAAGATGTTACAGAGAGACAATGACACAGCTTAACAAAAAGCCCTTTTAAAATTTAGAAAGCAGATAGGACTGCTGTGTGCAGTAAAGGTATAGAACTCCCTGGGGCTTTCAAATGGAAATGTGGTGGAGAGAGCAAGCTGGGAAAGGGGTTGCTGCAGCACAGAAATAATTACTACATAGCTATTAAAGGTTATGGTGAATGCCATGGGCTAAACACTGCCATCTTCAGTACAGGGCTCGATGGCTATAAGTCATGGTGAGAATTGCATCTGGCTAGGGACTGTTGTGTGAGCACTCTTAGATGGAGAAACAATACAGAAATATTTTTCTCTTGATAAGGCTGTATAATAATGAATTGACCTACATGTAAATAAGGTGACCAAGCTCTACCTGAGCCATAGAACTTCATGTCCAAAAGAGTTAAGAAGGAACAAGAAAATGTTACAAAACAGTATTAGTCCAACATTAATTTTCAGAGGTATTACGAATTTATATTCCCTGTGAGTGGGATGTTGTGCACTTCTCACCAATGCTGTCCAATAGATGGATGCTGACATGGTGCAGTATTGCTTTTTATTTTGTTTTCTACAGCTTAAAAGCCTGTGAATAAATTTGTTGCTTGAGGAAATTCAAGTAAGTGAATATTGTTACTGAAGATGACCATCAGGCTGCCAAGCTGAGATACGTGCAAAATGAGCATGTGAAGAGAATAAACTTAGTGAACTAAGAACAGAAGTGCTTTCCTAAGCAGAAAAATATTTCTCAGTGAAGTATATGTTTGGGCTCACGACTATTGGTCAGTGAATATGTAATAGAGTCTTCAGTAGCAACTACTATTCCAACAGTGTACAGTTGATCAACTTTAGGTGAATTCCCTCTTGCAGAAAGTGAAGCCATCTAGGGGTATAATTAACAAGAAGTGGGGCAAATTTTTTTATACTGCTGTGTGAGATTGGATATATTTAGTACATTCTAGGAGGAGATGGGAAGTTAAGGTTCAAATTTTCCAAGGCAGAAGGGGAAATTAAAAGTTAATCTCCCCCAGAGAGACAATTTCTCTTTGAACTTTGCTCTATTTTGTTACCTTTTTTTTTTCAACTTTAGCTACTTAAAGAATTAAGTTCAAATTTTATCCATTTTAGTGCATTTTGACTACTATATTGTTCATCACAATGCACCTTTTTTTTTCTTGAAAATTTGTGGCTTGATGAAGGGGAGGAGAGAAACAGATTACTGGAAGGAAAAAGAAATAAAAAGACACTATTTTCAGGGTGAAAATAAGCCACCATCATTCTGGAACCATCCTGCAGTTTTTAAGTACTTGGATTGAAGTACTCAAGTTTAAATACCTGATGAAATCTTGATTTTTGATAATTTCTAAAAAGAAGTACTTATTTCTAGTTTAGTTTGTTCACAACACCCCAGCTTTCTTCTTTTTTTTTTCTTCATTTTTTTAAACAAATATTCAATAGTTAAATGTTGCAGCTGTTTTATATCTTGCCCAGTGCTGTAAGAGATGCTTATGATTTATTACAATGGAAATATGTGGATGAAGCAGAAGCAAAAAAAAAAAAAAAAAAAAAAAAAAAAAAGAAAAGAAAAAGAAAAGGAAAACGAAAAAAAGAAAAGAAGGAATTGTTCTTTCTCTTTTCACTGAAATTCTTTTCACTGAAATAGCTTGGGTTGTGAGAGCACTTATTGCAACATTAATTTCTTGAAAGAAGGTGACTTCTTTAAAACACTGAAAGGCTCCAGGAGTTTATTTCAGGTGCCAGTGACTGATCTTATTTACATTTTCAAAAGCAAGAGTTCCAATTGACTGAATTATTAAATTGAAACACCCAGAGCAAACACTTCACTGAGGATGGGTGCATGTACTCTTTCTACTTCCAAGAACACATGCTGTATTTTTTAAAACCAAACAGGAAGGAAAATATTTGCTATCAGGGAAATTTCAGGAGACAGAATTACTGAGCTTGTATGTGTATGAAAAACAAACATTAAAGTGAAAGTTGCTCTCAGACTCTGAATCATCTCTGGAAGAAATCAAACATAAGCAGAGTCAAAGTGTGTTGCCACTGATTTAATGGAATTTCAGATATCGTGAATTTGTTGTTAAAAGCCTAGGTAGGTCAATGGTGCTGAAATATTTGTGGATGAAATGAGCTAGATAAATGTGCATCCCCGTCTTGGGGCTGGTAAATAGACATTCTCTTGTACTTATCAGCAAACTGTGCTGTTTTTTCTCTTGGAAAAATCTCTATGAACGTACCAACATTTTCTTGAATTGGGTAGTTTTGACTCACCAGAGACCTGTGCTGCCATCCAACCTCGAGAGATTCAAGAAATGGGCTGACAGGATCCTCATGAAATTCAACAAGGAGAAATGCAGAGTTGTGCACCTGGGGAAGAACAACTGCAGGCAGCAGTACATGCTGGGAGCCACCCAGCTGGAAAGCAGCTTTGCAGAAAAGGACCTGGGGGGTCCTGGTGGACACCAAGATGAACGCGACTCAGCAATGTGCCCTTGCCACTAAGAAGGTCAATGGTATTCTTGGCCGCATTAGGCAAAGTATCACCAGCAGGTCAAGAGAGGTGATCCTTCCCCTCTACTCAGCATTGGTGAGGCCTCACCTGGAATACTGCGTCCAGTTCTGGGCCTCCCAGTACAAGAGAGGCCTGGGCATACTGGAAAGAGTCCAATGGAGGGCTACCAAGATGATCAAGGGATAAGAGCATCTCTCCTATGCAGAAAGACTGAGATAGTTGGGACTGTTCAGCCTGGAGAAGAGAAGGCTCAGTGGGGATCTCATCAATGTACATATATAAGTAAAGGGAGGGTGCAAAGAGGACAGGGCCAGGCTCTTTTCAGTGGTGCCCAGTGCCAGGACAAGATGCAATGGGAACAAACTGGAGCACAAGGGGTTCTGTCCAAACACCAGGAAGTACTTCTTTACTGTGTAGGTGACTGAGCACTGGCACAGGTTTCCCAGACAGGTTGTGGAGTCTCCCTCTTTGGAGATCTTCAAAAGCCATCCAGATGTGGGCCACCTGTTCTAGGTGGCCCTGCTTGATCAGGGAGCTGGACCAGATGACCTCCAAAGGTCCCTTCCAACCTTAACCATTCTCTGATTCTGTAATGAGTACAGGATATTGGCTGACTGCTGTGAAAATGTTCTCTGGCTTGTTTGACTGTTATCCTTTATCAGGTACTAAGTATTTAAATCTCCAGCTGTTTTAATAGAGAATTTAGGACAGGTAGGTTTCCTGATTAAGTGAGATAAACAGTGCCAGTTAGACCACCCCTGTCCTAGAGGTGGTGTACATGAATCATTATGGAGTTGAATACATCTCTGCGAAGAAAATTAGCATAAATCTTATGCACTGTTTAAATTCCAATCGTAAAAGAAAAGCACACAGATGACCTCTAGGACTCAAACTGTCCCAGTACAGAACTGGATGTCCTGTACTGCGGAATGCTTGACTGGTTCTTTGTGCCTATGTTTGTTAAAATAATCACTAAAAACAAAGAGATCACAAATTAAGTATGCTTTCAAATAGTGTCTCACCTCTTGGGATTTCAGCTTTATTTGTAGCACTGACTGCTCAACAGAGGTCTGCTGTATGACAAGTTAATAGCATCACCCTCAGCTAACAGTAGGCTGATGTCCTACAGCATAATGGCAAAAGATATCTCCACATCCAGTACATACTTCAGTGCATTTGCTGCATGAGTAATCTTTCTTCAAGTCATTGCTGTGCTGAGAAGTTGCAGTGGTAGTAGAAACAGTAAAAATTGTCTTTGTAACTTGCAGTCAAATAAGTAAACAGTACTCAAGGTTGCAAAATGAAATCCTAAATTACGATAGCCTCAGCTTTCTTCTGGAAAGAAATCATAGCATTGTTGAGAAACTTGCCTGAAGAGACACGACTTGATAGCTTCCTACCTGCCAAAAGCACACAATGATGTGTGAGTGCAGTGCTTGTGGGGTAAAAGACACTCGTGCTGTTTCCCAGTTTGGACTTTCCATTGTCCTTTAACACTATTCTTTAATTCCGTATTTCCTGATGTGTGAAGTAAAATTTATTGTTCCTCATTACCACATGCTGTTCCTTCCTTCCCCCACTAGAGTCATGAAAAATTACTTTTTGGGGCTACAAATAAGCATCTGTAACTACATTTCTTGACCTGGACACCCTCAACGTCAAGGTCAAAAGCCCTTCCAATTTTAGTCTCTTGCAATCTCCACACAGGTATTTCACAGCTTTGAACTTATCATCAGACATCAAGTAACATCCCACGTATGCCATGAATTGCCTGACCGCTAGTGACCACTCAAGTTTAATTATCACTAGCTTGGATTTCCCAAAGTCCTTGTCTCCTTTAAAAATCCAATTTAGCTAGGGCAGTCATTCTGAAATAAGTATGCTAAAAAGACTAGATAGATTAAAAAACAAAACAAACACACACACACACACACAAAAAAAAAAAAAGAAAAACACATACACAGAAACAAAACACCATAAGGTTTGCCTGTAGATATCACAGTCTCGAAGTTATTTTAAATACTGAGGCCTTAAAACCTTAAAGACCCTCAAGTCTGGGCTAAAAAAATGTATACATGTGTTTTCATTTGAAAACAAGCTGCTGCTGCATCTTTGATTTATCTTTGAAACAGATGTGTTTTGAGTTGAAGTTAAACTTCAAAGGAGAAAGTAAATGCTCAATAGAAAATATTTTTCTTATTCAGAGTAGAGCTTGAAAGTGTAAATTTTGCTCTGAAAAAAAAAATTGTATTCTAAATGTTCCATTCAGAAGTTCAGAAATGGTTCAGAAATTTAGCACTGAAAAGTACAGAAAATTACAGTTGTGAACCTCAGCCACATTTCTTCAACTGGTCAAGTCCACATTGCTAAGCCAGAACATATAATATGTGGCTGTTGTGATGATTAACATATCTTCATACCTGAAATGCTTAATGCCCTATCTGTAAAGTTGTTCAACCAGTTTCATTTCATTTCCCCTATGCAGAGCCCAGAAATGGTCTGAAACTGCTGTCTTGTTCTTCAGCTCAAACTCTTAACGTCCATGCTCTGATGTTTTTTGTCTTTGCGTCCTGTCGTCACCTATCCTAACATACATCCAGAGAGTTGGCTGTCTTGCTGAAACCTCCTTTCTTCAGTTAAGCTCTAGCTTAGCTCCTACAGTTTTCCCCCCATCCCCCTTAGCACGTGCAAAATACTTCCTCTCACCTTTCAACTTTGCTCAACTGCTTTCTGCCTGCAGCTTTGCTCGCGCTCCTTTCTGCTGCTTCACTCTCCACTTGTACTGTTTACAGGCCTCTCTTGTTTTCCTTTCCTTATGCTTCCTCAGCTTCCCACCCATGCTCAGCCTTGCATTAGGACCTCTTATTTTGCTCTGTTCTGCCAAATGACTTCCCAGTCTTTCCACTGATGGAAAACATACTTCATCCAGAAGCTGTTTTTACTAATAATCCACTGTATTATTATATATATAAAAAAGAAAATCTGCAGTCTTCCTGAATTATGGTTTCCAGGCACACATCCTGTTGCCTATTAATAAGATCAATATCTTGTGTGAGCAATGAGCAGGGTCAGGGCTATGAATGTCAATGCTCAGTTCCATTTTAACTCTCTAAAGCTGTTAGCTATGTGTTATGATCCAGCTGCATGATCATACATCCTGATGGACACAGAGAATGCTGGAAATTTTTTCTGTGTGAATAGTCAACAAGAAGAGATTTATAACCATGTCCTTAATAATATCAGCTTCCTAATCCCTTTGGGGATAGAGAAATATTATGTCTATGTAATATTTGGAGAGATTGATCTTGAGTTATTCAAGGTCAAGCTGGAGTATGTATTAGGGAAGTGATCGTATGTTTTATCTTTAACTTCACATCGTATTTATAGTACATTTCCTCCTTTTGTATCTTCACTGTGAAAACAACAGTAGTAGTGATAAAGAAGATAAAGAACTGGCAGGCATTGAGGTTTAACCATTCTGTCATTTAGGGCTGCTCTCAAGGGCTATGTATAAATGAGTTTTGAAGTGAATTTGACCACTTTTGTTTTACTATGTATGAAAGGGTGCTTAATACTAAAACAAGAATGGAAAGATTTTAGCTATAGTTATATGCATAAAACTATCTATTACTATATTAATTTGTAGTCTGCACATTATACATATAAAACTATACAAGCCTATATAATACTATATGCTCTTATTATTTATTGTATGTATAAATATATGTTATTCATCTCCACCATTCAAAGAGTTCACCCATTTAATAATATAGCTGTAAATACTGAAAATAAATTGGATTGTTATTTTATATAAAGCTACACATTTTTGCCTTAAATACGAATAAACCAACCTGGGCTAAAATAACTGTCTGGAAAACTCATTTATATGAGTTTATTGTAAGCTATATGTATCATTTGAGTTTACAGCAGAGTAAAGGATCATTGAATTCTTTTGCCATCTCTCACATCTGCTGTGTGTCTCCCATTTATTTCATGAAAAAGCAAACAACTGAAAAAAAAACCAACCAACCAACCTAACAAACAACAACAACAACAGCAACAACAAAAAACAAACACAAAAAACACCAAAAACTGAAACCCAAAACAGCAACTTCTAGATAACTTAGAACATCTTTTTGGTTGCTGGTTTCATCTTCCTTTCTGTTTCTGCTTCCCATGTCTGAATGGCTCTTTGTTTCTAAACTTACATGGAGTAGCCTTAATAGTATGAAAGATTGCACTTGCAGGATAAAGACTTTTACAGAATTATTATTTTTTCTTGCTATTCTAATAAGATATCTGAGCTTGCCGGATCTTCTTTACTGCTTTCCCTTACTGTTCTGAACAACAATCTTAGGAGCAAGGAAACAGTGCAATATACTAAGGCATCAAAGTGTGTGTATTTATTCCATCACTAGTGTAGAGTAATTGTGGTAGGCAGCAACAGCGGGGTAAAGTTGAAATGTGCTCGTCTCCTCTTCTTCTTCACCTCTTGCTTTTGTCCCATTAGCACAAACCCCCAGACTCCAGTGCCAGTGACAGAGAGAAGAAGCCTGTTACTTAGCCACCTGTGGGGAGGCTGAAGGCTGGTTCTGCATATGCATTTGGAAACCACTCCAGCACTAAATGATATGATCAACTGTTGCCTTGCAGCCAGATCTGATTCAGCAGCCAGTTTTGTATGTATTTATTGCACATGCTCATCCAGTTTCAGGGGCTGGTGAACTCAGTGCATGTTTTTAAAAAGATGCTGGTGGTTCTTGGGAATTGGTCACTGAATAGTGCTCTGCCTACGTACTTACTACACATGTTGGAAGGGGATTGCAATATCTGCTCCTAGCTCAACATGTCTGCTTATGAGAACAGAGGATAACCAAGTGATAGATCTTTCAACAGCAGTTCTTTTATGTGGTTGGGTCCTGTTTCTTACCCAAACTGAGGCTGCAGTGACCTTGAAGCTCTTAGGTTCCCATAGTATTTTTTTCGGCCAGGTGCCTGTTCTGTGAATGAGTGGAGGGAGGAGTGAAGGAATTATCCAAGCTGGAAGGCACCTACACGCAGCCTCTGGTCTGGATTTATTAGCCAGTATTGGCTTCTTCCCACCTCATGCCTCACATGTAGTCAGGGCTGCACAAAAGACACATGGAAAGGATACACTCTCTACACAGAAGAGTTTTTAGTCTAAACTAACAGAGGAAGATTAGACACAGAATTTTACTGTGAGACCAAAAGATAGATCTGACTTCAGGTGTCTTCTATCTTCTGATTGAAGTTAATAGCCTGAATCAAAGGATTATTTCAATTTAAACAGTCTTGTGCTAGTGTCTCACTGACCTGAAAGATAAAGAAATGTAAATGGTATTCAAACCTCTTAATTGCTGCCAATAGCAATTCTTTTGTTACTCTGTGAGGGAAACAGTAGAGGCATAGCTTTTAGAGAACAAAGCCCCAAGTAAAAAAGCAGCGAGTACCTCATTAGCAATACTGCGCTACAAGTGTGCCTAAGACCCCACAGACTTCAAGCCAAGTGTTAAAATAGGTTATGTTGAATGGATGACTAAATTGTTCCAATGACAGTCTCTCTTTGATGAAAGGTGCCTAGAGCTAACAGTTCTTAGGTTTGCCTACCACACACATCCGTCTTTTACCATTCAATATAGTTCACTTCTCTCTCATTTCAGTATCTTCGAGGTATCTGAAAGCCGGGAATTAGAGATTATGAAATAATAGCTCTTGCAGTAGCCACTCAAAGTTAGGAGATTGTTAAAGTGATTGGATATTTATTTTAGTGAGCATCACAGAGCACTAAAACAAATAAAAATCCATTACGTGTAAGTTACTGAAGGAGACATTTTGAACCATTGAAGGTGGGTGAATCAAGCCTAGAAAATGTAAAATATTCTTTGTGTGTGTGTAGATATATATATATATTACTTTCTAGATACACTGTAAACCAGACTGCAGGCATTTCCCTTTCATCTTCTGTATACTTAATAACATTCTGAGATGCATTGAATGACATGATAGAGAGAAGCCATAAAAGAAAAGTGCCTGGCCAATTCCTGCTTGCCTTGCTCATGCAATTAGGTATTGCCTGCATCTGTAAATCAAACAGTGATTTTTCAAGAACTAGAGGAACTGATTTCTCAGCTGTCTTCAACAACCAAATGAGAAAACTTTTAGGTCTTCTCAATCTCAAGTAAAAAAAAAAAAAAAAATCGTTTTCAGCATTTGCTGAAAGAAACCACCTTTTCTTTTAATAGATGCAGCAAATGGGATAAATGGGTGGTGTAGACCAGAAATGTAACTTCTCAGTCCAGCACTGACTTCACTGAAGCTAGGTAGATTCCCAGTGTTGGCACTGGGTCTCAGAATAATTCAAGGCCAAGTTGGAGTTTATGCCAGTAAAAGGTAGTGCATAAAACTGATTCATAAATTTATATATGAAATAAATCATTAAATAAAATGAAATGCAACTAAGTAAAATCCAAGAGCTGGTTTAAAAATAAAACAAAAAGAAGCTACTAACACATGTTTCTCCCAGCAGAAAGGAACGAAGAAAAACTTATGTTTGATTCTAGTCACATATTGTAGCGTTCAGCTACTGGGATGAGGAATGTAGTATAGAAATCTAATTAGAAGAAACTTTTTTTCTCTTGCTAATTCTTTGCTTTACTGCAGTCTTGCACAAGCAAGAACATTCACTGAAGTCATTCAGTGCAAAGTAAGTGGTATTTAAAGGAAGATACCTTTTCAAAATGTGCCTATGCTTCATATAGTTGCGTAAGTAAAGGAGTTCACTTAAAATATCTTACTGCCTATTCCTGAAACATATGCTCAGCATGGTCTTTCTGGAAGGGCACTGCAGACTAAGTATGTCCTAGCCTATATATAATCCAGTTCCCTCAGAAGAGCTGGGGAAAGCTCCTGGACACAGGGGCTCCATCCCTTTTGATCATCATTAAGTGACAGCACAGTCCTGGCACCACCTCAGGACAACTGTAACTCTCTCCCAGACCCCCCCCCCTTCAAGTGTAATCACAGTCTATGGACCAAATGAATAAAAAAAATTACTAACATGCGTATGGGCTTTCCACCACAACTGGACATATCTGCAGAGACCAGTTCAGAGCATATTTATTATAATGGTACGGATATAGCCCATGGTATACAGTGGTGTATGGTGAAGGCTGCCCTGTTACATGGCCCCAGTGAGTTTGCTACATGTGGAGAGCACCCCAATAAGGAAAGAAACATTTAAGGCATGGTCTTTGGCTCCTAAAACCAGGTATCTTCTAAAAGCTTGCCTTCCTTTGGCCAGATTACTCCTGGAATATTGACTTGCCCTGTTGCTACAGCAGCAGCTTAACTGCACTCAGTATACAGGTGACACCAACGGGAGCTACCAGCTCGGACAGTGATGTGAGAAATATTTCCTCACTAATGTTCCTCATTCTCTGCTGCCTTCTTACTGGCCTGCTTACCTAGGGCACCACAGCTTGCTGGCTGGCCAAGTGATAGAGTGCTCCTGAGCTGCTTGCTATTTGTCTGTGCTTTTAAGTGGAAATTCTGGGAGAAGGGAGGTTCTTCATGCCCTCTTATGACTAGTGTGGATTTAAGTACTCAGTCCTAGCTGCAGCCTGTCCTAGGTGGGCTTACAGAGAGTCCTCACCAATAAACTTCCTCCTACATATATAACATTTTTTAGCAAGAAGTGTTTTTCTTTTTTTTTTTTTTGGTAGGACCAATGTCTGATCCTTGCATGAAGCGCATGCTACCAGAATGTCAATGGGCATTTTGAAATGAAATGGTTGGTACCACCATTTAAGCTTAAGAACTGGGCTAAGAAAATCATGACCTTAAAGGTTACTGAAGGCACTTAGAATACATCTGGCTGTTGGAACACGTTTTCACCCATACACAGAATAACCACTACAATTCATTGCAATGGTCTCTAATTAGTATGCTTGATGCATTTCTCCAACTATGGCCCGTCTACAAATTTCCAAAGAAATTTCAGAGTAGACCTGTATTGATAATAGGAAGGGAGACAGATGAGCTGGTTGAAAAGTCAAAAAGAGTGTTGAACAAGCTCAAAATTTCATATTGTGAGTGTGGTAATATTTTGTAGAGATAGATCTTGTGGGACAACTTTCTTTGAGTTTTACAGACAATAAGGTTTTTAGTTATATGGAAAAACTACATGTGATTAATTCTGATGAAAAATGGACAAACAATATTTAATTAACTTTGTTGTAATCAGAATATAATTAGTGTCTTACTACTTCATCTAAACTGTTTTCTATTTTGCACTTTTCTACATTATAAGAATTTGTTGAAACTTTCCAAGCTCTTTTGTAATTTTCAATCAGTTTGGTCAAGATGAAGCCTGTCAGTTAATTAACTAAATAGTTTATGCATGGAAAAATAAATAAACAGCTAACATAAAATAATGCATAGGTGTGATCAGTAAATATTTTATCAATAAAACAACAAATAATTTCCTCTTTAACATCACACAAACATGACATTTTCCAAAGACATACCAGAGTCAGAATCAAAATAACACATATCAACATAGGATGTCATTTTCAGAAAATTCATTTTTTAAAAACAGAAAAACAGACTCATGAATTACACATGACCTGAAATTGTATCTTTAAAATTATAATTTCTGTATATCCTTATTTGGTATAATGTGAATAGATAATACTTAATACGATGTCATTTTCATGCATATCACTTTTTTTTTTTTTTTTTTTTCATAATGGCAGCTTATCTGTTCAGTGCTTGGCCAAGAAGTACACTAACTGGTAAATATATGTTTACAATTTTTTTTTATCCTGTGTATGGTAAATTGGTCCTAATTAAGCAGGATTAGAGTGGTATTGATGTTTCTGTGTAAAATAAAATTTAAAAAAAGCCTTCACCACTGAAGGCCAATTTACATTCTTATTATTCACCACATGTGAAAATAAAATAGCTTTGGCATGATAAATGAGGATTCTTTGCCAGCAATCCAGTGTCTGCAATACATTTGGAACTGGTTTCTTTGCTCAAATTGATAACAAATATCTGATCTGAAGAAAATGCTCTCTTTTGGTTTTTCTACATGCTACGCTAGTTCACACTGAATTATGTTGCATTAGATCATGAGCCAAGCAGCAGGGAAGGAGGGAAGGGGAGGGGGGGAGGGTTGGGGAGACGATAGAACGTGTGACATAATCTAGAGTGCTTTGAAATAGTTGGAAATACAGAGGAAGCAGCAGTAAATCAGAAGCCCCTGTTGAGTCCTGTATCTTGGGTTAAAAAAGATCCTGACCCTTGCCTTCTTCATCACATATTTATAGCTTTCAGAAGGACATGATTGCGTAGGTAGGCTGTGACAAGATACAGAGGCAAGGCAGCCACAGCTGCCTGGCTGGCAAATCCTAAAAGCTCAGTCACAGAGAAGTTCTTAGTACATGAAGCACCATTATAAACAAAGAACAAAAACCAAAATCTCTGACAGCCCCACCTCATAGAAACATGCATTAGACTAGACAGTTAATAAAGAATGAGAAAAACCTACTACCCAGCACTTTATAATTTGCCAGCAGTTTATTATGCGGTTACATGATATGACACTTATGTAATTTATTTTTCTTTAAAGTTGTGTAATGAAACCCTACATTGTAAATCTAAGGGTTTTGTTGTTGTTGTTGTTTTTCCCTGCAGAAAGAAAGAAAAAAACTGTTGGGCTGAAAGAGTCTAAATAGAGGTTTAATGTGGGTGGCAAGAAGGAATAGTAATAGAAATAATCGTGGAAACTAGTACAACACCCATCTGCTTGCAGAGATCTCAATTTCTTTATAATCTAATGGTTGAAAAAAATATATTTTTTTCAAATGCTAGTGCAGACACCTATTACAAATTCAGACTATAACAGCCTACAATAAGTGTGCTAGGCATAATCGGTACATCAACTGGGGGGGGTCTGATGAGGTTGTTACAGTCTCTCTTTGTCTAGACAATTCTGATTACATCCCATTTACTTTCCCTTTTTACTGACAAACTTGACTTCCAAATTATGGTAATGTTATCATGCTCTTTCTCTAACTGGTTGTATTTACATTTCTTTATCTCAGGCTGAGTTTGGAGATATTCAACTGAAAACAAGTTTTCCTTGTTAAGCTTTTTCATCATCCAGACAGTTTCTGAGACAGTCACTTGCTGGCTACTTGTTATTCTTATGCCCTTATTTGCGGCCAGACTTCTCCAAGCAGTATTTAATAAAAAATTAGATAAAAGCTTAGAAGCTACGCCTTAAATGCTGCATGAGGCAAAAAAGGAATAGGTAGGAAGTTTAAGACTCAGAGCTCAACTGGAAATAGTTTTGTGCATTTCCACTATTGGAAGTCTGAGATGAGTTGTTTAAAATGCTAGCAAATAGTGCTATAGCCTTCCTCATGAGTGTTTATTGAGGAGTATCAAAAAAGAGGTGTTCTTTTGACCCAAGTCTGATTTTCTGTTTCTGTAGCTTAGAGCCTGGGTTTCTGAATGGTACAAAAATAGAAAAATTCTATACAGCTTGGAAAACAAACTAATTGATACATTCAGCAAGATGAGAAAAAAAAAAAACACACACACACACACACAAAACCAAAACCAAACCAAAACAAAAACCTTTTACTTCATTGCACCTTAAAACACAAGGGCCATTTCACTAAATGCACAAAATATTGCTCTTGGCTCAAACTCTGATGCAGTTCTATGAAACAATGTCCTTCTCACAGAAATGGCCCTGCTGCTTTTGTTGCAACAGAAGGTCACAGCCTTCTCTGTGCAAAGGAAACTGATTCATCAGTGTTTGAATTCGATCGAGGAAATATTTAAAAATTTTTGAAGTGACTGAGAGACATCAGCCCTACTTTTTGAATTAATTTTGGAATTCACATTCCTCAGGTACACAAGTTTAGAGACATAGAGTGACCCTTTCTCCTTCAAAAAACAAAGGATAAATCAATGGCCCTGGAACGGTAAATGACTGAAACCTTAACTGCAGGTAAATGAGAATGCCAATAAACAAAATGACACTCATCAAACAGGGAGAAAGAGCAGAAGAGAATTTTCTTCTAGCTAACATACACACTTCAAGCTATGGCAGCAGAATGTCTCTGGCACCTGGCTCATTGAGACTCCAAAGAGAAAAGAAAGCTTGGTACAACAGAGTGGAAAAAAATTACAATAGGAAATTTCTATTTTTCATTTTGATTCGGAAAATCCAATCTTTTTCTATTTTAATGCTGACATTCTTCACAGTATGAATATTGTGCCTTCCAGCCAGCTATGCCAATCCTTTAGGAGACTTTCCAGAATACCCTCAAAATGCAAATGATGTCATAAAAAACATTTTGCTTGACTATGCAAATCTGACATACATCAAATAATCATAAGCCAGAAACATATTTTCACTGAAATGAGAAAATCTGTCAGCAATGTAAGCAAAGCAAAAACCCGATTTAGGTCTACTTGGCTATAACTGTGCAAAACCAAGCTCTACACTGGGCTAGATTCCTTCAGATTCCTGACTTTTTACTCACATGCTATTTACTTGCTTTATGTAATGTTATGCTTTCAATCTCTTACCCTTCTACTCTTCCCAGCTTCCTCTTGTGTTGTGTGTTGTGTGTTGTTTGTTGTGGATTGTGACAGATGTTTTTGACACACTGGTCTTGATTTACAAAATCTTTCTGCCGTATGTATGTACAAGCATTGATGGCCTAATTTTTATTTATTTATTTTTTCTACACTATAATGTTATTGCTCCTATTTCTTTTAAAAATAAGTAATGTTTGATCTTCTTCTATGATAAGGTCACCTGTTTGGTGGATGAAGGGAAGGTGGTGGAAGTAATCTTTCTGGATTTTAGTAAGACCTTTGATTCCATCCCTCACAGCATCCTTCATGACAAATTTTTCAACTGTGAGATAAACACGTTCATACTATGCTGGGTGATGCAATGGCTCAATGGTAGAGCTCAAAGGGTCAAAGTGAATAGTGCTACATCTGGTTACTAGTGGTGTTCCCCAGGGCCACTCCTGTTCAACATTTTTATTAGTGATTAGTTAGGTTGGACTAGGTGATCTTGAAGGTCTCTTCCAACCTAAAGGATTCTGTGATTCTGTGGATGCAGGAGTTGAATACCTCCTTAGGAAGTTTGCTGATGATGCTAAACTGGAAGGTGCTAAACTGAAAGGGGAAGCCTGTATTGTGAATAACTGATTGAAATCAGACTTCCAGTGTTATTTACCACAACCTTTGTGTTTTCATTTGCTGTTATGTTCATCTTTCTGCACTTTAGTCTGGAAAGGAAGCAATAGCATTTCTGTCCATTGTGTCTGATGGCTTTACCTATCACCACAGTTCCCTGCGAATGATTCATGTGGTATAACAGGCTTTCTTTTCATTCTCTAACACCAGGACATTTAATTTATGTACAAAACAAGATAGGAGATTCCTTTTATCAGACGAATGAATTAGATCTGAATGGCAAATAATCTTACTGGTTAGTGGATTCTCACTGTCACTACCCCCTTATGACAAAAGGCATTTTGTTGTTGTTGGAGATTTTAGGGTTTGGGGGCCACTTTTTTTTTTTTTCCATCTGGGCTTCTCTGAAATAATTTCTACTGAATAATTCAAATGTCATGGGAAAGCAAAACTGCTAGAGACTCACTTTCTCATTATTAATTGTAGATTTCTTCTTCTTTTAGTAACACTGAACTGAAAGTTTGTACTGAAGAAATCTAATGAGTGTGACTTGGAGCATTTTTAATTCTTCATCTTCCACCACAAGTGCAAAGAAATAACCTTCGGTTATGTGCACAGACTTTCCCATGAGATGTAAAATTAAAAAGATCTCTTCTGTTTCTCAGAGAGAATTCATTTTACTTCAGACATGAATAGCAACACCAGGGATTTTCCTTCTTCCTCTGTAAGTACTATCTTAACTTTCTTCATATGATTTCATGATGATTAACTTCAGCAACACAAGAACATTAATCCCAGAACATGAATAGCACACTTTGATGTTGCTCATGGCCAAAATGCACCACCCATTCATTTAAATATCACAGAAAAAATCATCTACTTTGGGGAACATTTGATTATTTTTTTTCTTCTCTGACATTATAACAGGTATGATAAGATTTTAATGAGCTTTAAACTTTTTTTTTTTTTTTTTACTTTATGTAAATAACTCCAAGCCTTTTGTTCTGAAAGATAAAAGTTATTTGCATACCCTCATCTTCACTTAATCTCACAAACATTTTCATGGGAATTCTGTTTTTTTTTTGTTTGTTTGTTTGTTTATTTGTTTGTTTGTTTGTTTGTTTCAAGAGAAGTATTCACATCTGAGAGAAATTCCAGAAAAGTATCCCAGTTTTCACACATGTGAGAAAGAGCAGATCCTCACAAGTTATAAATTGTAAAAATATACAGCATATTTGTACTGGCTGAGGACTGGGTATAAGATAAATCTGTGTTTATCTGACAGCTTAAACTCAACTTTTCCAGTATCGATAAGGAATGACTGAAATTTTAACAACAGCATGTTGCATCTGTACTGAAATGCATGAAGGAATATATCAATAAGATTAGATAAAATCCCACCCTTCTCTCTGTGTGTTTCAGAGACAGCAGAATAAAAGAAGTGGCCATACTCATGGTTGTTATGTCCCTCCCAGCTAGACCTCTTAGGGTGTGATGTTTCCTGAGGTACCAGCTGAATCTTTGTGCATGCAGTAGAGGCTCATGAGTTCAGGCACAAAGATTTCAAGTCTGTAGTTGGTGGCTCATCCAGGAACACAAAATTACAAGAAGCAAATGAAGATGTAATGGAGATAAGTTGTAACAAAATGTCTGGAATGTGGTCATGGATGGTTATGTCCTTCTCAGGAAAGACAGGCCAGCAAGGCGAGGCGGTGGAGTTGCTCTTTATGTGAGAGAGTGTATTGAGTACTGTCCAGGGGTGGATGAGGAGCGAGTTGAGAGTCTGTGGGTGAGAATTAAGGGGCAGGCTGGCATGGGTGATACTGTTGTGGGTGTCTATCACAGGCCACCAGATCAGGATGAGGAAGTTGACGAGGCCTTCTACAGGCAGCTGATAGCAGCATCGCAATTACAGGCCCTGCTTATTGTGGGGGATTTTAACTACCCTGATATTTGCTGGAAGGACTACTCAGCCAGCCATCCACAGTCCAGGAGGTTCCTCCAGTGGATTGATGATAACTTCCTGATACAAATGGTGGATGA
>VXAA01001245.1:9129-22785 GCA_013399115.1 Anseranas semipalmata | reverse complement strand
TGAAGGACATAAAACTGTTGAAGAGTGTCCAAAGGAAGGCGACAAAGATATTGAAGAGTCTAGAGGGGAAGACATAAGAGGAGCGGCTGAGGTGACTTGGTTTGTTCAGCCCAGACAAGAGGAGACTGAGGGGAGGCCTCATGGCGGCCTGCAGCTTCCTCACGAGCGGAGCGGAGGGGCAGGCGCTGATCTCTGCTCTCTGGTGACAGCGACAGGACCCGAGGGAATGGCATGGAGCTGTGACAGGGGAGGTTCAGGCTGGGTATTAGGAAAAGGTTCTTCACCGAGAGGCTGGTCGGGCACTGGAACAGGCTCCCCAGGGAAGTGGTCACAGCACTGAACCTGACGGAGTTCAAGAAGTGTTTGGACAATGCTTTCAGACATATGGTCTGATTTTCGGGGTGGTCCTATGGGGACCCAGAATTTGGACTCAATGATCCTTATGGGTCCCTTCCAACTCGGATATTCTATGATTCTATAATTCTAAGTCTATCTTCATTTTTACTATCAGTTTAAACATAGTAAAGGAAAAGACACTCTGGATCACACCAGTAATGTAGTTAAACAGAAAATATTTCAAAGAAACTCAAATTAACCATGTAGCTGCTGACAGGTTGGAGTTAAATTTTGAAGTCACAAACTTATGACAGAAGCCAATTTTAGCTCCTTGTGTCTTTTTCAAATCCCATATACATATGCAGAGTTTTCTATACAGTAAATATGGAAGAAAGAGTAGACAATAAAAGAGTCACTTTTTTTTTTTTTTCAAAGGGTGCATCCATTGTCTTTTAGAGCATAGAAGAGTCTATGCACAGGTTTTTCTTTTTCTTTCTTTCTTTCTTTCTTTCTTTCTTTCTTTCTTTCTTTCTTTCTTTCTTTCTTTCTTTCTTCTTTTCTTTTCTTTTCTTTTCTTTTCTTTTCTTTTCTTTTCTTTTCTTTTCTTTTCTTTTATTTTATTTTATTTTATTTTATTTTTTCATCAGGGGACTGACGACCCAAACATCTTAGGTGGAAATATCTGTGTGTTGTAGGAAATTCACTGCAGCTTTGGGTCTGGGTTAGATGAACAACAGCCTGGTCAGCTATCGTGCACTTGATAGTAAACACTGGGATACAGAGTTTAGCTAATTTTGTTGTTTTTTGTCTTTTCTCTTTTCCTATATCTTTGTACATTTCGCTACCACACTTTTACTGTGTTTAACATTCCTCAGTTTTTGAAAACATCTTAATTCTAACATTCCATATTTTCATAATTATTTCTTAAAATCACCACAGCAAAAAGGCATTATTTCCTATGTAATTTAGCTAGTCAAAGAACATAAGGATTTTTCTCTTATTCTGTCTTTAGAATGTAGGAGAACAATCCAAATTTATTGATTTGTAGATTCTGTCTGAAAAAAGGTCTTATTCCGGGAACTGAATTTTATTCTGAGCATCTGTTCATAAAATACAGCAGTAAAAGTAATATTTCTGTGTCCAGGTTACAGTTTTTCCACCGTATTTTTACACTTAACATATGGTGTAGATTATTCACACATAAGAACTCTGTTAAAAATCATGGTAATGGTCTAAGTTAAATGCTAAAAGGCCAAGAAGTTCTGAACTAATCTTGGAAATCTTCATATAACTCATTCCATCTTGTGTCTAAATAGCAGATCAGATGATCCAGAATTCTTTCTGCTCTAGACAGAGTGTGTATCTGTGGTATCTGAACATATAGAATTTCTACACCCTGTGATCAACACTGATATTCAGGAAGTGAAGCAAATATATTTTTAGTTCTAATTTTCAGAATGAAAATGAAAGAAAGAAAGAAAGCAAACTTAACGAGAAAGTGTGGTGAGTTGTCTATCTGGTTCAATATACTTCAATTAATTTCATTAAATAATTATTTTTTTTACATTTCCTCTATTTTCTCTTAAAATAAAATAGAAATAACATCAGTAAGTATGCCTATAAATCCACAAACATATTAATTATTTTTCCTAATAAGTCTTGTAGAAATCACTAAATATATGTGTATACATATGTATTTATTACTAAGTGTACAACTCTTGTAGGAAGCAGGAAGAACAAATTTGTTTCTCACTTAAGTCTAATTTCTTTTGTATTTGAAAATGTCTGGTGTTTTCAACACGTCTTTTATTTAAGAGTGTTTTAAAAGAGGTTTTTTATTTTTCTATTTCAGCAATGTTAAGTATTCTTAGTTTTATTCATATTCAAGGGAGGTTTGTAATCCAATAGTTTCAGATGATTTCTTTGGAGATGTTTCAGCCATTCATGTCTGAGAGTACTTGGAGACTTAAATCCAAAGACCATTAGCCTGCCATGCATATTCACTCACTCTGCACCTTAAACACTCTTGTAAAACTCTCACTGCAATAGAGAAAAGAATGTTATGCACAGGGGTGATGAACAGCTCAATAATTTTAAAAGAGAGAAAAAAAGAAAACCACACTGTGGAAAATATTTCCAGAGCTGCACGGATAAGGGACTTGCTACAGGTTACCAAGCTTTCTTCTGGAGCTGGATAGTGATCAGTGTCATGTTTTGAGTCCAGATAAACCATGCTCAAACAGCACCCCTGGGCAGGCCAGGTGACTTTCTGTTATCTTTTCAGTATGAGAATGCAGACTAAAGATTCAGAGCTGCTCTAAAATCTTTTTTTTTTTTTTTTTTTTTAATATCCCTGAGGGAATGTGGATAGTAAAGCTGGTACCTCCAACAAGGTGTCCCTCAACTGCCTTCTCTATTACACTGAATTCCCTGTATCAAGAACTGCGTTGTCAACTGTTGAGGAAAAAGATACTGTCTTGGGTCTCTGTTTATTGAGAAGGACAAGGTAAGTTCAGCAGTTGAGATGGATGAAATCTCATGTATTTTAACTGGTGAGGTAAACAGGAGTGTAAAAATGATTGTTGAAACAGCTGTGCCACATTAGAGCCTACAACTTTAATGGGCAATTCATATTTGATAGACACCTTCTCTTTTGTTCTCAGTTCCCCTCCCCCCCCTTTTTTTTTCTTGTCACCTTTGAATGTGTTATTTCTTTCACACTGGATGAACTCTTAGAGGGAAAAATATGCAAGTTTTAGTAAATTAATGACTTTTATGTGTGTTAGAGATAGGAGAAATAAAACAAAAAAGATTTTTCTGTAGATTTTAGATTTCATTTGGAAACTTCATTTTCATCCTCAAAGATACCTACTTTTTTCCTGTGATGCATACAGTTTATTTTAATGAATGGATTTTCTTTTGGCTGTAACTCCTGCTTCTTTCTTTATATTGTATTTTTTGTGGAGGATGGCCAGCAAACCTGACTTGCAAACTTCCTTTCAAAGACTGAATGTGGAAAGGTAGGTCAATTACATGAATATTCAATAATGGCTTTATCAGATGTAATGAAGACAGTGAAGGTAGAGGAATTAGTTGTGCTTATCACAGAATGGTTGAGGTCAGAAGGGAGGTCTGGAGGCCGTCTAGTCTTAAAGTCCCCTACTCAAGCAGGGCCACCTAGAGCAGGTTGCCAAGGATCATGTCCATACAGCTTTTGAAGATCTCCAAGGAGATCTTCACAACCTCTCTGAGCAACCTGTTCCGTTGCTCAGTCATACACACAGTAAAGAGTGTTTCCTGATGTTCAGAGGGAACCTCCTGTGTTCCAGTTTGTGCCAATTGCCTCTTGCCATGGCATTGGGCAGCAGTGAAAAGAGACTGGCTCCACCCTCTTTGCAACCTCCAGGTATTTATAGATATTGATGAGATCCCCCCTGAGTCTTCTCTTCTCCGAGCTGAAGAGCGCCAGCTCTCTCATAGATGTGCTCCAGTCCCTTTGTGGCGCTTTGTCAGACTCTCTCTAGTATGTCCACATCTCTCCTGTACTGGGGAGCTCAGAACTGGACCCTGTACTCCAGGTATAGCCTGTACAATGCTGAGGAAAGGGGACGGATCACCTCCCTCCATCTGCTGGCAATACTGTGCCTGATACAGCCCAGGATACCATTAGCCTTCTTTGCAGCAAAGCTGCAAACGTTCATATTCAACTTGGTGTCCACCAGGACCCCCAAGGCCTTTTCTGCCAAGCTGAACTTATGCCTCCATATGGAGACCAGAAACTGATTCTGTTTTATGGATAAACAGGAATGATTAGATCACATGAGAAGTCACAGTTCACACAGGTTTATTCAGATCATCTGAAAATGTAATGACAGTTGGTTGGTTACATCTGCACAATTTGATGCAGTAGTTGCCTGCAAGTACCTGTGAAAATCGGGATGGTGGGTTTTACAAACTCTTGTCTAACATACTGGGATAATGTACATTGGATTTTTTGATTGTAGCAGAGAACAACAATAGGGTTAATGTTGTTGATAATTAATGTGATAAATATATATATATATATATTTTCCTAATCAACAGTAGAGACTTCAAAAATGATGAAAACCAGTTTCCATACAGCCTACATTTTCTGACATCTCTATTGCATCTTGTGGGAACACAGCATGAAAGTGTGTAGGGAAATCTTGTTTTCGCTTGAATCTTTCGGAATTAGAACTTCCACATAAGTGCCTGGGGCCACTGTTTGAGGATGTGGTGTCTGTATGGACCTACAGGTCAGCCCATGTCAGTTTAGTTACAAAATAAAAGTAAAAAATTACATCATGCACCTTTGCTAATTCATGACGTCAGTCACCAAGTTGAAAGCAGTTGCCTGTTGAAAAAGAAGGACTTTTACAACTAAAACTTTCTCGTATGTATCTTACTGCTGAAAACAGATCTCTGTTAAGAAGAAAAAAATAATACTCTTGAAACAAGAAATTCAGAAACACCTGGAGGAAAGATGTCAATTTGATATAATGTATGTTTTCCCCTTGAAACATTATTAAAATTTTCAAAAGGTTTTCCATGCAGGTGTGAGAGTATGACTGTAAAAAAAGATTATCTGTGTCCTAGAACTGGAATATGAGACATGAGACATTGGGGATCTCCTGGTAAGAGCTTGTACATTTTATTAAATTGCTGAAAAGGAATTGCTGGAAATAACTGCCTTGTTATTTTTTGGTGCAAGTTTGTAGCTGTTGCCTGTACAGACATAATATATTAATTACATGTGCTGCTTTGGGGACTTTTTGCCTTGCAAAATAGTCATACTTTGTGCTTTAAAGTAAAGAAAGTATTATTATTTTTTTTTTACCTCTTTTTCCCCAATTGACTTTAGCCTTCCTTTGTGCACCATTCAGATATAATAGAGAAGTATTACATTGCAGAAAAAAGTCTAATAAATCACAGAGCAGAGTATGTTTCACAGGAAACATATTCTATACTTTGGACATTTATATAACATATAATTCATTCAGAGAAGCATTTTGTTATGAAAAGCACTGCTATATTTTGATATCTCTTTTGTGTGCACCCATAAATCTTTGAAATTTTGAGTCCAAGTTCTGATTCTGCACTATATGACCCTCTTTAGAGCTCATGTTCTTTCTTCTTTCTCTTTTTACCAAAGTCTTTTTTAACATATGCAATGAGAAACTAAAGTTGATATCTGACATAAAAGTTTTGTTTTGCTCAGTGGTGGTGAAGCAATGATTTGGTATGACTGAGTCGCTTGCATAAAGGTAGGTAAACATGCTGTTGAGTTCAGTGCTTTCTCTTGATTATTTAGCTGGACTGGATGTAGATTGGAGTCCTAAGGAAGTGAGTTTCAACTTACCCTTTGAGATTGTCTTATTGAAAGGTAAGGAATTTCCTGCAATAGCTTGCTATTTGAACACATTTTCTGAAAAATATAAATCTGTTTCTTGTTCAGGTTCATTTAAGGGTAAGATCGTAAAAGTTCATTTTCTCTTAAATTGGGTATTAACGTGCTCACTGCCATGTCAAGAACAGTTGAATTAGGATTGCTTGTAGAAAATACTCAAGAACATAACAAATCAATTAAAATCAGTGAAATTTCCTAAACCAAGTTTTGCCTATGTTTATCTGCTTTAGCAGATTAGCGTTATTGTATTTCTTATTATTTGATTGTCGTCACAAATGAGTCAAGTTAAAAGGATACAATGCTTTCTAAGTTTTTGAAAATTTCATTTGTATATTAGCAATGCCTAACTAATTTGTTCAATTACTTATTTTGGCAAATGAAACTTGTTAATTCCATGTTGATATTATCAACACTGCATAATTCATCAGTCTTGTGTCATCATTGCAGACCAATGTGTTTTCTTTAAAAGAAAAAAAAAACAACAACATATTTCTCATTTCTCCATTATGTTATTATTATCCCAGTCTCACATTGACTACACCTGTGTACTTCGTTTTGTTGGTTCACAGCGTAAAATGTCATTTTAGATTATCCTTGCTTTATTCTTCAGGGGGATTATTCAATAAGACAAGTTTGCAGTGACCAAGCTGACCTTTTGAATTTTCAAAGATACACATTCTTTGCTCTCTCTTTCTTTTTTTTTTTTTTTTCCTATTTGATGGACCTGGAAGACAAGTTAAACTTTGCATTCAGAGCTACAAGGGGAAACAAAATAAGGGTGATAGCTTATAATTATAACCTTTTCTAAAGTAAATATTTTCTGCAAAAAAGTCAGTTCAGCAAACAAAGAGCAGAAGAAAACACATAAGCATCCACTTCCACAAGGAAAAGCAACTGATGATGGCAGGAAAACATAACACTCAGAAATTAGAATTTATTCCTTTTTTTTTTTTTTTTAATTAAAAAGGGGAAAATAAAAATACTGTTTTTCTCTCTGAAGTAAAAGTCAGTCTTTGACCAAAAAATAAATAAATTATAAAAGAATGCTTGAAAGTTCACTTTTGTTTTCCAGTATACCATTCATACTGGAGGGCTACAGATGAAATGACGCTACAATACAGAAAGTGGGTCGTTCATTGAAGGTAAAGCCTTCACTGGAAGCTATGTAGGGTTGAATCTAGAGATACTTAATGTCTTTCAGCATTTCACAGAACAACGGTGCTTTCCTAATCAAAGCTATAAGAAGCATAATATAGTCTTTATCTTGCAGACTGTACCTTTTTAAAAATTTCCTTTGCCTGCAGGAAGACTAGTATGATTTTCTCTGAGCCAATAAGTGAGGCTAGAAGTCACAAGAGAGAGGGAATAAGGAAGTATTATTTTGGGTACAGGAAGATTTGGTGATCTGTTTTTCAATGTTATTTTTCAGCAGTTTTTAATATTTCATATAATATGTTCTAGATGTACATTGAATTAGGACAAACTGTTATGCAGTATGTTCATATGGTTTTCTGACATGCTCATTAGTAGGAGAGACCATGAACTGTACAAGGATAGTATAATAAATACTGAAAGCGAATGGAATATGCCAGGGTTAATGCATTACAAACTGTGAGCTTTGAGAGCTTTGTCCAGCTTAGCTTCTTTAAATAGATTGCTAACCTTTCAGAGGTGCAGCGGTAGAGAAGCCCTATTAAATCCTTATTAAATCCTGTAAACCTTGGGATTGATTATTCTAGCTGAAATTATTCCAAGAGACACATCTTTTCTGCTCCAGTTCCTTAGATCTGATTTCACACTGATAAGTTTCTATAGCATCCTTGAAACCACTTAAATATCCTCCTAGCATAAATTGCAATGTGCTCAGTTTGCACCGTACCTTGTCAATGCAAGGCACTCTTTAAACATGCTAGATGCAGGAGCCTGAGTTTAGCTGTTGGTCAAAGAAATATCAACACGATGGCAGAGACAAATCAGCATGACCTCCAAAATGCTTGAGCCTCAGTAATCAAAGCATTATACAGGGAATAGCATAAGCATGGCACTGTCTGGGATGGTAGTGACGCTTTCTTTCTTTTTGGCTTTGTTTAAAGCTTTGTAGAGGGAATTCTACAAATTAGAGCTTTTCCTGAACTGAGAGAAGAGCTAGTAGGCCATACTATTCTGGGACACTTTTTTGTCTCTTGCAGTAAATGTGTTTGAAGCAATAGTCAGGCACTCACAGTGAATTTCAGGACATGGGAACTCACATGGAATGAAACTGATGAAAATACTGCCTAAATACCATATGAAATTTAATGGACAGGCTGAGCACAGCCCTATAAACTCTTTTACTTGTGCTTGTACAGATGGCCTAATATTTCCAGTTCCTACTTTCCTTTTGCTGATAGAAGATCCACTTAGACTCCAAAAAGTATCACCTAATAATTATATATTATATGTCTACATATATGTCTACATATGTAAATCTGGTTTTATATTTGTAGGTGATAATAAACCAGGCTGAATTGACCTTCACAGAGAACTTCCTTTCCCCAGGCTGGTCCCACTTGTCAGCTCTCCCTCTATAGCCACCTTTTCCTTTTGCAAATGCCAGGATCACTTTTGGAGATGTGATGCACTAAAGATGCAAGTGACCAGGCACCCAGTGAATGGCACACAGCCACAGTTCAGGATCAATTCTCTGGAATTTATCATGCAGTTACATGTAACTGCAAATCAGAATACCATAAACTAACACCATTACCTTCCTAGACAGATCAAAGTACAGCATTTCATTCTCAGCAAAGCCCAGCAAGCCAAATTGTAGGCAATTCATATATTTGTTCTTCTGTAAAAAAGCACCCATCTGGAATTCTCAGTGAAAGTAAAATCATAGAATTGTAGAGTAATATGAGTTGGAAAGAACCTCCGGAGTTGGACATGCTGCTGAAGAACACCCCATGCAGTGCAAAGCAAATAGCCTGTCAATGCCTGTTCAATGGCTGACGGTCCAACCAGTCCTAACGCACTTGCCATGCCAACATTTTGGAAAAGAGTGGGCCAGGTGGTCTGCAAAGCAGGCTTCTTTTAGACAAAATGGAGTGAGTTCTGGAATTAAAGAGCTTGTCTTTCTGTGAAACAGAAAAGAAAGCTCAGTGACTAATCTGACTGCAACTGCTGTGGTATCATGCTGGGAAAGTGACATTTTCTATGGAAACAAGGAACCAAACCATTTGACCTTTTAAAGGTCACTTTTAATGTCAGTAAGAAATCAGCTGGAAGTCAGGACAGCCATGAAGGACTGATGTTATATCTCCTTACAGAAGCACTTCAAAGTAAGCAGACAGCCATGTTTTTTTCACTAACGTGGTCTATTGAAAAGGTATAACCCATTCTCATATGTATGCGTAATGATGCAGAAAGCCAAAATATGGAGGAATAAGGTTGCAAATACAACATGTTCGACAGTCTTTGAATAGTAAGTAGCTGATTGAAACTATATAAAAAACATATTTACAAATCCAAGAAATTCAGAACATTTCAATTTGCTATGCTGTGACAGGAATGGAAACAAACTGAAAAGCACATTTGGCCTCATCTTAAAGTCCTTCAAAACTGGCCCTTCCCTTTTGATGTTCAATCCCTCATTGACTTTCTGTCAGACTCTCATAAAAATTTCTTCATTTAAAGTTTTTTTTCTTTCCTAAAATTCTCTTCTAATGAAAGAATATGGTGTCCACTGTTTTTTATCAAACTTCATTGCAAAGAGTAATCTCCAATTTGACAACTACTTTTCAACTAATTTAAATGTTGGGTTGAGGAGTAGATGAGGACAACTGGCCCTTATGCTAACTATAAAAAACATGTGAACTCATGTGTTTTCCTTTCCTTTCTGTTCTTTGATTTAAAGTCTTTGAGACTTAACTTTTATATTTGTAAAAGAAAAATGGAAAAATAGTACAGATTACTAAGACTAAGATCTAAAATTGAATGAGATCAACAACATGCTGAAGTCTTTTTTGCTTCTTTTTTCCCAGTTCCTTAGGTGTTCATGTTCATGTTTATTCTCTTTTTCTAGAGTCAGCCAAATTGAACATACTAATTTTGATAATTTATTAACATGTCTAAGCGATTAAAAATAGTTTTTCTCTGTGCTTAACTGTGCTTTCCTTTAATTAGAAGACACTGCCAATTGCCTTGCTTTTCAATGTTATTGCTTCTCAATTTTGGTTAGACAAAACACATTTCAGCTTTATTGCATATTTCTGTTTTCCTTTCTTCATTTTGTTTTTAATGGCTCACCATTTCCCAGTTTAGAGCCATTATCACCTCCAGAGAATCAACTTTGTGTTTTTCTGTGTTAGAATAAAGGATCAAACAAATATTTAACTTTTGTCCAGACAAAATGTGTTACGCTGGGATGTGCTATATCATTTTGTATTATGCTGTGAGCTTGTGTTTGTACCATGTGAATGCAGGAGAAGCATGACTTATTTAAAGTTAAAATATAAAGCTAATGCTTTCTTTCCCATATTCTCTCCCTGAAGCTGTGATACAGACAGGCTGCACTGTAATTAATCCGTTTTCAAGATTTTTTTTTGTCTTTTGTGCTCTGACAGTTTTGGTCACATTAAGTTTCTTCATTTTCAGGGAAACAGCATAGAATCTAAAATCTAGTAATTAATCTGTAACTGCACAGGCTACTGCTTTAAAATGACAGTGCATCTTTAAGAATTAAACATTCAGTCACAGCATGTTGCGGTAAACTCACTGAAACTTAATATCTTCTGGGAGACTTTTCAAAGCGGGCATTTAACTGAAGTCATGTAATGACACTTAATTGGATATTTTTTTGCTGGTTTCAGTCAATTGAAGTCATTATTAATGTGGAGCATAAATGGAGCTGAATTTGAAGAGGCGCTCATTGAAACTCTCTTCTCATAATGCCAATAGAGCATAGTGCAATCATTATAACTCCTGTGGCTGCTAATTTTCTGGATCTGATTAATTGTAAAAACTGATAAAAGATGTCTACTTTCAGCATAGTGTGGCCTTCATTCAGTGCTTACTGTTGACTGAAAAAAAAATTTCCCAAACCTCAGAAAAACACAAAAGAAATGAATATCAGGCTTGAAATAACAATATTGACTTGCAAAAGGTAAGCAGTGGATTTTATAGAGATATAAAACACAGAATGCTCTCTGAGTGCCTTACTTTGCAATTCAGTAAGGAAAAATGAAAGTCACTGTCGCTTTAAAGGCTTAAAAAAAAAAAATTGCCAACATGATTTGCTACTAATTGTACCTGATCTCATTTATCTAAATCCTTCACATCCTTACCTATTTTCCACCACATTTATCCATGGCTACATTTGCATAACAGCCACTTTGCCTACAGGTGGGATGGCGGGACATTAGGTACCATCGCACCAGTGCTGGTTCTTTGACAAGTGACAGGTGGCTTGTTTCTGTCCCTGAGGGGTGGGATAATTTATCTCACCAATGAGTTCGGCCTCTGGCAGCCTGGAAACTAAGGGCTCTGAATGTTAACACAAATTGTGGCTGGGGATGCATAACAACACTATCTCTGGTACCAGCACACTGACCAGGAGGATATCCAGCCTGTGAAACAAAATGCCTCAGTATGTACTTAGCTGCTACCTACTGATACAACTAGAATAAAACACACTGGTGTTTGCGGCATATAAATTGCATGACAGGATTCATCTGTCAAATCCTAAATAATTGTAATTTTAGATGTAGAACTTCCTAGCAAGATTTGAATTAAATGTTAGATCTGAATTAAAATGCACTGTGTATATCAAATCTAAAAATAATACTAATATAAAGCTTACTAATATTAAATTTATTAAGGGAAAGCGTATAGCTTTTCTTTTCTTTTTTTTTTTTTTAAGTATAGACATTTCAGATAAGAGTTTACACATTTAGGATTTGCAGGCAAGTATGTCTTAAACTTGTGGTGATGACTTGCAATACACATGCAATTATGACTTTTAGTGTTTATAATTTCAGATGAGATTAAAATGGCTTTTTAATATCACAAATACAATTTTTATTTACAATTACATCCTTTTTAAAAAAATAGGATATCATTATTTTAGGGAAGGTTGTCCGGATGTTACCATGTGCTTGCCTAAGCTAAGGATGAGAGGAAAAAGATATCTTAAATATTACTCATTAACATTAAAGCTTTCTTTTGGGATAATTACAAGAAATATGACACTTTTTTAGCCTGCTGCTAAAAATACTTTAAACCTGCATTTTCTTTGAATGTGTTGTTTTTGATTACTGATCTTTTGATGAAAAAAATAACAGTAAAGGATGAGAATTTTGTGCCTGAGTCTCAGCATCTGTATGTCCTGCAGGGTAGGATGTGGTTGTTTCTGTGTTATGGAAAGAACTTTGATAGTCATCATAATTTAATGCAAGGATATTCAAGAGCAAAATTAAATAAATGTAATCACATTCTCACTACAAACTGATTTCTTAAAAAAAAAAAGAAAAAAGAAAAAAGAAAGAAAAGAAAAAAACAAGTAATTTAAATTAATTTGAACTTTATGCAGCGTTCATATGTCCATGTTATTTCATTACTTGGAATATCCAGCAGAAAGATGAAAAATGAAACAAAACTTTATTTCTTAAGGATCCAGAAGCTAGTAGGTTTATTAGTAAATTCTTAGAAAATTCATCCTGTATACAAAGGAAAACCCACAGTACGTACCACAGGAGTAAACCATACTATTTATCTGTCACAAAGTATTCAATCTACAGTGGGATGAAACAAAACTTGTTCTTATTATAGGTCTGTAGTCAAATTCTGTGTACTTTCGGAACATTTAGGTTATTGACAAAAACTCACTTTATGAGTTTACACTGTATTCTTGCAAGTAATCGCTGTACATCCAGCAGAAATATTCCCATAAAGTTTTGTGAGGCAGATACAGATAAGAAATAAGGTGCAGATTATAAACAGCCAGAGCTTGAGCTCTTATGGAAAGATTATGGTTAGTCTTAAATCAAGACTAGTCATGCTATAGCTCAGACTGGGTCTTACAGAGAGTGTACTGGATGAGATTTGTTAGTCTTAAATCAAGACTAGTCATGCTATAGCTCAGACTGAGTCTTACAGAGAGTTTACTGGATGAGATTGTGATACACTGGGGACAAACTAGATGACTGTTGTAGTTCTTTCGGGCCTTAAAATCCATGGAAGAGGAAAAAACATATATTCTGCCTGATACATATCTCACAATGCATACTGAAATGTTGGGGTCAGTGCACAAATAATACTGTTGGGCAGGAAATAAGGGGAAAAAAAAAAAGCACACTTAGTTTCGTTTTAATCAAAGGTTCTCTTTGAAGAGAGAGAAGCATTAGAAAGAAATCCGCTCCTGGTGAGAGGAGCTGTGAATTCTCAACAAAAAAAGAATACATAGAGCCTTCTAATACAGAAGATGTTTGTATCTGTGTATATGTGTCATGTAACATTATTTCTATCTCTACTTATTGATACAATTATTAAACTTTTTACAAGTTAGTGTGAATTTTTATCATATTTTCAAAAGATTAAATTTACAGTCCCATTTATGTTCATATTAGTTAGGTGTATTATTTTCCTTAAATACTTCTGAATTCTTTAAATACTTCTGAATTCTTTAAACTATTGCCTTGCATAAGTCATTGAAACTGGTTTCTGTTCAGGATTTTAAAGGAGGGATGTATTATTTTAATATAATTTTAATTAGGGCATCTACGTCCCCCCTGAAGGTGATGCAAACCAAAATTAATAACAAAGAATTAATATTAATGACCTGTTTTTCTATGTAATGATTGAAAATTCTTCCAATTTGCACATTCTTCACTCAAACAAGCAAATAAAAAAGGAGTTTT
>VXAA01001244.1:1668986-1679554 GCA_013399115.1 Anseranas semipalmata | reverse complement strand
GGCGCGCTGTGTTTGTCTGTTGTAAGAAAATACATATATATATATGTGATTTTTAAGAAGAACGGATCGACCCCGAGATCTGGGGGTGGGGACGTTTTAAAGGAAGCGCTCGGCGGGGTGGGGGCGGCCCGGCTCCCTTCCTCCGCCCCCCGCTTGCTGCCCGCCTCGCCCCGGTGCCCAGGCGCTGCTGCTGCCGCGCCGTCGGGGCCGGGCGGGAGGGCTGAGCGCTGCCCCTCAGCGGGGCTTCCCTGGGGTCCGGCGCCTCGGGTCTCGGAGGAGCAGAGCCGCTCCCTTCCCCGGTCTTGGAGCCGGGAAGCGGATCGCGATCGGACCTGTGCTCGGTCACTCGCGCGCTGTCACCATTACTTGTCCTGCATCGCAGCGCCCTGCTGGGGGGCAGTGCCCCACGGTCACCCGTGAACGTGGGCGGCCCCGGCCTCGCAGGTCCCCGTGCCTGATGCGCAGCTTTAGGGAAGGTCTGAGAGGAGGAAGCACCAAAGTGCTTGCTTGAAAATGTGACGACGCTGGGCAGGGGCGCGCAGTGAGCCCCTCCTAGCGAAGGAAAGGCAGTAAGTATGGCAGGAGATAGGCTCCGGTGCAGCTGGTGCTTGTGATGGAGAATGGCAGCTCTTGGAAGAGACCCGGACAAAGCAGAGCGCAGTGGCAGAGCTGTAGGAGGGAGGGTCATACATTTTTAAGATGAGAGAGAACGTGGCTTTAACTCTGTGCTAGGTGGGAGGGATCTGCCCATGTGGTTAACAAATACCCTTCACACAGACTACACAAATCGTAAGAGCTGGGTCCTAGCTGATGGCAGTTCCCTGGTGCTGGGCACTGCTGCGGGGCTGCATTGCTTCCAGTTCTCAGGAGGTCGGGAAGTGCTTTTATTGCGACTCGGAGGCAGGAGAAGGAGCAGCAGCGGGTTTGTAGTTGGCTTCGGAGTCCTCCGGAGCCGAGAGGCAGGTGTGTACGTTCGCAGCGCGGAGGGGTTGCGCTGTAGATGGCTTTGCCTAGGGAGTCACCTGGAAGATGAGAAAGGCGATGGATGGGTCCTGATGGAGAGGGGAGCTGGGAAAGCCAGAGTGGCCGGCGTTTGTGCGACTTCCTCTTGGTGAGCTGCTCAGCAGGGGGAGAGAGGGCAGGGGAGGGGGAAGCAGGACGGGCAGGGCTGGAGTCAGAACACGCAGGATGGGCTGGGAGGGGGCCCAGGAGGCTGGGGGCTCACGCAGCTGCAGCAGCAGGGAGGGAGAAAGGGATTTTGTGTGGAAGTGTTCTCTTAAATCTTCATCAAACGGCTCCAGAGATGGCAGTAGGTCTAATTGTCAAAAGCAAAGGGGCTTGTGTTAAATAACACTGCACTGTGGCTACAGCTGGCTGTATGGCAGCTACCTTTTCATTGTGCTAGGTATCAGCTGCGTGTTGTCTCTAATGCTATGGGGCTTGCACTGTAGGCTCTTACAACCTGGTAGAATTTAGGTATGTTTGATTTTGTGATGTCTGTTCCACATGTTTAACCTGTATCCACCACAGATTGGAATTGAGCTCAAGTGTAATGCTGTGGGAAGAATTCTGTTTTGTATTTTTGTTAGCTTCTTGTGGAAATTTTGAAGATGAGTATATGCATTTTAATCCCGTTGACTGTTTATGGACATAAAAGCAAGAAAGATCTAAGAAAAGCTCTCTCAGGTGTTTTCTGAGGGGGCTGTGTGGGAGGTCTGCGATATACCCGTGCTGCCTCTGGTCTATAGATTAAGCTACCCTGTAGCAACCGCCCTGTTGCAATGCCTGGGAATTTGTCAAGACACCAGAATATCACCCTGCCTCGGATGACAGCACTGTCCTCCTGCAGCGCCTGTTCCTCCCCTCTGCCTGTGTGAGAAGAAAGCTGCTCGTGTCCGCCTCCGAGTCTCCTCCCGCTCTGCGTGCCCATGGGTCGCTGTGGAAAGGCCGGGAGCTGCCTGGCGCAGGCGCGGCGCTGGGTGTGGGATCCAGGCCTTGACAGGTAAGGCAGCAGCAGAGTGGTCACCTGGAAAGGGCAGCTGGGGGCGGGAGGGGAAAAGCAGTCTGTTCCAGAGGGGAGGTCACAAGGTTCAGGTCGAGCAAAAATCTGAGAGCGAGGTTCTGAAATTTCTTGACGTGGTCATTCAGCAGGAGCCCATTCTTCAGGATGACTTGTCCTTTAAAGCCGTGCAAGCCAGTGTCTTACAAAGATTGAATTTCTCAAGACTTTTTAAAGTAAATTTCTAGAGCTGTTTCCGGTGCACCAGCACACTCTTTGCAACACTGAGTAAGCAGAAACATGCCTGTTTGTGGTAACTCTTAAAAGTTTGTTACAGAAGATACTGCTTATAGTTTTGATTCCGTAAATGACTGAAAACAATTTATGTTAGTAACTTAAATCCTAGGAACAGCATACAGCTTAATCTAACAGCAGGCCAGGTCAGAAGCTACTACATGTTCCACAGAAGAGGTCTCAGAAAAGCCCGAACTACTGTCATTTATTCTACAGGCACCTGCAAATCAAAAAATTTATGGCTATTGGTTTAAACCAGATTTTTATCTTCAGAGAATTGCTTTATTCCAAGGAAATATTCCTAATTCCTGTAAGTGATGGGATCTTTTCCATGGTGATATTCTGGCAAGAGGAATGGACAGGGTACCAGGTAGCCTATAATCATCCACAGCTGGTATTAGTCTTGGCAAAAGGCAGACTGCTCCTAATGAAAAACTACTTTCAGATGCGTTGATAATTCAGTACAGCTGAAGTCAGGGAGTCTGCACCTCTTTGATGGAAGTCCTGTTTGGGCAGGGTGCCTCAGGTGGCTTCTCTGCCACAGGACTATAAAATGTCTTTACTTCCCAAAGGTGTGCCAGCTTGGCCCACCAAATACATAGGTTAATATGTACTGGAGATTGTCTGCTAGCAGTCACATGAGGAAAATAATTGTGTAATATTCCTGTCATTGGGCAATACTGAAGACCGGTATGCTAAATCTTCAAATGCAGAGGGAGATGCAGCAAAACCAGTGAATTGTCCTCTTGGCCAACAGTGAAAAAACTTAAATTGCAGCAAGGGACTTTTTGATTAGCAAACAGTGGAATAGCTTGCAGAGTCTCCATCCTACTGCAACTAAATGCGTTAACTTTTTAAGAGCAGGAGCAGCAAATGTGTAGAGCCTTTCAGTTATAGCTGGTCCTGTCATGGCAAAACAGGAAGAATAAGGTGCTCGTTATGCCACTGGCATGCCTACTGCCAGTGGTGCTGTAACACCCTGCACACAGCGGGTACTTGTGCCTGAATAACAGGTGCATTTGGAACCTTAATATCACTGGCACCCCAACTTTGCTTTGTGGGCTTACAGAATTTAACAGTACCTTTTAGCTCCAGAAGGAAAACCTGCAGTTCCTGTTGATTACCGTAGCCCATGGATTTGAAACAACAAAGATAGGCTCTGTTGAAAGCAAGGTAAAAGTTCTGATACAGCCCTGTTTGAGATGGGGTCCAGGCTGTCCCACAGCTGTGCCTGCCCAGACTTGAGTGGCACCAGGTCACTGCCCCAGCCTGGCCTGCCAATTCCCATAAAACACTGCTGGCTTTTTGGTTTTGTTTTTTAATTTTTTTTTTCTTTAAGCAAAGGCACTTCAGAGAAAACATAAAGAGTCTACATCCAAGCAGCTTGTCCATGAGGAGACTGGTGGGCCCCTTGTGGCAGTAGGTGGTTTTAGCTGTTGGATTGGGTCAGCTGAAATTTTTGCCACTGTAGTTAGTATTCTAAAATGATCAAGCAGTAAAATAAATGTATGGGCATGTCTGTACAGCTCATCTTGCAGATCTTTTCTCGAGCTGCCCAGTCTTGATAATGTTGGTAACATACATACCTAAAGTTCTTACAGTCTCAAATAATTAAAAAAGAACACAGATTCTGGGAGAGTTTTACCTGGTGTAATGACCATTAACTACATTTATCCCCATGTAAATGTGGCTGTTTGGATAAAATTAAAAACACATAACTGGAGGTATAATCACTCTTTATAACTCCCCAATGCCTGGAAAAAGGCAAATGTTGCACTCATGTTCAAAAAAGGCCAAAAGGACCACCTGAGAAACTACAGGCCAGATGATGTCACTTCAGTTCTTTGGAAAAAATCATGAAAAAAGTAATCTCAGCATATTTTTGGGCACAGGAAGGAGGAAGTGACTGGGATTGGTCAGCATGGACTTATCCTCGTGCCTAACTTGGCTGCTTTCTACGATGACTGGCTTTGTGGACAAGGGGAAGAGCAGCGGATGTTACTTGGGCTGACTTAGCAAGGTTTTCAACGCTGCCACGTGATGCTCCTGTACCCCAGTGAGGATGTTACAGCCTTGGGCTCTTCCAGCAGGTTGAGAGGAGCACTCCCCTCTACTCACCACTCAGACCTCATCTTGACTACTGCCCCCAGTTTGCACCCCCCAGGAAGACATTGCTGAACCAGAGCAAGCTCAGCAGAGGGCCAACAAGACCACCAGGCGCTGGAGCGTGTGGGAATGGGGCTTGTTCAGCCTGGAGAAAGGAAAGTTTGGGGGAACCCTACCAGCAGCCAGCCAGCGCCTACAAGGCAGTTGCAAAGGCTTGTCACAGCAGTGCATGGGCAGGAGGATGAGAGGCATCAGGCAGAAGCAGGAAAAAAAATGACATTTAAGCTTTTTCACTGTGAGAACAGTTGAGTGTTAAAGCAGGTTGCCCTGTAAGGTTGTGCAGTCTCCATCCTTGGAGCTTTTCAAGACTAGCCTGGATAAACATGGATCTGAGTAACACAATGTGACTTCACAGCAAGAGGTTGGACTGGAGCCCTCCTAGGGCCCCTTAGTCATTATTCCGTGACACAACACAAGCACAGCAACAGGTAGCTCAACAGCAGCCACTGGCCCCACTACCCCAAATCCAGGAAGTGGGACAGATGCCATGCTCTAGTTCCATCCTTTCTGAGACTGTATGAGGCACAAAACCCATAATTTTTGTTTAGAAAACACCATGGCTCTGAAGGAAGCCCAAAACTTAGCAAAACAGTGAAGTGACAGGCTCCAAAGGTACACCTGGCCCTCAGCTTAGATGACTATGACAACAAGTTCATCCTGAGAAGTTTTTTTTTCTGGAAAGCTCAGAAGAGGGCAGGAGAAGGACAAGAGAAGCATTACAACTTTTGTTCACACACATTACAATTAAACAAGGTTTAACTATCCCAGATCTTCTCGCACTCTCCTTTAGACAGTACAACAACAGGTATGCATACAAAACAAAGTCACTGAACTGCTGTTCAGCATTAAAATACGCTGCAGGAAGTTACTAAGAAGTCAAGACACTGTAGAAGCTAATTCCATAAGTTGTTTATTTATCATCGAAGAAACACACAGCAGCAAGTTCTGTGCTGGCTTCGGTATGACCAGATAGTTAATTGTTGTTCTGCATCCCAAAATTGAAGTCAACACAGCCATTACTACAAATCACTTTTTTGGAAAGGGAAAGAATTTACCCTGAAGACAAAGAATTGGGGAAAATTTCAACAACTTCTCCAAAACCACACATTTTAAATATGACAATATTTATAAATCCTTGAAAGGCATGAATTATCCAGTAATGGAAAAGCAGTTGTGCTATTGGCAACAGAAAATACATAGCAATATGCTTACCAAAACACTTAAGTTGTAAAAGCTTTAAGTTTTGTGGTTGTACACTGCAGCAGTATACATTACTGGAACAATGACTGCAACATGGCTTCATAGGCTTGATGTAATGTATTCAAGTAAATCTACAGAAAATATCCCAGTGTAGCTAATGCTCATAATGTTTATTGTATTTAATTAAACAACTTACTGAATTTAGATGATAAAATGTGTCTCTCAACCTGCCTGCCCTGAAAGATACCTACTGTAAAAAGAGGGGGTTTGCATCTTTTTCCCCCTTTTTTTTTTTGGCTAATTATGGAAATTGATCTAGCTCTGCTTTTTCAGTAATTCCATTGTGTGAACAGAGGTGTTTTCAAATGCATGTTCTGTGATGATAATACCCCATTCCAAATTAAGAAAGACTAAAAATAAAAAGGTCAGCTTGTTTTGGTGCGAGATAGAAGCATTACTCAAGACAGCTGTTGGGCTTGCTTCTTTTTATTTTAGCAACAAATGATCCATGAAATAAGCATCATTTGAAATTTCAAAAACTGGCATTCAATTTCCAACCTTCTGCTGTGAGTTTTGTGCATGATCAATCTATATGAGTAAGTAATTCAAGCTCATGCTTTCATGTTACCTCAAAACATTTGTTAAAGAATTCCAATTCAGAATGTTTATAAGCACAAATATAATCTGTGGATTCGATCAAATCAAAGCTAAAACATTGGTTAAACTGTTTTGATATTCACTTAACGTCGTACAGTGGTCCACCCTTCTTCATCTGTCTCATTTTTAGTACGACGAAGGGGCTCACGCTCCTTTTCTGTTTTCCAGGAACCCTTCTCCTTCTCCCCATCTCTTTCTCGATCTTTTGATGCTGATGGGGGAGCAGAAGCTGGAGGAGCAGCAGGAGCAGGAGCTGATCGCCGAACCGGTTCACGTTCTTCTCCGCGTTCTTCTCTCCTATCATCAGCACGCCGCCATGAGCTTGCTACAAATACAAAAGACATTAAAACAACCTTTGTCACGTTCGACCAGCAGCCTGCAAGAGTTTAAACAAACAAGCCTAACACTGTCTGATTTACTGATTCTCAATCTTGCCAAGAGCTAATATGAAGATGACAGCCAAATGCACAGCTTAATTTTATAGTGAAGTAATGGACAGGAACTACTCAAGCTTCTTTTTAGATTCAGGATTGCTGTGAGCAACTGAAGTGTCATATTTAAAACACTAACTGCAATAAGAATGTTCTATTGATGTACATGGTTTTATAATGTAAAAATACATCCTTATATTATCAGAATTAAAAGCACAAAAGCATCTCTTTAGAAATGATTGAACCCCCAAAATAGAAAATTCCTAACTGAATACAGTTTTGGAAAGTATTTAGGTGTTCAGTGTCTCAAAACACAGCAATTTGCTGTTCAGCCTACTGAAATGAGAGGTAGGTATGACACTGGTTTGCACAACTCCACTGATAATAGCTCTCAGCATTCTTCACTATATGAAGAATTCTTCATTTCCACCAAAAGGAGTTTAAGAATTCTAACCCAGCTCTGTATGAACAAAGCTGTCAAACACCAAACCAGACAGTCAAACAAAACAGTTCTTGATATATTTAAAAAAAAAAAAGCATCTCCAGACTGAGAGCCCTCAACCCGTTCTCCAGCTGAAGTCCTGTATGACATGTTCTGTTCCAGACTGCTCTCTGAGATCGGCTGCATGACAGCACCCGTGTTCAGCGAGCACCGACACTCAGGGCAGAAACCAAATGAGATTCTGAACATGACAGCTCCGGAATCAGAAGATGTGGTATCTCAGGCCAAATGTCTTTGCTGTTTTTGTCTGTCTTTTTTGCTGTGTCTTTTTTTTTTTTTTTTAAGGCAACAGCAAAGTATAAATGAACATACATAATTAAAACTGGTTAATGTACATAATTAAAGTAGGTTATTCATTAAAAATAATTACCATTAATAGTGTGAAACCCATAAGGCCTTATTTGTAAATATTTCCCTCAGTTTTGAGAATTGAGCCAGAAATTACTTCCTGGGACATCTATCTTGATAATTAAACTACAAGAATTCAATTCACCCCAAACATAATGTTGCTATGGTAACTGCAAACTTAAAATGTTATTCTTATCCTTCTACTGCAGATGTGAACTGCTACTATGATAGAAAAGAGTACAAGTAAAAAAAGTTAAGATTCACAGAAAAGTTCTCAATCCCACTAAAGCTTCTTTGCATTACTTTTTTACATAAAGGGAACTTAAGTGGCTGAAAATAAAAACCTACTCCCATTTTACCACGTCCTAGCACTGCCAGAGTAACATGAAGGACCTATAATAAATGTGAGCCTTTAGGAACAATAAAATAAACATACGTTCTTCACGGTCAGATCTGAGTGGTGGTCCTCTTCTGAGGGGTGGATCTCTGTCATCAGCACGGCGATCTCTCATGTCACGACCACCTCTGTCCCATTCTTCACGACGACTCGAATCCCTCCAGCTAGAATTTTCCTCAGCTGGTCCTCTTCTCCAACCAGCATCATCCCTTTTGCCATTCGAAACATAAAATAAAACTAAATGTTAACATTTTACCTTTGCTGCAGAAAGAAGTGATAATAAATCACAACACATTTTCAGGCCCAATGGGTATCTATTTAATATACTGACTTCCAAAATATTTTCTCTTTTTCTGGAGCCTGACGTTAAATTGATGTATGGTGGAAAAAAAATTGCAAAAAATATTTAAAAGAAGAAAAGCATTTTGGGACTCATTCTGTAAACAGTTAACATCTTAAGAACAACCAGCCAAAAAACCCCAAAATGCCACTATCCATTTACTTCCTTGAAGCACTTAATTTCATACAAACCAACCACTGTTCCTTTCACTAAGTGATGTCACATTATTCCTTAAACAGCGAGGCGCTTTTTTCCTTTTAAAAAAAGAGAAACATTCTACAATGATTTAAACAAAGGAGGCAAACCTGGGACGCCTGAAACGATCATCTCGATCAAAATCCCTATCTCTGTCAAATTCACGGTCTTTTTCATTTTCATCGCGGTCTTTGTCTCTGTCCCATTCGCGGTCTCCGGGAGGTCTGGAGTCTCGGGGAGGCCCCCAGCTGTCCTCGCGGGCCTTTTCGCGCTCTCTCCATCCCCCTGTAAGCAACAGTCAAAGGCATTTGTGACCGACCTCTGATCCCCCTCTACAGACAAAGAGCCATTTATTTCCCTCACAGAAACTGGTTCGTCAGGTTCTGATCACTGGAGGATCCTACTCAGGTGCTTGCCAATGTGTGCACATTTGAGTAGGAACAACGCAGTGTAGAAACTGCGTAATATAAAGACACTGATATATACCTCGGATCAGGGCTGCCTCTAGCAGTTTGACACAGAGCTGAATGTACCCTGTGTTTTCTGGCTGAAAAATGCAATCACCTCAAAGGTCTTGTGCAAAGTAAGTAGAGGAAGAAGTAAACAGGGTGGTTTAGACGGCAGATTCCTTTCTGAAAATCCACAACTGAGAAGATTTTAGGCAAACTCCTAACAACTTACTGCTTTTTAAAGCCCTACTTTAAAATGACTATCATTTACCATCTACCTACAGAGCACATCCTGCAATGTTGTTCAGTTATTTATGAATGAGAGATCTTTATTATACAGTCTTTTTTTTTGAATAGGAAAAAGGAGAAAGCTATTGGAGTGCAAATATCATGACTTATGACAATTTTGCTACTGGTTTGAGTTACAGAATTAACGTCTACTTTAGAGTTGATGTGTAAATATATAAATCTAAATAAAAAGAACCAGGAAATCAAAATCACATTTAATATTTAACCATCATCAGCAGTTTTGCATAGAACCAGAAACAGGTATAGCAGTCACCATCAAGACTTAGGACTCGAATAAACTATACAAGAATAGGATCGTAGGATAATTCAGGTCGCAAGGGACCTCAGAAGGTCATCTGGTCTGAACTCCTGCTCAAAGCAGGATTTTCAAAAGAGGTATACACAAAATCAAAAAAGGAATGGTAAAAACGGGAATATATTTGTACACTAAAAAATAAAAACCTTATCAAAACCAGACCCGCTTGAGTGATGCATCAAAATCCTTCTCAGCAGGTTAGTTTCAGACTGGGCAGGGAAAGAGACCGAGGTGCGCTCACCTAGTGAGAATGTCTCTCTTCCATCAAAGCCCTACACCTGTATATTTTGTTTTGCACAGAAGTAAATACCAGCATTGCTATGTGACCGTAAGGTATCTTCCAGGCAAGCAATAAACACCGCTGCATTCTGCTGTGTGTGGTTGGTTTGTTTAATTCAGCCAAGTGAAAAGGATTAATTACACTAAGTAAAGGAGTGTTCATATTAGTGGAATTACTGCAGACATTTTCAGAGATGATTCGCCCACCTCTGACACCAACTACAGCACATCCGTTATCTGCTGGGTTAACACACGCTCTGGAGCAAAGCTTACCGTGTTGTTCTACTTTACCTGGTTTACCAAATGGTCTCCAAGGACCTGGCCTTGAATCATCACTGCTACGCCACGGACCCCTGTCGTCATCTCGTCTGGAGAGCCTGTCATCATCTGCGCTACGCCATGGTCCCCTGTCGTCATCCAGCCCGCGCCTGGGACCCCTGTCGTCATCTGCAGCACGCCAACTGCCCCTGTCGTCATCCAGCCCACGCCTGGGTGGCCTGTCGTCATCCAAAGCCCTTCTGGGCGGCCTGTCGTCATCCAGCCCTCGCCTGGGTCCTCTGTCGTCATCCGCTGCACGCCAGCTGCCTCTATCGTCGTCCAAGCCACGTCGGGGTGGCCTGTCATCATCCAAAGCACGTCGGGGTGGCCTGTCATCATCCAAAGCACGTCGGGGTGGCCTGTCCTCATCCCAATCACGCCGGGGTGGC
>VXAA01001244.1:1639777-1668739 GCA_013399115.1 Anseranas semipalmata | reverse complement strand
CTGGGCGGCCTGTCCTCATCCCCTTCACGCCGAGGTGGCCTGTCCTCATCCCCTTCACGCCGAGGTGGCCTGTCCTCACTTGATTCCAAAGAAGGACGTTCCTTTTCTTCTGCAGCACCTCGTCGGGGCAGATCATCCCCTCGTCGGGGCAGATCATCCCCTCGTCGGAAAGGTCTTTCATCATCTCTTGCTTCTCCTCGACGCCAATCTCTATAAAACCACAAGGAATAAGCAAGTAGAAACTGGTATCTAGAACAGCTTTACATTAAACAGCATCAACCCCTGTCAAAGCACTTCTGAATGTATCCACTTGATGTGTGGTTGCAAATACATTCACAGAGCTTGCAGTTTTCAAACGTGCATGTTCTAATTGCCTTCACTGCTATGGGAAAGTGAGAGGTCACCTTCCCTACAGATTCAATAAAGACTGAACAGTTTATTATCCTCTTCAGAACTACAGCTGCTTAGTAGTCTCCTGTTGGTCATCTGCTGCAACACAACAGAGAAGGTGTTTGGCTTCTACACCAAGCCTAATTTAACAAACTCTAGCTATATCTCAAAGAACCTGCAGTCAAGAAACAAACAAACAAACAAACAAAACCCACACACACAGTCATCAAGTATCCCCCTTCTTCCTGCACAGACCAACCCTACAAACCAATTCCTATTTTCACACGTTGTGGCACACTCCTAGCAGAACAGCTTGGCGATACTCTCACTGCCAGGAGTAGAGAGGCAGGACAACGCAGCACACTCATCACACAGCCCGCTACTACTGCCGGTCTGCAAGCAGGGGGCACCAGGCTCTGGCAGACTCACAGCACTTAAGGGACTCTCCTTGCTAGAACGTAGGTGGGAAGAAAAGAATTGGTGAGAATTTTCACTGGGCTATTGGATCATCAGTTCATCCTTGGAACGTGCTTGGTTTTGTAACACTGAAAGGATCAGACGCTGCTGAACAACAGTCAGAGCCTTCTGTCCTGTCGCTGCTCTGGACCGACCATTTGGCTTAACGTTCACAGGTCACTAAGAGACACCTGCAGCAGCTGGCAACACTGCAATCCATTCTGACAGTCCCATTGAATGTAGTCAAGACAGGACTATTTTTACAAATCATTTAGACTATAAACCTTAGCTTTGTCACCAGATTAATTAACTTATTTTAGGAAAGTAACCTCCCTAAGCCAGTTCCTCAGCAATGAGAAGGAACAAGCAAAAGTACAGCATAAAGATGTACCAGTACCTGCCTCTTGGAACAAGGAGAGAAGCTGCACTGGAATAGAATCTCATGGATTTAAAAAAACAAAACAACACCCAACAACGCACCCACAGGTTTAGAAATCCACTATGCTACTGAAATGTAAAGAAAAGAACAGCAACGCCTGGCTACAAAGTACCAAATGTAAGACCAAGAGGTAAGAGAAAATAGGCAAGAGTCTGTGACAACTCTGCATGTCAGGAATTTTGAGGAATTGTACACAGCATATTTTTAAGTTTTGGAAGAATAAGAGAGGACATAATAACCGTTGAGCTGTGAGATAAAAACAAGACAGTGCTAATTTCCATTTAGACTCAAATTGGATAATTTTCTCCTCTGAAAAATCTGATTATTTTGAAGTAAAAGATTTGTAGAGAAATGTCTATAAAGTTCATATGAACAAATATTTAATTCATTCATGCTCAGGTTCTGTTTCAGGGTTTTAATTTAGAAGAAAACATGATTTTAAAATCTTATTACTTTTAAACTGTTACTAATCTCATTTTTAAACTATTATTTGCAGGTGGAATTACTCCTCTGTTTTTCCATTTTTTCCCTCACTTGACAATTTTAGTGTTCATATTTCAGTTTTTGTCCTTCTTTCCATCTTGGAATTTTGTGCAACTCCCACTTGAAAAGTTTATTGAAACCAAGTCAAACAGCATTTGCTAAATGAAATAGAGAATATATGAAACCTGCCTGCACAATAGTCCACAGGAGAGACTTCTCAGAAATGACAACACAGGGATGCATTAATGTTCAGAACGTTACAGAATGGTACTGGTAGCAATGGAATGACTACTGGTAGCAACGCAATCCAGTTTCTATTATATAACCCAATTTCAATAACCTCTACAAACGTTATAGGCAGGGATCTACGGGAGCTGAAAGCACGCAGACAGCTTTTCCAAATTAAACAGAAATGTACTAAGAAAGTTCACACCAAAGTGTCTAAGTGTCTACCACTGTTACAGGTTTGTAGCTTTTTTTTTTCTTGTCTCTTAACTCAGCCACAAATAGCAGAGGCGTGAAATAGGGGTCAACTCCCCTTGTGTATCGACTTTGGCTTCTTAATATTGCTATCAACAAATGCTTCTGTGCTTATAGACAAGAAATCCGTGGGAGTAATAACTCTGATGAGCTGTGCTTAAGTATGGCAGCCTGCAGCACTGCCCTGCCACTCTTCATGAATTTAAGAGTTCTCTATATATTAGATTTGTCTTAGCTGCCATTTCATTGTTCCAACCAGTGCCCAGTTCCTGAGCAGATTTTATGGATTTTCTGTGATCTAGAGAGAACACAAGAGGTACCACCATAACATGACTTTTTTTTGCTAAACTAGCTGGATTTTAATTTAACTCCTATATAATACTTTAACTCCCACATAGAAAATGTTCACATCTTCTTTCCCAATCACAGTATTAGTAATACTTTTATACTGGAAATGACTTTCTTTCCCTCATAAAGTTTTATTGCACCTACTACAGAAAAATTACCAGTTTTGTTTTCCTCTCTTGCTTCTTATGGTTAACTACCTTTCTTGCACAGTGAAGGAACAAAGTCAGTACTTACAGTCTAGTTAAGAAAAAGCCACTACTGTCCAAGAGACAGCCAGTATCATATATCAAAACGAAGCCACTAGCTGTCTAAGAGACAGCCAGTCCTTGCTGGAACCTTCTTTATTTCTCTAATCTGTTTTTGCTTGTAACCAGAGTCATGGCATGGAAAAGATTGAGAACACTGGAACGCGCCGATCACCTGGAGTCCAACGCTCTGGGGATGGCTGCGTAAGACAATTGGTTACTCCATGATTGTCAGGACCTGTGTACTGATTCTGCAGACAACTTTTAGCTGCACATTAAATCTCATTCTCTGTCCTCTATGCTACTGCTTTTATCATTTGACACAGGAAAACATTTACTCAATAATACATACATTTATATACATTTACTCAAAAATACTTTACTCAATTACAGCTAGGTTTGCACTGCTATGTTTGTATCCAACACATTTTCCTTTTAGGGCTAAACTCCAACTGAAATTAGACTAAGGGCTTCTAAAGAATGCAGAATTACACCCTTCTGCATTTATGTCTGAGCATCATCACTTATTTTTGTTAGCTTTCTAAGCTGGGAAAAAGGAAATATTTGAGAAACACTCAGTTTTACTTAAAATTCCATAGACATTATTTTCAATTCTTTTCAGTATTTTAGTAAAAGGCAAAAGGAAATCCAACGTATGCCTAGTTTTTCCTCCTCAGCAGCCACTCAGCTCAGTTTGTACAGAACTTGAGTAATGACAAAGATAACATTAATCAGAAGAACTCTAAGTTATGATTCAAAAATGATCATGTCACCAGCATCATTCTGTTGTGAAAACAAATGTATCACATTGAAGCATATAAACAGATGCATTAAACACGTATGCAAGCAGTTAAATGCTTCACCTGAGAGTTTCATCCCATTTTTGATTTTGCAATTCAAGAAAGAGAGAACCACTTCCAAGAGGGCAACACAGCTTTTAAAGAAAGACAGAAACACTACTTTGTTTATCGAAAGATCACACTCTTCCAATATGTTAAAATAAATTACTAGAGAGGGAAACAGTAAATTGATTTGCTTCCACTGCAGTCAGAGTAAGCTGTAATGGATTTAAATTGCTGCACTGGAAATTAAGGTTAGACATTTATAAATATCTATCTGTAAGGCTAATTAAGCAATAAAACATACTGCCAATTAGAACAAGCAGTGGTATTTTCATCAGCACAGGCTTTTAAGAACAATTAGACGTGCATCATCAGAAATATTTTATGCACACTTCATCCTGTTGTGGAGCAGAGGGATGGACAAATTTTAAAGACCTTATTTTCTAAAACTGTATAAACAGTCTTCATTATCATTGAATATATCCAAAACACTTAAAAATATAGATGTGAACAAGCACTTAAAAAGTGCAAAGTATCTTCAGAATATTCTTTCTTCAGAAAACCTTCCTTCTCTGTTCAACACAGTCTTTCAGAACTTAGTTTTGGTTTATGGCACACGTTTTGCTCTGTGAGCCATTCTGGGACTTGAATCACTTTCAAGACATTCAATTTTGACTTTTATCTTTCTTAAATATTGTCAGTTTTCTAAATGGAAAATCTCAAACAGTTCCATAATCCAGGAACTCTGTATCTGTTCATTATCCTTCCCCAATCTGTATTTATACAGCTGACACCAATGTCTGAGCAGGACGGAAAATTTCAAATTAAAAAAGAAACCAAGTAAGCAAGGTTATCAGATGCAGAAGGCCATTAGCCAGCCTACATATATCTAACCTAAATACAAGAGGAATATTACCCGAATGCAGTTCCAAGATAAGATCTCCCATTTTGAGATTCTTACAAAGCAATCAGAAGGTAACTTGCAGAAATGTAAAGGCATGAGATATTATTCAGTTAGTGCAACTTTAGCAGTAGCAACAAAAAGGGAGCGCAAACGTATTGAGCTCAATAATTACCTTTCCACTGGAGCTCGTCGCCATTCAGATTCTGTCTCACCACCTCTTCTCCAGGAGCTTTCAGACTCCCTATCACCCCAACGAGATTCCTGTATATCAAAGGAAATTAGGAACATCCTCTTGAATACTTCAGAATAAAGATTTTCAGCATATAAGTTACACCTTTCAGAGCATACCACGCCATTAAAAACTCAGTTGTCACACTGTAGAGAATACTAAACTATCAGGAGGTTGAATAACTGAAGTATGGTCTTAACTAACTTTATTGTTTATGGCCGTTTAAAAACTTCATGATCCCTTTGTGTTGCACATTTTACTAACAGGGTAGGATACATGCAAAGTTAATATACTAAGAAGTTTATGAACAAGCCTATGAACAACAACTTCAGTGAGCCATAGCTACCAGCTGTTAACACAAAGATGTTGTAACAATTTCATTTTCCTGCTGCATAACAGCAGTAGGAATGAATTGAAAAAAAATCTTTGTTTTTGTGCTTTCTAATCACATCAGAAAATGTGACAATAAATTGCAAGCTCTGTGGAGCAGACCATTTTATTCTGGGTTTATATAGCACTTAACATAGGACCTCAAGGCACAGAACAGAGGTATTTGGATTCATGCAAATGCTTAGATACAGGACAGAGCAATAATAATAATTCCTTTTTTTTTTTTTTTTTTTTTTAATAAACTTAAAGTGTCTCTCCCCAGTGCTGGACAAAGAAAAACCATTTAAACTATTCCTAATGAAGTCGTTTACTCCTGAATTCCACCATAAAAATCAAATTAGGCAAACCATGCAAAATAACTGATTTCAAATAACCACACATATTTACAAAAGGGTATTCCAGTTTGCCACTGCTCTTTGAAAAATGTTTAATTTGGCAAAGTTTACACTTCAATATGGGGAAATACACCAGTTGACAAGATCTCACACATCCACTACTCTGAGTATCTACTTAAATGTTTTTGATAATCTTCTTGTGTAGATGATCCCACACACGGGTGGACAAACAATTCCAAAACTGCAAATGGCATTTTCCAAGTGGTACAGATAGCTTCCTCAGAACTTGAGTCAGCTTTTCCATACAGTCAAGTGCCCATGGCTAAGAATACCTCTTCTGTGGAAAAATACCAGTGATGATTCAGTCTATCAGGTAAACAATCATCAAAACAATTTATACATGCTCTGATTGCTTGCTTTCATAGTGTTATTCAATGAAGCATTCATTAAACAAGGACAATGGCTACGGTGGATGAAATTTAAAACTAGTTCTCTTATTGATAAGCTCTGAAAAAGTGGGAGTTTAGAAGGCTCGTGGTACTCAGTTACATTTCTAAAATCATTTAACATTTTATCTGCAAAATAACTTTCACTTGTTTCCTGTTGGATTGGGCTAATGATATTCCCCAATACTTATACTTGTAAAAGGGATGTCACACACAGCTCTTTTTTTTTTTTTTTTTTTTTTTTTTAATTTTATTGCATAATTCTTTATTCATTCATGAAGTCTCTTTATTTAGTTTTTGAGCAGCTTGGTGAACTTGGTAGTTTCTTTCCTTTACTTTATTACCAAATTACAGATTCCAGATCCCGATAGTGAGCTTTCAGCTTATTTTCAATAAGTGACATTAATAATTTAACTATTAATCACACCACAACTTATTTTTTTTAACCTCTTGTTTTACCGTGTTGCCAAGTTTTTCCAAATAATCTACAGAAAAAGGAGCAGTCAAGAAGAAAACACGCCTGCAAGTATTTACCTACCTTTCTTGAAAATGGGTCATCCAGACCTCTCCGTTCTTCTTCTCTACGACGCTCTCTTTCTTCTATCTCCATTTCTCTTTGACGTTTTTTCTTCTCTAGTTCTTCTAGTTTTTTGACACGTTCCTGGTATTCACGCTGTTCCTGCTCACGTTTCTCACGCTCTATGCGTTCCTTCTCCTCACGCTCTGCAGAGTTGGAAAAATAAAAAGAATGTAATACCAATTACATTACTTTGCTGTATCCAAAGAAGGGTTACAAAATACAATCCCTCCCATTTGACTCCTTTCAAAAATAAAGAATAAAAATCCAAGTAAGCATTTCACAAGACGCATTTAACCACAGAATCCATTTTCTAAGTATCCTAATTCCAAAGCACCAGGAAAAGAATCTTTGATACATTCATGAACCAGACACCTTGAACAATAGCTGCTAGCTAGGAAGGTAAGAAAAACATTCCAACACCCATGCAGATGTACAGACCACAAACGTGCCAGCTAAAGTATCAGCAACTACATCAAGTATGATAGAGGATCTCTTTCTTAGGAGAAGTCAAAGAAAAAAATCAGCTGGTAGTGTCATAAGTTAGATATTCAGGACTTCTGGATTTATTTATTTATTCATTTTTAAATATTGTGTGATGATTATGAACTCGAGACACACACAAAAAAAATCCTCATCCACCAAGTTACAGGTAGGACAGAAATTTACCTTACAGGATACCTATTACCTCTTCTCTTCTAAAGCTTTGAAATGGGCTACCACAGAAAACAATTCACAAAGCAAGTTGCATGAGCTGTTTACAATTCCTGGGTTCTTGATCTGCCACCAATATTCCCCTTCTATTCTCTTTCAGTTGTGTACAAAGAAGGGGCCAGAACTCAAATTAAATGAGTAAAAGCAAAGACTCAAATTTTCATTAGCCTCTCTTTTACTTTATCTCCTCCTTTATTCACGTCTGAGGGAATGTGAGGGCAGGAAGAGTTCATTTGCTTTCATTTTCCCTTTCCTCTATAAAGCTCTGCCTTCACCTCCATGCTATAGGTGTATAAATTTAGAAGGTGCATTAGGTAAAATGCATTAAGTAGAATGTAAAGGTACAGTAGTTGCAATGAACGCAGTCTTTACCACTGACTGAAGATTAAAAGATTTCCTCCAATACCGTGGAAACAGGGAAATCAGAAAAGAAAATAATCATATTCTTGATCGTACCTTTAAGCAGTTGTTCTTCTCGTAATCTTTGCTCTTCTTCTTCCTTTTCTCTGTAATAAGTAATGCGTCTTTCTTCTTTACGTTGTTTCTTGCGTTCCTCCAAACGATTACGCCTCTCTTCTGCTAACCTTTCCTGGAACTGTTTGAGTTTATCCTGAAATACAAAGAATGCATATGAAACCACCAGAACTTTAATATTAGTTTAAGAGCTGGACAACTACACAAATTGCTAAATAAAGCTGCAGAGAAACACAAACCAACAGCAATGCATTAAGTTTGCTCTGCTAAAAAACAACTATCTGTCTGTTTACCATTTTAACCTTCTTCTGCAGCAAATTTGGTATAAGGGAATATACTCTTACTTGTAAGAAAGACAAGGAGTATATACAACTTCAGTCCCGTATTTGCATTTTTAAGGAAAGTAAATAAATTACCTGGTTACTGACCTCACTAAATTACCTATACCTATAGGAGAGAATCATATGCAGCTACTTAACGTGTTCAAATATCTCTTTTTTCCAGCCAGTTCTTCCTGCAACATAGCCAAATAATCAAAGCTACAACAGTCTCAAAAAAAGTAGACTTTTCAAAATGTAGAGCAAGAAACAAAGACATAGCTCTTTCCCTGCCCTCTTGGTCTAATTTGTCATTAAATTCTGCAAACATAAAATGTAACTTGAAGTACCAAATACTTGGACTACCAAAATAATTTCCAGATTCAAAGAAAAAGATAAAAATCAGACAAGTATTTCTATACATTTCTCAGCTTCAATATTATTTTCAGTATGCCATCACCACAGTAAGTCCAAGTACTTCTACAGATAGAGCTGGCTGCTCATATGCTAAATAATCTCTTACTAACTGTATTAAAAAAAAAAAAGCAGCTATATTTTGGGTACCTATTTTCCACATAAGCTGTTTCAGAAGTTGCTATAACTTTTAAGTGGTAATACCTAGGAATGGGTGCAAGAATATATATATTTTAATCAAAGCAGTAAATTGTTTCATAATTCTGAGCCACTGTAGATTCTAATTTGTTTGTAATTTTCATGAAGAATCACTGCATCACAAGTTGAGTTCCTCACTTTACAGAAATATTTTATTACAATACTATCTCCTGCGTACCTCATACACTGTTCGTCGCGACGCTTTGAGCCTGGCTTCAAATAAATCTCTATCCTCCAACATCCTAGAGAGTCTGTTCTTATGCTCAAGGGCTTTCTCGCGCTCCAACTGCAAAGTGGTGATCTAAAAATAGATAATATAAAATAAAAAGTCATATGAAGTAAAATCTTACTATATATTAGCATTCAACCTACCTCAGCCACTACTCAAATTACCTTTTCTTCTTTTAGATCCAAGCCAGAAAGATATTGTTGTCTACTAGCACAATAAAATTGGAAAACTAACAATTTTTCACACCAACTTTTTCCCTTCTTCTCTTGGGTTGAGCCAGAAAAAAGACAGTGCAAAACTACTATTTTTCATTCACAGCTAACAGATTTTATCACCTGAATAAAAATTCTTACCCTTTCCTCTTCCTGTTGCTCCCACAGCTCCATATCCCGTACTCTTTGCTCCTCATAGGCAGTCTTTATTAAAGGAATTTCTTCTAAGCGCTTTGCTCGTTCAAAATAGTCAATCTAAATAAAGATAACATACGTTTAGAATGTCATAATGCCAACACCAAATGTGGAACACAATCGTCAACATCTCCCAAAGTAAACCCCAATACTGGAAATTTTTCCAATATATCTGATATATCATTACATAGCCATGTTGCTCCATCTAACTAAACACCTGGCTGTAGCACTGGCAACTAAGCGCATTCCTAGGAAAGGATGCAGCGGAGGCAGGCATATATACCATACTCCCCCTAACAGTCTCTCAGCTTCATCTATTTTCAGCTCCAGAGATTTCCTTAGATGAAGGCTTTTTTTCCCATTTAGCAGATATCCACAGATTTCTCCTCTTGTCCTACTGAACTCAAAGAAGCTTTTCATACACAACATACTTTGGAAAGAAATCCTGTGGATCTATTGCTCACAGCATGAAGACCCACCTTATACCTACACATAGTTCTGAACATAGCTCCTACTAGCCTCATTTGATGCTTCCTAGTTCACTATCTCTTGCAGTCAGTGCAAGAACTACTCCCCATCAGCTGTTAGAACAGGCGCAGTCTGCTACCATATCCTTTCTCCAGAAATCTTTCAGGCATAGTGGTACTAATTTACATAGACATTTCTCACACAGAAGCTAATCCAAACCATTAATAACTCCTGCTGGTCTCCTCTCAGATTTCCACTTAAACTGTGTTCTTTCTGAGATAAAGAGACCAGACCTGCACACAGTGCTTGAGATGCAGAAGAACCCAGATCTCCCTGCTGACAAACAATGTTAAGTTTGGAACCAACCATTTAACACGTAAAGCTAAAGATTGGTTGATTTCTTTTTCTACTTTCCCTACACAAAATACTTTACATCTATCTAAACTGAACATCATTTAAAGACTTCTTTTTATCTGATTGCTGCTCAGTTTTCTTAAAAGCCTTTGGTGAAGAACTTTTTACAAAGTTTTTCTGGAAAATCCAATGTAGTTACACTAACCAGATCACCCTTACTCATGTCTTTTCTGACAGCTTCGAAGAACTCCAAGAGGAAGCCCTGGCTTACAATTCTTCTACAGAAGCTGTGCTGACCTTCCCAAGTAGATCACATTTACACAGGTAACTACGAATTCTATTGTTTAATTTTCTGCTACCCTGTCTGCTATGAGCATCAGATTTACAGGCCTGCAGTGTAACAGATCTCAATGGAACCTTTTTAATTATCAAAGAATCGCAGAATATCCTGAGTTGGATGGGATCCATGAGGAACACCCAAGTCCAACTCCTCAATCCACACAGGGTAACCTAAGTTAAACCATAGTTCTAAGAGCATTGTCCAAACGCTTCTTGAACAATGACGACAACTTCTTTGGGGAGCCTGTTCCAGTGCTTGACCACCCTTTCAGTGAAGAACCTTTTAATAATATCCAATCTGATCCTCCCCGATGCAGCTTTAAGCCATTGCCTCGCATCCTATCACCAGTCACCAGAAAGAATCAGCATCTCCCTCTGTGCTCCCCCTCATGAGGGGGTAACTGGCATCATATTTGCACCTTTCTAGTATCAAGTCAGTTTCAAGTGAACTGAATTACCAACAGTGCCAAATAACCTCTGTTTCATTCTTGAACACACGCAGAAGTCCTGGGACCTTGCCCAGGTTATATATTTTTATTTACTCTGCCAGCACATTCCTCACACTTGTAGTTACACAAGTTACAGGCAGATCCTCTTCTGCAATCTAGGACTCTAGCAAAGGATTTTCCTCTGCTTCAGTGAGGACTAATACAATTAATTAATTTAGCTCCTCTAATGGCCTCACCTTTTCCTAGCATTTCATCTTCTCTGAAGACTTTCCAATTACGTAGTAGTTGTACCAATTACGTAGTAATCTTCCCAACTACGACCCAGTTCACATACAGCTTAAAGGCCCACTTTCAAATTAACTCCAATAATTACAACAGATTTGTGCACCTATACTAGAAACTAAGTTGGTGTACAATGCATTTACATTTTTTTTTTAGCTTCATACATATTATTTCGAACACAAATACTTTTTACAGACATGCACACAAACACACAAGTTCACAACCACTAACTAAAGTGTTGTATAGACACAGCTTTGTACCCTTAGTAGTTTGTACCTTTTTCTCCTGATTCTTCAGACGTTCCTGGAGTTCCTTCTTTTCTTTCTCCAGCTGTTCAACTTGTTTAGCCATAATGAAGTCAGGATCCAATTCTTCAAGATCCTACAGCCAAGTTATCAAAACAAAATAAAAAGCAAACATTTTTTTTCTGTCACAAATGTGGATTTAGTTATTTAAGCCTCTCTGCAGTTTTCCCCTTAAATTTTAAACAAATTTGCTTCAGAAGCATTCTCAGTTTTTTTTTCCTCTCTTCTGGGTAACTTGTATTTTATTTTTAAAGCTCTCTAAAGAATTTGTAACCCGATTTTTAATTGAGACACAGTCCAGGTAAAACAAAATGGGATCAGAAGGTCTTTTTCATATATCAGATACTGTTTGAGCAACAAGGAAGGAAATAAAAACAGCTGGACTTCATTCCCCCAGGTAAAATAGATCCCATCCAAATTCAGTATTAAGCTTTACTTCACTGTTGAGCAACTTAAATATTTAAGTGCCAAACCGGCATTCTCATTTCTAAGCGACCGTTTGTAAGACCAGTTACCGTATGGAACTAGTAAAGAACATGAAATTCAGGAAGCCTAGCAAAAACCACAATCAATTACTCAATACTTCAATAACAAGTTGTCTACCTCAATATCAATATCTTTAAATGCTTTGGCTCCCAGTTCAGTCTTCTTAATCTGCTCCAAGCGCTCACGAACTGTCTTCTTTTTGATTTGTTCATGTTCTTGCAGGATACGTTCCTTTTCTCTTTCCTTTGCCTCCTGGCGCAGTCTCTCTTCTTCAGCTTTCCGGACTTTTTGTAATTCTGCTTCACGCTGTTCCAGCTCTTCTTTTTCACGCTGAATGTTTAAGCTTTCAAGACGCTCTTTTCTTTCCTCTATAGTTTGACGACGTGCAAGAATACGCTGATGCTCCTTCCTTGAATTCTTTAAGAAGGCAGTGACTGCCAGCTGATGCTGTTCTTCCTTCTCTTGCTGAATTCAAATTATGAAAAAGACAATTATGAATGCAGCATCTCTTTAAAAAGGCAGAAAGCATAGGAAATGCTTCTCAAGGAAATCTCAAAATTAATTTTATTCCCCAAACTTGCTAAGTGCATGGAAATGCAACTGTAGTAGCAAATCTAATCACTCATCCACATGACATATAAGGTAGTGTCAACTCAACAGAACCACATGCAAATGGAATCAGAAGTTATCTGTATCAGACAATATTCTGCAACACATCTATTTCAGGTATGGTATTTCAACACTTTGTTCAAAAATACTGCACATATACATGTTAGTGACAGTTAAGACTCTATACCTGAAAGAGGTGTGTGGGGGAACCAATCTTGTTTCTCGCTGCATGTTATACATAGCACCACATGCATCATATTTCACCAAAAGCTCCTTTGTTTTTAATGTTGGTTTTGTTTTTTTTTTTTTTAAACATGCTAACATAAGAGAAAAATGTCCTAACTGACACAAAGCACTATCTATAAGATGACAAATTAATGAGTAAAGAATTTAGGTATAAACATTGCATGTAAAGCCATTTTAACTAAATTACGAAAAGCACTCAATTGCATATAGACTGTTCTTTCAGCTTCCTTCTGATCACCCCAGAATTCTGCTTCAGTTGTCTACATGGCTCTTTGTAGAGATTCACTCTCCAAGCAAGAAGAGGTATAATTGTGCCAACTGAGGGTGCTGCCCATTTTAATCACTCCAGCAAGCAGCAAAGCACTGCAGCCTAATTAGCTCACAGCAAGCACTCAGTCATGCTGTTCATGAAATGCGAGTTAGCTCAGAGGTATTTTTAGTAATCAGCCACTTCCAGGGCATTAAACAAAAACACTGGAACATTCATACGTCGTTGCAGACCTGCAAGCACTTAAAGATAAATGAGGGTGCCAGAAACACAAAAATGAATAGCTTCAGATGAATTTAATGACTTTGTAAATTGTAATAAATTTGACAGAAATTTAGAGGTTTTTAAGCACTTGGAAAGTTTTTATCTGAACAGTGAAGAATAAAAAGATACCTGTTTGTTCTAAAGCTTCTCTAATCCCACAGATCAGTATTAAATTTGATATCCAATTTTACAAGAATAATTACTAGTATTTATGTCTTATGTCAGCTAATCATACTGACGTGTCAGGTAGAAGACTACCTGTCATGTCTATCTATAAAAGAAAAAATGTGCTTTATCTGTACATTTACACCAACAATTCACCTGAATAAAACCCATTTCAGGGGAAAGCCTACATGGAAATATTTTGATCTTAAACACTACAAAATAGCTAACATACGTTCAAGCTAACAGAAGCAAGCAAGGTGTCATGACACAATCCTACTTTGTGTACCTACATTTTAGGAATATAACTTACTATTTCCAACTTGGGTAAAGCATCTAATATGGACATCTTGCTATCAGCCTCTTTTCCAATAAGGAAAAATTATTTTATATATTTGCTATACAATCTTTCTTTCATAAGCATGTAGCAAATGAAAAAATTAACCCTGCCCTTTTAAGAGAAGTGAAGGTTTAAACTTGCCACAACCAAAGCATGCTGGAAATCCCAGAGTATGATTTACACCTTGCTCCTACAGGGCTCTAGAGAACCTGAAATGTGAGCTCATTGGTGAGTCCGACCTTGAAGCCAACAGCCCCAGTGAGAGACAAAGACAAGTCAGTTCTTCAGTTGTGGGATCTTTTGTTTGTGCTTTTAGATTCCACCACGAAGTCACATCACAGGTTCTTCACAACAGTAATTTCTCCAGAAAGAATAAAGACAGCAGGCTCTTGGATTTTCAAAAATACATGCAAAATTTTAAACAAGTCTTAGCTCTGTAGACCCAGCTACGGCTCAGTTATTATACGGTATATTCTAAACTTGATATATGCAAAACCAGCTATTTAAATTCAGGCCTCTTGTGTACATTTTGACATTATTTTAGTTATGACCAAACACTAACTAGCTGGGTGCATTTATGAATGATTTTCTTCTTCAGAAGCACAAATATACTTGTAGAAGAAAAAAAGTCAGGAAAAAAAAGACACATCAAACCTGAGAAAGCACATTCATTAAAATATAAGCTGTTACAGAGTGTCAAGTTCTTAGCTTACATTTCTACTTAATGCACAAGCATACTAAATGGAGCTCATTACTGACAAAGCGTATCAGCGATCATTATCACAATGCTCTGAAAATGGAGCAACACACTTCTGAAAATAAGCAAATACACAAGCACCAACCTCTGTCTACTTGGATCCTTGCAGTGCCACATTAAATTAATCATTAGATAGCTCAGTGCCTTTCCTATGTCAAGGAAAGGCAAACCAAGCACCTTCTTGGTGTAATATTCAGGTATGATCTCAACTTCAAAACAAGTTTATCTTGTTAAACCAGAAAATTTAAATGAGAACAGGTATGTAACAGATGCAGGACATTTTGTCATTAGTAAATGCATTAATGCTACACTACGTTTGTATATATTAACACCTCAAGAATAAACTATTTGTTCTGAAGGAAGGGAACAACAGTAACAATACTGTTACCCCTGCACTGAAAGCAAAAACTAATACGAGGCTGCATAAGGGCAACTGTTAAACATCACACAACACACTTGGAGGAACGTCAGGATTTGTCAACATTTTCAGAAGATTTAGGATTACTTACCAGTAAGTGAGGAGGCTTAATGACTGCAAGAGCCTTAGCCAGAGCTGAGGACATAGCAGTCAATTGATTTCTAATTTGCTCAGAGGGCATGCTTTGTAGTTGAGGGCCTAGTGGAGCATCTTCTCTAGTACTGTAATTCAAATCTGAGCCAAAACTCAGTGTCCGGGTAGTATGGTCAAGGCGAACCTTTAAAAAAAAAAAAAAAGTATGAAAAATAAAATAGGATTGTATTATTTATTGCTTTTAGGCAATTTCTCTGTTGCTCTGCCTATGATCAATGTAGGTCAACAAAAGCTCGAAGCAGGAATTAAAAAAAGGTTTTTCAGACTAAGGGAAATGCCAAATTAGTAGAAGAAAAACAGCACTGTATAAATTCTTGCTTAATTTCCATGTTTTACTTAAAAAAACACTGTAAGGGGCTGAGCTTTCTAAGACGCTATGAAATGAGCACTTCAGGACAAATCCTTCCTGACTCTTCTTCCACATTAGCAATACATGAAACAAAAATCTTGACTTTAATGCAGACGATTTCAATACTTTTAACATGTCAGCTGAAGCTGTGTGTTAACCTAAACGAATTAACTCAGCTTTAGGTAAAGCCTAACTACACAATCTGAACTAAAAAAGTATTTGTATTTCATCACCAACTTAAACATTTAATTACAGATTGTCATTCATTCAATACAGACAACTTGACCAACAATACAATCTTCAACAGCAGCTGAAAAATCTCAGACACTGATGTTTTGCTTCAGTCACTTGGTTAGACAAAACACAACATCAGCAACTGCTGGCTCTTCAGTCTCACACAACTAACTCGGCATAGTCAGAAATACGAGTGCCTGCTTACTAGACTTGCTTCAGGATATTCTGTACTAAATAACTGGGGCTCACAGAACAAGTTTCAGAAAATTCTCTTTCAACTTTTACTCTGAACTTATATTGAACTTACATTAATTGTTGATCTAAATAAAAAAGATGCACCAGATTGGAAATAATTGTCAATTCTTAATACATTGATTCTGATAGATAGATATAAAGTAGAATAAAAATGCAACTGGCAATCATCTTCCCTGTGTTCAACTCCCACCAGCTAGTTTTCATCCAATGTAATACCTGTGAATCCATACACCACTTCATGGAAGTATTTTGACAGCACTTACTTGTAAGTCACAATGTCTGGCTGCATCTACAATACTACGTTCCAGCTGGAAAGCATCAACAAAAGGAACCAGGCTAGCCAGACGAGAAAATTCAATGCTTTGATAAATCTGGGCCACCTGTATATAATAGCAAACATTAGGTATTTTTCCACATTAAAAAGAGATAAGAAATAAAAGTTGGTAACTTACTAAATCATCAATAAATAAATGTATACATATTAATACAACTATACATATTAATACAATCGCAAATTCTCTTTTAGCATTTTATTTCAGTACTGTATTCAAATGTAACCTAAGATTAAATGCCATTCCTGCATGGCTTCTTTGTATAAAGGAGACTGGCAGCAGTAACTACATATAGCTATGCTGCTAATTAGCCTTCAAATATTTCTTTAGCACATCAGAAATAACACTGCTCATCACTTGTAATGAAAGCAGGTCAACGAAATGTGCATTTTACAGAACACCTAGAAAAAAAGAAAATCCCACCCAAACCTTATTCCAAAAAGTTTTAAGACACAATTAATTACCTTAAATAAAACTTTACAGATCTGTCATGAAGAAAATCTAGGCAAAGGATTGCACCACTGTATTCAACCACAGTTATGTAATTACTTTCGCTGTACCTAAACGATGTACAAACCTGAAGATATGGGTTATATACTGGAAAAAGTATTTCAAAATATTAATGGTTTTCTAGTTGATAGAAAAAGTTACTTCAGCATGGAAGTTTCCAGTTTAGTTTCTTCCAAAGCATTTTCTAACTTGCATATACCTAGGAATTACGTTTTCCTTATTCATACCTGTTGCAGAAGGCGAAGAATGGTATTGTTTTGCAGGTGAGGAACATACAGCTGCAGTTCAGGTTCCTTTTCAGCTTGGTCTTTCACCCAGTTCAGAACCTATCAAAATTCTAAAAAGTTACTTTATCTGCATCAACCCCTAAAACTTCAACATTAAAGTACAAAACCTTAAATACTTCCATTTTACAGCTCATGAAACAACAGTACTTCTGTCCAGATACTAGATTGTTTTACTGAAGTCAATCTTTTTATTAGAACACTTTTATGATAGTTAACACTTTTTGTATGAAGGTGACTGACAGTACTGGCGACATTAACCACACTGCTAATTTACCTTCAAGTTCTTTTTAGCACGTCAAATATCTTTGTTCCCACTATCAAAGAAAAAGAACGTGATGTGCTGTGTGTGTGAGAATATACATTAACACAATCAACAAGATCTCACACAATTCTATCTCCCAATACACTACATATAAATAGTAAAAACAGTCTATGGTATATTTTTCCACTTCCCACACAAGACACTTGCACACATACGTGCATGTTCACACACGCGGTTTTCTCATTCCTCCATGTTTAAACAAAATTTAACTCAGTATCATTCCCACTCACAAGACCTTCCTATATATTCCCCAAATTCTGCACCTTTACAGAGCACCCTAGAGATCCGAATGAATTTTTGTTCTACTTCTGTAATCTAGTGTGCTAGGTATATCAGCTACTACATACATGTAATTCTAATGGAATTTGACCAAATAAAGCCTCCTATTGAAAATTCTGGCAACAAAAAAAGCTAGCTGATATTTACCACAAATTAATATTTAAGGAACAGACCATTAGTCAAGACCGATTACTATGTACACAGAGCTACAGAACTTACCTTGCTGACACGGCTACATAACTTGAGCGGGTGAAAGTCAACTTCAAGCCAATTGTAAAGTTCCTTCACTTCGGGAACAACATACTGCACTACGTTGAACCTTACCTACCGTCAACAACAACAACAAAAAGCACAAAGATCTCAAAATAAATACAATATTAACAAATAGTTATTCTTTAAGAATTTTATATTCCAGAAGTTGAATAGGCATGTACCTCTTCATACAGTTTGCTGATTTTTTTATTAAAACATTTCTAATTACAGTGACAATAACTGTAAACTATAGCAGTTAACTGTATTTAAAAATGGAAAAGTAGACAGAAAACATAACAAAGTATTTAGACTGGATTACCACCCTCAACATACTAGCCATTTCTAAGACACAAAGACCTACAGTCCCACTACACAGATGTAGGCCCACATCTGAACTAAAACCATACATCTCAATTCATAAGTAAACATCTGAAGTTTTAAACTGTGTTTTTAAGGCACACTGGAGAACTACTGGAAGAAGAATCAAAATAAACTGTAAAATGAACCTTGAATGTAAGTTTTAGGCATGCATGCAAATGACTGCAAGAAATTCAAACATCCTCTGAGAAGATCTATCTATGACTAAATGCCTAATTTGTTTGTCAATACCTGGAAGGGTCTGAAGACAGACAAATCTAGCCTCCCTTCCAATGAAGGGAAAGGATGTCCTTACTGTCTGCTATTTGGTATCTATCCCGTGTTTATTGGAATTATATTTAAAACAAAAATAAATACTTAGGTAGTTAGACCTCTCCTTAGAGGCAGGGAAAAAAAAATAAATCAAAGTTCTAGTTCACAACACTTTTCAGACCGCTCAGAGCTTCAAAACAAGACATTTGTTGCTTGGGTGACATAAAGGACAAAACTGAATATTACTCCGTAGTGCACACAAGGATTCAGGCCTCTCATTATTGCCACCATTTCCAAACAGTTCTTCTTGTGAATCTGAAATTTTAAACACTATACCGTAAGTCATACAATTAACCATAAAGCTGTTTTAATTTTGAAACTGCCGTCCCTTAACTAAGCGCAGTGCTTCTAGGATGAAAACAGTCCAAAAAGAGGGCTCTGAGTTTAAAAGCGTCTGATCCAAACACCACTACCTACCATATCATTAATAAGACTACCACGTGTAGGTGGGGCCTGAAGACCCAACAGGGTTGCCAGACGTCGCTGTTTTTCAACAATGATGCCATCCATATCCAGAAGGCGAGCAATATCAGTTCTCTCAGGAGTTATAGGAATTGACAGAGTGGCCAAAAGGACTCGAGTAGACATCCTGTTGACAAAGCATAACCACAAGAGGTGAACTGCAAGAGAACACTAATTACTTCATTTTCATATACATGCCTATTCAAGAGTAGGAATGAGTAGCATTCATGATGCAAAACTAAAAAAATAAAAAAAATACCAGCAATAACAGAAAAGATGACAACGGTGCAATTAGCATGCAGTGCTCTTCAGTAATCAGAGGAAATATTTTGATAACACCTTTTCATTAGTTATACATGTGTATATATATAAACATATATACATACACACAGAAAATAAGTTTAAGCTGCCTCTGTAAATATCACAATACCATAAAATAATGAAAACAGCGGAAAGCAGCGTCTTTCCAAACTTACTTTATTCCAAATCCATACAAGTCATTTTGATTGCACTGATTTTTTAAAATTTATTGCTAGATGTACCTTTTGATGTTACAAGGCAAGTAACATTAAATATTTAAATTTTGATCTTAGTACCCAGATAAACAGGAGGATAAGAATTCCATACACTATTTCCACCAGATTCTGATTCTATAAAGACATGAAGAAGCTTCATGACGAGCTTCCGAGTTTAATGCAGCCAATGATTCTGCGTGCCTCGAAACCCTTACCAGATACCATACTTATCACCAAAACATTAAAGGCCATTTGGCTGTACACATTTGCATATATTAATGAAAAGTTTATGCCAGTAATAAGGAAATCTTGAGAAGTAAGTATCACCACTCAGAATAGAAAATGGAAGCAAAAACCAGATACGCATTAACTTGCTTAGATTCCCTGTCAGTAACAAAGTAGGAAGCTTAAGTAAGGTGATCCTGATGTTCACATTACTTACACTTTAGCTTTGTACAATATCCTTCTTTAGGTTTCTTTGGGGCAATTAGTACTGGCTACTTTAAGCAAAGCTGCTCATAGCCATACATGTATTTGCTTCTTTTGGGGTAAAATTTAGTTTATTTTTGGACCTACAACGTTAGAAATAGAATCTGAGATCACATTAAATATATTTCCCCACCTCTGCATCTCTTCTTGTGTGAGATTCTTTCGCATTTCTCTCGATAAGTGATAAAGTCGGTGAAGTGTGGATGCATGAAAAAGAGCATTTCCTGATTTCCAGAAGACAGTTGAAACTTTGTGATAGTAATTTGCCATCAGCTGTGGTTTGGGTGGTTTCTTAGACAGTGCAAATAGCCCATGAATATCCTCCACTGCTTTGAAAGCTTCCTAAAAAACAAATACACTACTTTTAGGAAGTTTTTGCAACCCCACAAAAAGGGAAAAAATTAATATTCACTAAAGGCTATAAGACTATAGCCTATAAGACAGAAGTTGTGGATGCCCCAACCCTGGAGGTGTTCAAGGCCAGGCTGAATGGGGCCATGGGCAACCTGATCTAGTGGGTGTTATCACTGCCCATGGCACGAGGGTTGGAACTAGATGATCTTCAAGGTGCCTTCCAATCCAAGCCATGTATGATTCTACAAAGACCATAATACATTTAATACCACTGAAAGCTGTGATCTCTAGTTTTGCCAGCTACACGTAATTAAATACTTCTTTCCTAATAAAGAAATTATTTGGACATACTGCAAATCCATTAACTGTATCTGCTAGAATTTGGTAATTATAGATTATTTAATTTTGCTTTATTTTTTGAAAACTTACTTCCATACCTAAAAAGGAATCAGCGTTAACAGAGAACATTCTCCAAATTCACAGATATGACAGCTCTGACTCCTTAAGGAATTTAACATTAGAAAGATTCCAAAAGCAAAGAAGCTTTTTGAAAAATTTACTTTGAAAGTGCCCTCACTGGCTAGACACTAACATACTTCGATTGGAAGTGCTGGGGCCCCAGCCTAACAACAGGCTTTAACATTTACCAACCACCTCCCAGTGATCTAGTTCATGAGAATGCAACATATAAGAGATGGTGTAAGCCAACTTCTCACTTTCACGACTCAAAGCAACTCCAACCACTTCACCACTAACTACTACGAGCATAAGCTTGGTTTGAAATGCTATGCAAAACCAGCAGTTCCAGGAACATCAGATATAGTATTCAATACACATGTAATATCACATTCAAGATACCAAAAACTTTATTCTTCAACTATTATCCTATTTTTACCTTGGAGCATACACCATGAAACAAGACCTGCGTGGAACAGATTCTGGAAAGGCTGAAGGCTACAGTGTGATTACGGGAGGCCTGCTGCATACCTGCCACAGCTCCATGCTAATAGCACTGTCAAGTTGCACAAGCCTGGTCTCCAAGTGCATTGACTGACTGTCAGGATTGTTGAGGTTGATTGCTGTGCTTTGGTTATGATGACGCTGGATCTGCCCCAAATGCATTCTCAGGTTATCACAGAGTTTACGGAACTCCGCTTTACGTGTGTACTGAAGGCAGAACTTAAAAGCTGCAAAAATGAATGATATAAATTAAGAATGCTTGCTAATAGTATTAAAATATGTAAATCAATGCATTTAAAGAATCTTCATTTACAGTCCAAAGACATACCACACAAGATATAATACATCGCGCATAATAAGTGACAATGCAGAGCACTACCGTTTTGACCTCAAAAAATTAAGATGCTTCCACATAATTGAGCTTAAGGAGCAGAGGGAATACTCTGAATCTCTTTAGAACATTCTAATTTAAGGAGTGATTCTAGTTTTTATTTTGAACTAAGTGCAAATAAATTTCTGTGAATGGCATGAATTAAAGCTTTGGCTTTGTAAAATGTGGGAAAAAAATCTCAAGCCGTTTAATATAGTAAAGTCAAATGAAGCTTCCAAAAGGCTGAAGATAACAGGAAGCCTTGTCTTTGATCTTACAGTTCTCTCAAAAACCTGACTGTGCTGGGCCACTGCCACTGAAAATTCAAGTATCTCTACCAAGAACAGGCAAAATAGGAACTCTCAACACTGTTGCAGAGACCTAAATACACACTAAGGCACCTAGAACTCAGCTGATGGTCATTTTTCCTAATGTATTTGCACAATTTGGGTATAGAGTTAAAAACTTAACAGCCTTTTTTCAAAAAGACAGCCTTAAGTTACACATACAGATGAAACATTTTTTTCCACTTATTCACCCTTAAGAAAAAAAGGGTAGCACACAAGTACTCGTTCTTAGAAATTCATTTTTTTGCAGAATAATGCTAGGAAGAATCAGACAAAACCTTTTCCTATTACTTTCTGAATAATATTTTGCTAAGTTACTTCTGTGTCAAAATTGATAGCATAATTTTATAGTAATCATAAATAATTTCTATTGATTTTTAAAAATAAAAAAGTAATCACTCATTTTATAGTACCTTTTTGTATATACTAATTCAAATTTATTGACATAGCATACATTAATGGAAGACACCTGCCATTCCAGATAAAAAATAAAGACGTGACTAATTTTCATCAGTAAGTTGGAAAAAAAAATAGACGCTGCACCAGTAATTCTCATATTCTCGGTATGTCCAGAAAAAAAATAACTTTTTCCTTGCGTATTCTCTTGCAAGAGAAGATTAGTGTCCAGAAACCTCCATAAGGAATCTCTGTAATTTTAAGAATAGTATGTGCATGCATGCATATGCTTAAGAAATTAACATATTTACAACTCTAATGGAATAGCCAAATAGAAATAACCTCTCATTTTCTAGTTTTACAGTAAGTAACACAGAAGTCCTAAATCTCATTAGGCTTTAAGTTTCCATCCTTTCAATTTACCTTGCTGTGCAATATCATGGTATAGACGTTCCACTCTAGAATTGTTTCGGAGAAGATCCAAACATTGCCGATACGATTCCCACAGAAATTTAACCCACGGTGTCAGAAGCAGTCGGTCAGTACGGTCCTGAGTGTCTTCTCCACTTACAGCACTCAAAAGAACACTACAGTTGGGAATGGAGGAGAGGAGAGGAGAAGAGAAGAGGAGGGAGAGAGTTATTTCCCACAATTCTCAGATTTTTCTTATGAAGATCCAAGATAAGACTGTAAGAATGCAAATAGCTACTGCTTAGTTTCAAATTGGTCCCTCAGACTTTTCCTTTAAAGGACGTAGATATGTTTTCTTGATGTTAAGTTTCAAATGTCACCACATACATCGCTGTACTAGCAGTGTTAATGTGAGCATTCCCTAAATCAACAGATTAATCCGAAGAACAGAAATACGCGACATGAGCTAATTTCGCTTTGCCTGAAGCGGATTAGGAAATTCTCCCACAAACCATTCTGACAACAGAATACTGACTTCTCGCAGAGACAAAACAAACCAAAAAACAGAGAGTGGTTCACCTCAACCTGGCACTACTTGCTTAAGTTGTCTGTTAAGTGAAGGCCTACACACAAACTAAAGCAGATATATTTACTGATCCTTTTTTCCATTATTCCTAAATTCTAATTTCCATCCAATTAATTATGACACACAGAACTTATTTGTTACACCTTTTCTTCTATTACTTCAGTTACCTAAGGAAATGTTACTTTAGACTTGCTTTTGTTTGTAGACACACAATGGGGTGAAAAAGTTTGAAGGTTACCACATGAGGGAATTAAATTGACTTAATACAATTAATGGCATTTGATTACCAGTCTGCTGAATATCTGTAAGTAGAAGGATAGACATTTTATCCACTTCTGGACCTGGCCTCTTGAAAAATATGTCCCCACTCATACAGTGAAAGCTAGAAAGAGACTGGTCAAGTATCTCTTTTGTTCTCCCTTCCACATACAGTTCCTTCCTGCTTCATTATCTTCATTCTTTTGCATCATTATCAGTACTGCCTGGACACTGACACCTGGCTTTGTTCATCACCTTTTCCGTCTCTCTTCTTTGATAGATATGCTTCTCTGCTTCTTTCCCGTTCACCTTCACTTGCTTTTTGCTTATTTCTCCTCTTAGATTTTCTTTTTTGTGTGTGAAGCAAACCTGTTCCTCAGCTCTAGGTCTTCTCCATTAGCTAGCCTCTTCTGCCTTCTTCCAGCAGCCAGATATTTCTACATCTCACCCTCGTAACATAGTGGTTCGTCCTTTAGCACAGCACGTAAAACCGAAATTATACATATAGTCCCTCTCTTCCATTATATCCTTCATATCTACAGTAATTTCCAGCTGTATTTCTAGACCACCAGTCTCCTGCGTGCTCCATCAGAAAGCACTTTGTATCCATATAACACCTATTACGTACACTTTCAAGTAAAACATCCAGTCTGCATTTTCTTTACTCATGTACTTCTGACTTGTCATTATGGTGAATCTTCTCCTTTACTCCCTTAGTCAGCTTCCACTTTTATTTATTTCTTTGTTCCTACTTATTTCAATAAATTCCCTAGCTGTTTGCTAGTTCCACTGGTATCTCTGCTGCTAACATTAACAGCATTTATTTAATTAATATTTAACATTAGAGTGTCAGTGCTCTACAAACATGAAAATAAGGATATTTTGCTGTGAAGTGCTTACAATTTAAAGACAGGCCTCCTACCTTTCTGGAGTTTGAATGTTATCCAAGTCTTCTATGTCCAGTACCATCTGCTGGGATTCTTCCTTAGCTGCTTCTGTTTTTTCTTCAGCTAATTTTAAATAGGCTCGAACAACATCCTCCAAAGATTTGATGTTCACCTATGCCAAAGGCAGAACATGTGAAGATATTTCCCCCCACGACAGGCAGCAAATACTTAAAACGTAAATGCTACAAAAACAGGAACATCTAAAAAGCAGATTAATTCTCATTCAAGACTGACCAGTTACTTTTAGATCATATCAGTGAACATAAACTATGCTTGCTACAAATAACTGAAAAAAATATATTCAGAAGCCATACCTGCTGGCAAATATTCTTGTACTGGTACAGCCCTTCTTTTGCCAGATGACTCTTGCGGAGATCCACACAGAGTTCCAGGTACTTCAGCATAATTGGCTCGTGGATTTTCTGCCATGTTCGATGTTTTTTACTTTTCATAACATCATAGAGAACATCAAGGGCAGGCTGCTTTTTGCCAACCTCAAGGAATTCTGAAAGTAAAATCTAATTACCAGAAGAGTTGCAAACTAGAAGATGCATGTTTTTATGATTAATACTGTAACCTTGTAGAATTTAATCAGCTCTAATCAAATTTGATTGATGGTTTGATTTACCTAGCCATACCCAAAATGTTGGCAGATGCAACTGCAGTGGTAGTTTTTCAATGACATAACTAGCAAACAAATGCAGACCTCTCCATTAGCATACAAATTTCAGGATGGCAGAGATGTCTCAGAATCACAGAATAATTTAGGTTGGAAAAGACCTCCAAGATCAACCCCATAAAGGGTTGGACTCCATCCCTCAAGGCACGACCAGGCACTTCATACATAATAGTAAAACATATGCATCCAGTTTTAAAGCTAGTTCCATCACGAAGGACAATAAACACTCACCATAAGCCTCGTAGTACAGAGCCTACCAATATGCAAACTGTCCAATAAATTTGACTTTAAAAAAAAGTCCTTCCCTCAAGCCAAAGAATAATAAATAACAAATTTCACTCAGAAAAATTGTTTGGACTTCTATTTTTTATTATTATTATTATTTTTAAACTCTGACTGGCCTAGAGATCCAGTTGATAGAACAGTTACACTAATAGCTGCTACACTCCAACTGAAGGTTCAGACATTCTAACAGAATCTCTCAGCATCACAGCAACTCCTATCTGTGAGGGTGGTGAGGCACTGAACAGGCTGCCCAGAGAAGTGGGCATCCCTGGAAGTGCCCAAGGCCAGGCTGGATGGGGCTTTGGGCAGCCTGGGCTGGTGGGAGGTGTCTCTGCCCATGGCAGGGGGTTGGAACTGTAAGGTCCCTTCCAACCCAAAGCATTCTCTGATTCTGTGATACACCACATGTTCTGCTCAGTACAAAGTACAGCAAACCACCCACGAGCAAACAGCGAAGCAGCACAGCCACCTACCAACACACACACAGGCCCTACGCTAAAGGCGTTAGCCACAGGAAAGCAAGGCAACAGAATGCTGAGAATGGGAAGCAAACAGGACTAAAGATAAAGAGAGAAGGTGGTGGAAGGGGTGGGGGAAAGGGAATAAAGTTGAGTCCAACTCAAAAGAAAGGTAAGCATATTCTTAAAGGAAGCAGGATGGAGTTAGCACTTTCCATGAGGTACTTCGGGAAGGACTGCATTCCTAAAGAAATAACGTCAGAATAGATAAAAGCGGGAGCCTGCTCAAGGTGCTCAGGCATACAGACGTGAACTTCAAAGACCACAAGGAGCTTTTTGTGCAGTCCTCATCATATTCCACAAAAAAATTATACCCAGCGTTCCAAGTTTCAGAATGTCAGAACGGCAGTTAAACACGGCTAAAAGTTGTATTCTGAAAACAGCAGTAATGCTGTAATTTAAGGACCACAATACCATGTGTTTGGGGCCTACTTTATCTTGCATAAGATGAGCAGGTTCCTTTATAGAAAAAAACATAGGGTCACATATAAGGATAAAGAAGCTTACAATGCGACAGTACTCAGAAGGATTTTAAACTCACCAAGAGAATTTTAACAAAGCTATCCTCCATCCTATAATGTATACTGTTATTCTATCTCAGTGCTGCTTTTACTGCAATTACTGCTGAGCTTTACTATTTTTTATTTATGAAAATGAACTTGAAAGGCAAGTTTAATCTTGCAACAACGCCAGGCCATTCCACCCACCACAACCCTCAGTGGTCGATAGCTAACTGGACAAAGCACAACACTAATTCATATTGTTCTGAAACTTTTAATTAACTCTGGTCAAGCAAGTTCTTGCCAGAACGTCAAATAATTAGGGCTAATTTAACACTGTAGTAAAAGCACATACAAAGGGAATCTGAAGAGTCAAATACAGCACACATCACTATGCCTTACACAAGATACAGTAAGTTATAGAAAAAGAGAACTGTAACAGACCAAACATAAAAGCATTAACCCTGGAGTACCTGTCAGAATGACGTTTTTTCTGTTTTTTTTTTTTTTACATTATACCACTTAAAATGCAAAAAGGTATCCAAAACAGCATCTGAAGCTCTAAAAGGACATGAACTAGCTGATACACATTGACAACTTAACCACTGTGAACCCAAAACCCTGAATTAAGCTGAGGCTTCAATCTGAAAAAAGTAAATTACTAGAGAAGCTGACAGAAATGTCATGCATTATCCAGTATCTCTAATAGACAGCAGGCTTAATATCTGGAATAACTAAACTCTCCCAGAAGTTGCACTGCATCCTTAACTGCACAGTAGTGCCAGATATTAACAGTAGCTAAGGGTTGGCTTTGACCTACACCTATCGTTTGCAACAAAAGACAGCCTTTCCTCCTCATCTGTACACATCTACAACCATTCGAGCTCTTCTGACTTCCAAACATCATCTATGTATGTTGAGATCACCAAGAACCTGACGCATAAAATGCAGCTGAAGGCTCACTTCAGCTTTATGTATAAACACAAACATTACAACTGTGGAAGCTGCATTGAGCGTTCCAATTTGAAACATCATTTTAACATTAAACTGTTTCTTGTGACATACAATCTATCCTAACAATCATTTCTCTCCCTTTACTTTACTTGGATGTGGTTAGATTGAGCCCCTGCAGCCTGCAAAGACCTGACATGGCTTGTGGTGTTTTCCATTCAGTCTAACGAGGTTTAGGATTGTCAGTAGTTGTCCAGAAAACACTTCCTCCAGTTCCAGTCCTGGAAGTCCACTCCTTCAATTCATTAGAATTTAGGACACTTTGCATCAGTACAAGAGACGTGAATTTAACACTGTTCTTTGATACCAGGAAAGCAAAAATGAAATAGCAGATTTAAAGAACAGTTCGAAGTCAATACTCTAACAGCGTGACTTCCTCACCAAGTAAGAACTTTCTCTGCCCAAGAATTCTGAAGTTGAATTGAACGTTGTATACTATCATTATGCATCTTTTCCAGTAAAAGGGCTGCTAAAATATGCTTTATCTTTGGAAAAACCGGATCCGATATTCTTTTTCATATTTTTATCTTTGATGTTTGTAGGAATGATTATACAATGAATTTTAGATTAGAAATCTTGAGGATATGCAGTATTTAACATTTCTTGGTTCTTAAGACATAGTTACTGAATTATACATAATCCCTAGACTACCCTGCCTCTTCAGCTGTCACTTCAAGACCCATACATCATCTCTAATTTTTGGATGTCTAAGTGTGCAGCCTGCAAGCAGCCCTGTACCAATGAAGAGACTAAATGGTCTTACTAAGTGCTTAAAATAGGATGCTATAAAAAAAAAGTGTCAAAGCCATATATTTAGCCTGAAAGGCAACAGCTGACAAACACAACCAATCCAGCTTTTTACGGGGCAGGCAGCAAGAGGCAGCTACAGCACAGTCCTCCTGGGACTCTATTCCGGAGGTGAACTTACGCATCGGCCTGCGCAACACTTAAGGAGTTCCATCGTTTGCATTCTCACCGGAGTCACTAACGCGGGGTGCGATTACTAACTGCGAAGCCTACGTGGAACAGCAGAGCCTGGGCGCGGAGCAGTTTTTAAACCGCCCTGGAGCGGCCGCGCGGCCAGGCCGGCCCCATCACGCCAAGCAGCCGCGGGCGCGGGGCCGCAGCCCGGCCGCGGCGTTCCCTC
>VXAA01001244.1:1603475-1639319 GCA_013399115.1 Anseranas semipalmata | reverse complement strand
GGGCGGGAGCGCGGCGCTGCCGGGGCGGGGCGGGGCGGGGACGCGGCCGCTTGGTTGGAGAAACCGAGCAGCGCCAAAACGGGTGAATTGCACCCAAACGTCCCGTAATAGCAGCGACAAAGCGGTAGAACAGCAGCAATTAAATGTCCGACCAGTGGGGTATTTGGGATTGGTAAATGGCTGCCGGTGCGTCCCCGTTGCAGGCACTTAGCGCGGTGCGCGCTTCGGTCCTCCGGCAGAGCCGCCACCGCTGCACCGGGGCCGGCGGTAGCGCCACGGGTGCGGTGTGCCCCTCCGCCTCCCCCGGCTTCCTGAGCACCTCTAAGCACGGTTTTCCAAAAACATGTAGGGAGGTGGAGAGTAAGTCCATGTATGATGGCTAAAGGCAGCCTAGTCTGGACTTCCAAAATTCTCTTTTAGTGCGCTTCCTTCTGTGTACTTGTGTGGGTTTGGGTTCTTTTTTGGTTGTTTTGCTTTTTTGCCTAATATTCACAGGTACCATCTTGCATAGCTACCGGAGAGTTTCATAGCTATTATACAACACATTTAAAAATTTACTTCTAATGTTGGCTTGTAAACACAGTTCATGGCTAAATAGAAAAATAGGTAAAACTAAGAAAAAAAAAAAAGACAGTTGTTTTATGGAAGTCTTAGTGATACCAGTGTATCCATGAAACTCAGTCCCTCAATGCTCAACATTTTTCACCGCATTGCTTGAGAGTAAAAACAAGGAAAAGGAAGCAGCTCTGTTTTTTTCCGTCTCTCTCCGCTTGAGAGTTTCTCCATGTCCTTGAGCCCTCGGTATCTCTGAGACCAGGTGGCTGTATTGTACACAGTGCTCTCTGTCAGGCCGCACCATTGATTTATATGAAAGTGTTTTAATACAGTTGTATTGCTGTGTTCTACAGCCCAGATATTTCTGATTCAAGCCACGGCTATACATTCAGTAGAGCCTTCATTAAGCTATTTATAGTGCTGAACAACTCCTTTTCTTGTGTTCATGAAATTAATTTACCAGTCTGTAAGATGAGTATTGGGAGCCGCCTGGGTGTGAATGGTCACCTCCTGGCACCTGAAGTCCACCTGTGTCTGTGCCGCTGTAGCCAGTGCTTGCCCTACGGCCTCACAGCCTTCTCTGCGGGGAACCTGCACGCTAGCAGTGGGCCGCAGATATGCTGCCATGTGGTTATTTCTGTTTCTATTTAATAGCAGTATTTGCTATTCAAGAGCTCACTCTGCTTTTCTGAATCTCCCTGAAGTTCCTGGAGGCCCTCCAGGCTTGACTCAGATAATCCTTCATCAGAAGAAGCCTTTACTGTCCAGCTTCTCATGTCTTTTTCTGCACAGCAGCTAAGTACATTAAATGCATGTACTTTATGCCATTATTAACACCCTTTAGGGTTTTCCGTAGCCAGGCATGAATCTTGACAGGCCTGGCCTCTCTGTCGGGGCTACGCATTTTCCTTAGTGGCTTCCGATACTCCTGCAGTTATCCCAGGTATTTTGGATATTTGGCAAATTCTTCCTAATCTGTTGCTGCTCTGCACCTTCAGTGAAGTTTGTGCACTATGGCCTTCATATACAGTATTCAGGTATAATTGTTAATCCAAACTATAAAACAAGATGGTTTTGTTCTCAAATGAACATGTCCTTGCATGGAGTTATTAAGGAGTAGCTGCTACACTTTATGAATATTCCTTGCCGTAAGCAGGCTGTCTTTCAGGCACAAGCAAGCCTTTATGAATGCTTGGTAATTTGCAAGGCTGCGTTTTGTGCTTTGCTCAGCAGTAGGTGTTGCTGGGCGTAGCTTCTGTAGGTAACTTCAACAGGTGGCGGGCAGCAAAGTACGCAGAGCCTGTGGGCAACGCAGCCTCATTTTACATTTCACGTAGATCGCATCCCGTGTCTGACGAAAGACAGGAACGGACGGGGGGCTTTTTTTCAGTCGGCGCTTAAAAATAAACCGGGAAGCGGCCGGCTCCCTGCGCCGGCAGGGGCGAGCGCGCAGCAAATGGCGGCCGGCNCGGTGGAGGCGGCGGCGGGCGGAAGGGCGGCGAGGGGCGCGGGGCCGGAAGATGGCAGAGCCGGAGACGCAGCTGCTGCAGGGCGTGGGGCTGATCGGTAAGGGCCGCGCCCGGGGCCCGGCCCCGCGCCTACTCCCCGCGGGGGAAGCCGGGCCCCGGAGGCCGGCGGGGGTCGGGCGGGGAAGGCGGCCCGCGCTCGTCGAGCTCACGGCTTCCGAGGTTCCCGTTACGAGGTCGGGAACGGGGAGAAGCAGGAAGCATCGCCGATGTGCACGCGTTTGTCAGCGCCTTATGCTGTGAGCCTGCCTGCCCGCTCCCCGGGCTGTTTTGACCCCACGAGAGCGGGTATTTGGTAGCGTTTACAAAAATAAGCCTGCAGCACGGGTGCTGCCGTACAGCGTAAGCCGTGTGAGCTGGGTGTCTAGGGTCAGCGTAAGATGGAATTTTAATCTGATTCCAGGAAAACAAGTCTGATTAACCAATCAATTTACTTCCTTGCTGCTGTTTGGCATTCTCACAGTGAACATCTTTCCACCATAGAAAAAGACACCAGTGGAGATGCTTTGTGGGTTTGGTGTTATCCGTCCGTAACAGCTGAACTGAGGAATCTGTTGCTGCGAAAATGCTGCCTTACGGATGAAAATAAATTGCTTCATACGTTTGTATTTGGCCAGTACAAAAGATCATGGTTCTACATCACAACGGTGGAAGTTCAAGAATCCCCAGTCTTGAAAAAGGTAGGACTTGGCCTGTTTGTTTCTCAGCAGAGCGCAAGGAAGACTTTTGCAGAGCTTCCTCTGGCATTTGTTTGCATGACTGTAAAGAGTGTTTTGCCATTATGTGCTGTGATGAAGGGAAGGGATTCGAGGTTTTGTGTGCTCACAGATGTGACTCTTACCCAGCTGCCTAACCGATCCCCGGGTTTTGGTTTTCACCAAGTTGCATATTGGGTATGTTTGCAGAGAGATTGAGATACACAGAATCCAAATTGGGTAATGAATGAGTATTAAAATGGAGATCCTATTTCACACCGTTATGTCTAGGTATTTTGCATTTCAAGTTCAACACTTTTTTTTCTTGATCAAAAAAGGTTTTTTGGGTCTTTTGTGTGGTCCAAAATCTTGTTCATATGGAACTAGATGTTTTTTCCAAAGAGTTGAATTGTATAGGTACTTTCTTTTCCACTGCATTGATGACTGAAAGACTGCATATACTCTCTTATCTTCTATACCTTCCCTGTTATAAAGATCCTTAAGTTCTGTTATGTTTATACAATTTTTGTATTTTATCCTACATTGTTAAGTAGTAGTACAGTGTGGTAATTTTGCATACCCACAGCAGAATGTGGCTTGCCTTTCCTTGGTCCAAGCTCATATCTCTTATGAAGCTTGAAAGTGTAAAAAAATGTATCCAGTTCTGTCTCAGTAGGAGATGCTATTTAAGGAGGACACGTGACATTGGTCATTGTCTGCAGACTGTTAGCCTCATGCTCTCCCAGCCCATGATCATTTAATTCAGGAAGTTAAAGAGTATTTCTGTTTGTGGGCCTGCTGCCCTTGAATTTTTTCCAGTCTCTTTCTGAACACGTTGATGCTGTCTGCCTGTACAGCCTCCTCTGACAATAAATTCTAGAAGTTTGTTGCCCACTGTGGGGAAGAAAAATGCTTTTCTTTCTCTTAAACTGATCATATGACATTAAAGGAAAGCAACATGTATATTAATTTTTGCTTGTTATCTTTTTGTTTAAGCAAAAATAAGCAAAAGATAATATATACTAGATGTGACTCGATGGAAGTGAGTCACATCAGAAATCCATTAGGCAGACCTTTTCTGCAGTTAGTAACTTGGATGTGCTGCTACAGCTCACTTTCTTTGTATTGAAGCATCTTGTCTGAGTACTGCAGTAAGTTCAATAATGTAACAAGCGCTGTCCTTATGGGGTCGTTAAACAAGCTGTGTGTTTTTCTGTGTGTGTGTCTTGCCCAGGTGACCCACTTCTCCATTGTTCTGACAGCAAAAGACTTCAACCCAGAGAAATATGCAGCCTTCACTAGGATACTCTGTAGGTCTGTATAAAAGCCTTCTTTGGGTGCTGACTGTGTACGCGTTCTGATCTTGCCAAGATGAAAGATGTAATGTCATGGTGTTGTGTTTACATTTGGTCTAACAATCTGCTGGAAATTCAGTCCTACAAATTGAATCAGTTTATATAAACCCTAGATTTGTGATTGATTTGGACTTGTTATCGTGAGCTCATGCAGTAAGTGTTGGAAGAATGTTACCTGCCCAGTATGTTTTAGCAACAGTCTTCTGACTATACACACAAACGCACGCTAATTTTATTTGAGAATGTGTTTTTCAAAGGTATGAACATTTGGGAAGAGGTCAGTGCTCTGTAGTCAAAGGTTACCATGTGTATGGTGAACAACTTGCATCCCTCCACACCACCTGGCTACAGACAATTCCTGTGGCCCTTCTGACCTAGGCACAAAAACTAGGGACTTTTTTTTTTTTTTTTTTTTTTTTTTTTTTTTTTTTTTTTTTTTTTTTTTGCTTTTTTTGCTTTTCCTCTAGAAAAATAAGGGTGCTCTGTCTCTCCAGGCCCGTGGCTCCCTTCTTCTAGCCAGGCTACCATTTTTTCCTGCTACCATTTCCTCACTTTCTTCCACGCCCTCATTCTCTTGATCTCCCTCTGCATCTTTCTCTGCTTTTCCTTCAAATCAGTTGTGTCCCAGTTCTTGATACCAAGAGTATTCCCTGAGATTGGGCAGCTGCTGGGGTGCAGTTGTGAGGTTATTGTTTCACGGACTTGGGAATACCATCCGGCTGGGCAGTTCTTCAGGGGAGTTGAGAAACGGAGATCATTCTGTTGCACTAGTATAAGAAATATTTAGGTTGGCTGTGGATCACTTTGGTGCTGATTTATAAGCTAATCCAGGATGGATTCCTCAATCAAAAATGATAAATGAGTTTCAAATGTGACATAGCTTTGTACCTGGCTAAAATGGAAAGCAGATAGTTGGGAGCTCAGCACTATCCCTGAAGTACCGTAACCTGTAAAATAGGTTATGATGTCTATCTTTCTGCTGTCTGGAAGACAGCTAAAAGTATGTTTTTTCTTTGTTTTAGTGAGTATTAAAAGCATATGTTTACATTTTTCTTTCATCATTTAGCAAAGAGTACAGAAGAATGGCTAACAGTACTTGAATAATAAATGAAGAAGTATTCATATGGTCTGCATGTAATAACAGAAGTTTCTGTAGTAGTTGTTTTTTTCATAAAGCGGGTACCTTCTAAGTCTGCACGGAATCCTTAGTCTGGATGCCTGCTTACTTGTTTGTTTTATAATGTGTCTGTTATGGTGAATGTTGGTTGCTTTGTAAAATAGGACACTCAAATAAAAATAGAAGGTAGTTTTTTATCGTAAAAGACAAGATTTTGTGTGCATGTCTAAAGACTCCTATTTTAGTATTTAGAAACCCAACCAGGTATCCAAAATAATAATGCTAGCAGATAATGCAAAGAGATTCCATTTGTCATACCTTGATTTTTTGATTTTTTTTTTGTATGTCTGCTGGTACTGGCTACAGTCAAAAAACAGACTCTTTCTTTTCACATAGAATCTACCTGAAGCATGGAAGTCCAGTTAAAATGATGGAGAGTTACATTGCAGTCCTTACAAAGGGGATCTGCCAAAGCGAAGAAAATGGATCTTTCCTCAGCAAAGACTTTGATGCTCGGAAGGCTTACCTTGCTGGTTCCATTAAAGGTTAACTAATACCAGAAGTCTCCATTCTGATTTCTTTTGTACAATGTAAATTACAATCCAATTTTTGTGTTCTTTAAGTAAATAGTATGACGTCTTGTCTGTGTTGTTATTAAGCTGCTTCTTCAAAAAAAAAATCAGCATGTTTATCTTCTATAAAATAATTTTTCCCTCTTTTTTAGATATAGTATCTCAGTTTGGAATGGAAACAGTTATCTTATATACAGCACTGATGTTAAAGAAGAGAATTGTGGTATACCATCCTAGAATAGAAGCTATCCAGGAGTTTACCAGGTACAGCATAACTTTGTCAATCCCTCCCTCCCCACATACTCCCAAAAGTCCAACAAGTCTTGAACCCTCATTGAGAGAAGTGCCCATATTTGGGGGAAAAAAAAATCAGCATACTATTAAATGTGTTTATTGAAATCCTGCTAAACCCCTCTTAGAGAATATCTCCCTGCATCAACTCAGAGAGAAATTTAACTGTAGAGTGAGTGATAAGTTCTGCTTGCACTGACAGCAGGAATCTTTGTAGTTCATGTATACACATGCTTAGTGAGACCTAGTCATATTAATTCTTCCTTATAACTTGTATTTCATATTGTGAAACTTTAATTAGCACAGGTAAAAATCTACTGTGTGTAAAGTGCTAATTGCATTTCCCTAGGACTTTGCCTGCTTTAGTGTGGCATCGACAAGACTGGTCAATTCTTCATTCATATGTACATCTAAATGAAGAGGAAGTGGAAGCCTTAAAAGCCTGCACAGGTAGTGATGACTTATTAATCAAAATACAAACAAAATTTAATTTTATTTTTTATTGCAAGACACTACAGCACCAGTGCTCTTTGGGGTAAAAGTGGTTATTTTGCTATTAATGCTATTGTTCCAAGTTAAACCACATAATTTTCTTTAGAAAAAGCAAATAACTAAACAATATGTTAGAAGGTAACTAGTTAATCTGGTGTTTCTGGTTAGATCCTCGTCAGTCTAATTGCAGATGGAAAGGAGCTTTGAGACTTTTTTGATGTTGTGATCAGGGGGATTGAAAGCCTCAGTGTTATACAGAAGCAACTCACTTTAGATCAGCTATTTGTTTTCAGACTTTTACACACAGCTAGTAACTTCATTTTTAGGATTTTCTTTTTTTTTTTTCATTTCCTAACTCTGAAGTTCCAAATTTTTATTCTGAATGCTGCCAGTGAAGTCTCTGGCTCCTAATCACAGGTAAACTTTACCAGCTATAGGAGTTTGATCTCCATGTGTGATATTGCTGTGTATGGGTAGTACTTAACATGTAATGCAGGAAGAGGCCCTTCGCTTATGCAAAGGTTAGCATGACATAATGTGACAAGTACAAGGCTTCTATGTACAGCATCATGTACAAGAAGACTGCTCATCTTCAGTATTTGTACTGCATTACCAAGAGCACTTGTTTCAACTGACTAAACATCTTCCACAGAGAAAAGCTGTTCTAAGTTTGCTCAGCTGGCATGCTATAAATAAGAAAACCTGCCCTTTTCATTCCTCTGTTCTAATCTAATACTGACTTAGTGACAAGGGGCTCCTGGGTGGAGATTTTTTTAAAGAAGTTAGTGGATTTTTCATTTGCAAATGAAAATTTAAGTAGCGTGGTAGAAGGAGTGTTTAAAATTTTGAATTGATAACCTTTTTGTATTGCGTGTAGTATTAGGGGTTTATCCATGTTCAAGGCAATTTTAGAAGCTGATTTTTAAGCTCCTCAGAAGTAAAGAATTCTGCTGGAGATATTAATTGAATGACTGATAATATCAAGAGAGCAAGCTCTTGGATCCAATGAGTGTTGGGTCAAATACTCTTGGACCAGACTTTAGGACTGTGATTTTCCACAATATCTTGGTTTTGTTTTTGTTAATGAAGATTTTAGTCCTGCCTGATAATCTTGCCAAAATTCTGCTCTCCAGGTTACATTGCTGGATTTACAGATTCCGAAGTGAACAGTAGACCAGACCTCTATGATGTGTATGTGAATTTGGCAGACAGTGAGATCACTGTATCCCCTGTAGTAAAAGGTCAGTTGCTTTTTATGTTTTGGATCTGGGGGCTGTTTATTTCAGAGTTGGCAGTCACTGCTGAACCTTGATGTAGGCCAAAGAGTCTTGGTCCTTGTTCCGTCCTGGTTCTGAAAAGGCAATATGGAAGTTTCCGTCTTTCTGTTTTGCTGAGACGTGGGAAGACTGGTGAAACTTGGACAGACATACTTCCACTTCCAATAAATGTACACTTGAGATTTCAAAACATTCATGTTCAACAATTACATGGAAGAGACATTCAGCTGAGGGTTACTGAATGCAGAGATACCACATGAATCTTTAGAAAAACATTGTATGAAATACTTGGAGACTAAGTGAAAGAAAAGCTTTTATGTGCTCGTCTTCTTGCTGTTCCTTGCTTAGGGCTGCTTTAGAGGTAGACCACTGGCCCATGCCAGTATGGCTGCTGCTATGTCAGTTTACTGCCTTTAAAGACATATCAAATGCCAGTCACGAAGAGGACTCTTTGTTTTGGCTTGCTATTCATATGCATTTCTTGATAAAATGGGAATGATCATTTTACATGAATCTGTACTCTTTTTCTTACTCAGAGGCAATGACAATGGGAAAGCTTCACAAAGAAATTGGACAACTAATTGTTCAATCTGCAGAAGATCCAGATAAATCAGACAGTCAAGTCATTAAGGTTAATTATTTTTTATTATTTTTTATTTTTAAATCTACTTAAATTACTTCTATCGATTAAAATCTCACATGGGTGGGGGGACCAGGAGGAAGATTGTCACTGGGAATCAGTTGATGTCTTGTAGAGTCATGTCTTGTACCCTCTACCTTTTTATAAATGAGCATTTTTATTCGTCATATAGTTCTAAGGATGACCTATTTGATTTTTATTATCTCTTGGGTAACCACATTACTGAAGAAACTTCAGAAATTGTATTGAATAGAAGAATTCTGGTAAAATGGATTTCCCAGTTTTATTCTACAAAGCATGTATTTTGCTCAATACTTTGTCAATAGTATTGTCAATACCTTTGAAAAAGTCCTACTGAGATATGGCTTCTTGGCTATAAAAGCCTGGTTTTTGTTTTATTTTTTAATGATGCTTTTTCACTTCCTCTCACATCAAATAGTTTATTACACGTTTCACAACTGAGCAGCTTAGTCAAAAGAGCTCAGTTAGGCCAGTGAGAGAGGCCTGCGGAGCAGCTGTGTTCCCTCAGCTGCAACTTTATTCAGCATTGCACAAGAGTAGACTGAAGAGCTGTTGCAAATTTGCAATAAAATGAATCGGGTCTTTATTTAAAATTAACTATTTACTTCTTATTTTCTTTTTGTTCCTTTTTTTTTGGCGGGGGTATGGTTTTTTAGGTATTAAAACCTTATAATACCTAATACTATATTCATGGTTGCTTGTTTCTCTGTTCTTCAAGGATATTTCTCTGAAGACAAAAGAAATCTTGGCTACTTTAGCCTCACTTACTGAAGTTTCTGATGGCAATGAAAAACCAACCCTTAACTCTGAGGCCCTGAAACAAAAGCGATTTCCACCAGCTACAGAAAACTTTCTTTTTCATTTAGCAGCTGCTGAGCAAATGCTTAAAATCTGATTTTGATGCACTTCAGTGTTATGGACCAATTCAAAAATACTGTCTTTGCCATACTAATAGGAATACCCATTTTTTTTTTGTATGGGAAAACTAAAGGTGTAAAAGTGAATGCCATATTTACCTTGATATGATGCAGAATATTGGAGCTGGACCTGGATGCATATTTGGGAACATTCCTGCTGTCATTATCTTTCCCCAGCTATAACTTTGTATATATGGCTCTCGTATTTCACATTACAATCTGGGTGTATATACATGTAGCATGGGCTCGTGTGTCCAGGCTGTGCCAGGTGTTACCACAGTGGCCACTTGTCTTGCAGGTTCCAGGTGTTGGGCAGCTCTGTTCTTACTCCAACTTGTCCTCCTCATGTCTGGAACACAGGCTGCAGCACATGTGCTGTAAAGCCAACACATTTTGGATGTGCTAGTCTCTGCGCAGGGATACACTGAACATGTAGTTGGTCTCAGTGCTCATTCTGGGCTTCCAGGTATGTCTGGTTGTCATACTGCTCTTGTTCTGGACAGTCTGATACCTGGAAATCCCAAATAAATGGGCAAGTTTTCTTCTTTCTACTTGAAAGTGTCTAGATGTAAAAAAGGACATCTGGGAAAATCTGACATGGTAGCCTTACAATATAAAGGAAGAGGTATTTCAAAGCTCACATGGGAGTTAAGCACCTCTTTTGGACTCTTGCCTTATAAGTTTTCCCCCTTTCACTCCGTCCCATGCCTCTGATGGAGGAAAAAGAGGACAGGATTACTATATTTAAATTGGGGCTTCCTAGGAGGTCATAGATAAGTGCTGCTTTACAGCTGGAGTCATTTAAGAAGCTGTTGGGGTTCTCTTCTGAGATCTCTGGCCATTAGTTCCTGATCCTTTTGATAGAAAATCAGATTAGTTAAAGCCTGATGGACTAGAAATGTTCAAATGGCCAGTTACCACAGGTGGAGCACCAAGCTCTTAAACTGCTTGAGCTGTAGCACGGGTGCTGTCTGATGGTGCTCTGTGTAGACTAAACGTAGATGGAAACTTTTGAAGTAATAGTGAAAACTAGGACACAGTTTGTAGAAAATTAAAATATGCCTACTTGTTTGGTTGCACGGCTGTAACTTGAGATTTTTTTTTTCATTGAGTAGCCTGAAACTAACTGCTTTTTAATCTTCTGAGAAGAATTTAGATTCTTTGTAGGGAAATACTCTGAGCCAAACAATCTGTATTTCTTCAGAAATGTCCATGAAAAAAAATCAGTCAATTCTGCAGTAGCACTTTGTTGTAAGAAAAAATAACCTTTTTCCTGACCTTTGTACAGATAGGCTGTAATATGTGGTTTTACATAGAGATTTTATACTTATGATTAAAACTTTAGTAATCAATATTTATATTGTTAAATAATTGGGTGTTTGCTATTCTGAAATTGTTAGAGCTCATCAATAACTATGTGCAAGCAATATTGGTCTGAAAAAGGGTTGTCCTTTTGCTATTTATCATACGTTAAGAAAATCTATTTTAGAATGTGGATAAGGAATGTGGCATCTATGTATAAAATGGCTAGGTATTACAGTCAGTAAATGAAAGTACTTCAGAATAATCTCCTATTTTCAGGGGTGTAAAATTCTACTTTAAATGTTTACTCTGCAGTTTAAATTCTGTACACAGGGGAGTGTTGTTTTTTTTCTTTTCCTCTGAGAAAAATACTACAATTGCCTTCATTTGCCTGTAAGTGCTCTGCAGCTTTTTCTGCATTTGACCATTAATGTGTTTCTTTTCTTTCTTGGGTGGCGTGGGGGGAGTTGTTTTTTCCCCTAATGGTTCTTTAGTTCTGCTGCTTCTGTTTTGGGACTTTATAACAGCTGGAATAGCAGAACCACAAAATTATGTGGGAAAATTCTGTACAGGACCTACCTTGAAGTCTACCAAAACTGAAGTCTGTCACCCAGAAAAACCTGAAGGTGCTTTTTATCAGATGTCTTAATGCCACCTTGTAACTGTGAAGAAATCTACATAGTTTCTTTTTAACAAAAAGCCTTCAGGTGTATATCATTAAGGTAGCATGGGCATTAGAGACAACCACAAAAAGCAGAGAAGCTCAGATACAAAGTAAATATTGAATGCTTTTTTTCTCACTTTTTTGTTAAAAGTGGAAAACCCTCAGTGTTAGATCTTGTATTCTAACATTTGTATGAAACAAATGAACTATTATTTTGCACTTAAGGAACTCGACTCATAGCATGCTTATGCCTATTAAAAAGAATCCTGAACAGCCTACCCTTTAATTTATGTAAATTTATTCTTAAGTAGTTGTGACCAGTGAGTCACAAGCCTTAGCTCTTAGTTTTGCAATACTGGGATTTGAAATTAAGCTACTGCTTGATCTTTAGGTTGAAAATGCACTACTGCTACCAGTTCAAACAGTTTTGTCACCTGTGCTGATTGTCTTGTCAATACTGTAGAAGAAGTATTGGCCTCCCTCAGCTTCAGTATGTTCAAGGGATTGTCCTAATGTTCTTATATTTTCTTAATGACTGTTTCCTCTCAAAAGAGTGTTAGAATAAAACTGGAAGGTCAGGACAGGGAAAAGTTTCGGTTTATTTCTCACTTCCCCTAGGATGCACGCAAGCTGAGACTTTGTGTGTGCTGCCGTTGGTTTTGCAAAGTCAGATGACGTCCTTTCTTCCTCCTAGAAGCAAAGACTGTAAAATCGAGTTTTCATTCTTACCTTCTCATCTTACTGCCTTTCTTTTCTTGGACAAATATGAAATGATGAGTGAAGGTTCCTGCTGACGTGCTAGGAGACATGCCTCCAAAAGGCATGCAGCACTTAGCTGAAAGCAAGACTTTCCATTACTCTGGAAATTGCAGCAGTGTTCCTCCCCCGGGTGAGGAAAAGGGTACTCCCCCAGCACTCTGCCTTGCAGATTGCCCGCGTCAACCAGGCAGTGTGATATCTGTAGCAGAAGATTTCCACTGCGTTTGCAGAAGCTGGAAGGTAGATACTGAACAAACCAGAAGCTTGCAAAGCGGAGCGGGATAAACAGCCAATCCCCTCTGTTGCAATTTTGCTAAATAAATTAGGCTAGTCCTTTAAGGCTAACTTTGTCATTTCTAATGCTGTCATCCTTGGCGTTTTGGGATAAGCTGGCTTTCCTTGTTTCCTCTGTAGGCAAGCATCAGGTGGGATGTTCTGAATGAGAGCAACGTAACACTGAGTAACCTGGGGAAAAGTGATGTGGGATGTCTGAGAGCATCCAGCTTAAATCTGCTAGCTGCTTCTGATTTTAACTTCTGACTGCCCAGGTTCCCCAGCTACCAAAGAGGCTAATGATGATTTGTGATTAGTGTGCCATGAGAGGTCAGGTGAAGTAGCTAAATTTCTAGGTAAAAAACAAGTCATAAAGCTAAGTGTAGGAAGTTCACGGCTGTCTCCTGCTTCCCTAGGCAGCTGTCAGACTGGTGGCTGAGTCAGGGCGATCTTTGGTCAGGTGAGGTCATTTCTTGTAGCTGCTGAATGATGTGGGACTCGGGAGGACGCTCAAAAGATGGGGCAACAGCCCCTTCCTGAGCAACACTGCAGCACATGGCATGCCTGGTTGTGTGACAGGGACGTAGCTACAGAGCTGTGCAGGATTCCCTCCTCACCCCCCTCTTTCCTTCCTCTACCCTTATGGCCTGCAGGGAAAACAGTATGGCAGTGTTTTAGGCTTGTAGGATAACCACAGGGACACCAGCTCCAACTGAGGAAATGCTTTGATCTCAGTACTTCCGAACATGGGAGTGGCTGGTTTTTTTTTTTTTTTTTTTTTAAGCTACATTAAAGGGACATTGAAGCCTCATTGTATATTCCTGAGTTTGAAGATGACAAGCTGGGCAAGTAGGGAACTGCTAGCGTAATGCACACTAAGACTTATGTTTTCCTTGAAGCTGAAAGCTTCAATCTGTTGTAGTTTACCACACCTTAAACTGGTTCTACCACTAAGACGCTGTCACCAGCCAGTGCTAAAGGCAGGAGACAGACCTGTCTTGGGCTGGCATGTTGTTGATCTATTTCAAATTACAAAGGGGAAGGCTTTCCTGTAGGTGCTGACTCTGCTTGTAAGTCCCTCAAACAAGCTGCTTTTCTGCTTGTTCCAGTCCTGGTCCCCTCGCTTTTCCCTCTGGACTACTAGCTGTCTGGTCCAGGCACTTCTAGTTCTGGTCTCATCATGACTTTTATTTCAAGATCAAGGATGCCAGGGCCTTTTCAGCAGTATATTTTCCCTACCTGGATTTGGGAAACAGCTGAATCACCCAGGCTGACAATTTAAATGGCAGGTGCCTGCCTTTCTCTTCTGGAAAATTCTGATTAGGGCAATGGAAACATTTCTGAGAATGAGGGAAAGGAAAGATGTGTATAGCAACTCTGAAAGGGTTGTGTTTAATATAGCAAATTTCAACTTGAGTATTCAGAAAGAAGCTGGTACAGTTTGATAATGGGCAGCTGTAATAATAGACATTATTACCAAACTTATTCCATAAGCCTTACTCATGGAGATGTAATGACATCAATTTGCTTAAAACATCCAAGTGTGGTGCCAGAGAATTTATAGCTTGTCTAGTTACCATGACAATTCAGTTGATGAATGTGTTATCTTCAAATTTGTTGGCTTTGCTGTGTGTTTTTTTTTCTTTTGCTTTGATTCCACTGTGGTTCATATAACTAACACTTACTTTAGCCAGTCTTAAATTATGTTTTTTTTTTTTAAAAATAGAGAGTGGAGGGAGGTGTGGGTTTTCGCTGTTCTGCCAATTAATGTTTTCAGAGAGTAGAATTAGACCCCATCCCAGTTTGTCTTTGGTATGTTATTGAAATAGGATTAATAGAGAAATGGGATTTTAGAGAATTTAACTGCAGGATGTTAGCTATGCCACCATTATTAAAGATTTTGAAGGAGACAAACACCTCACTGTTTGAGAGAGGCAGGCTGAGACTATAAGCTTGTTCCTCCTAACCCTCTGCACCACATCCCACAGTGGCCAAAAGGTGGCAGGTAAAGAAAAGGAACAGGACAAACCTCCTTCTCCCTAGTGTCCTCCTAGCTCAGGAGAGCTGAGTCTGACGTGATTTTTTTCTTCTTGCTTCTACTTTTGGCTGCTGTTGGTGATGGCATTTGTCTAGATAGACTTTTGGTCAGACCCAACACAACTGTTTTTCTGTTGTTGACCCTGATGCATTTTCCCTATGTACTTAAAAACATGACCCACAAAGGCAAGGCTAAGTGATCCCTGTTGAGTCAGTAGCTGTAAATGAACCTTTAACATATCTGTGAATTTCATAAGCATCCACAGAAGCTAACTTTCAGCACATTTCACATTGTGGAGTTGATGCTGCATGTATTTGGGTCTGGGCCACTGAAGAATTAGGTAATGCAGTGATTCACTCCAGTCCTCCAGTGGAGCAGTACAAAGTCTTTGCCACTCTTTGTTTTGGCAACTTACAGCTTGTATCCATACTGTCTTCCCAGAACAGCTTTAGCATGCTTCCCTGGAGTTACAGGTCCATAGGATGTGCCCCTACTCCCTTGTTCTGTTTCTTTACCTGACCTTTCATTGCAGTAAGTTGCTAGGGGAAGGCTCAAAAAAGGCAGAATTAACACAAGAAACTAAACTCAAACCCCTACTTCCTGCTTTTGTTTTGTGCCAAAAGCACAGCAGTAACTGTTTTCCTGCAAGAAACCAGGCCTGTTATTTTTCCTTACTTTGCTCTATGCTGCTGTCTTCCTGTAGGGATCAAGTAGAGTGGGAAACCATTGGTTTCCTCATACCATGAGAACAAATGTAATCCTTCAGCAATAGGATAGCAGTAACTTCTAAGGAAGTTAAATTATGACAGACTTTGGAGGTTGTACTTGTAAAATTATCTCTGAAAGTGATTATTACATTATTTAGTGTATATTTATCCTTGTCACACAGAGCCTTAGGAGTGCCTTAAATAACAGCTTCAGTGATCTTAGAGCCATCTCTCCTATGACCCCCATCTGTTGTTATCACAACCACAGGGTCTTCTGCCACAGTTGTGGAGCTTTCTGCTATGTTGTTCCTGCAGGAGAAGGTCCGAACGTGATTTTTGAGGCAGGACACAGCAAACAATGTAAAAGCATCTATACTGGGTCAGGCCAAAGATCTTTTCAATCAAATGTCATATCCCAGTGACCACCAAAAACAGACACAAAAAGAGAGCAAGAGCAGGCAAATAAGCTATTTACCCTTCCATTCTCCAGTAGGATTGAGCTTCTGAACTTTTTTTTTAATAGTTTCCATGAATTTAGTAACTGTCAACGGATTCCCCTTTGATGGAAATACCCATTTTCCTCTTAAATTTATGTAAGCTCTTAGCATCCATAATACCCTTTGATAAGAATTATAAAGTTCAACTGCACGTTCAGTGAATCACAGAATCATCTAGGTTGGAAAAGACCTCCAAGATCGTCCAGTCGAACCTATGAAGAATCACCTGCTATTATGTTAAACATGAGTTCCACCAACTTCATTTAGTGCAGTTTTTAAACCTAAATAGTAGGGTTTTGAGTTTAGTTTCTTGTGTGTTTTGCCTTTTTTGAGCCTTCTCCTATGAACTTACTGCCCACTACTTCTGTTGGCAGAGCAAACAATCTTTATCCTCCGCTCTAGGCCATTCATGTTTTCATCACCTCCTATCTAATCCCCCAGTCACCCTTCTTTCCAGGCTGAGTGGCCTCACCAGTGCTAAGCAGAGGAGAAGGATCACCTCCTTCAATCTACTGGCAATACTTTGCCTAATGCAGCCCAGGATACCACTAGCCACCTTTGCTGCGATGGCACATTGCTGGCTCGTGTGCTACTTGGTGTCTGCCAGGATGCCCAGGTACTTTTTTGCAAAGGCAAGATGGCCTTCATTTTGTTATCTTGTTCCTTCCCAAAAATTTCTTACACTTTATTCACATTATAGACAACCACAGAGAATTGGGCAGGAATTTCCATGAGTTTATCTGTTGCTACCCTTGAATTCCACTCCTAGTGTTAACGGTCAGCTCACAGCCCAACAGTGAAGCTGGATTACCCCTCTGCCAAGGTCATTATTCTTCACTTATGCATTTGGTATCTCACCTGTTTTTACATCCAGTGTTGTTAGCTCTTTCTGCAACTCTTTGCAGGCAGAACTGGTCCCCTGAATAATTTCATATGATCAGCAAAATTTACCACTGCAGTGATCAACTGGCTTATCCTTATGCCACACCTCAAAAGACAGCTTTTTCATTTGGATCAACAGAGTTAACCTGCAGAAGTGGGGATTCCTCACTGTCTGCTGTGAGGTCAGAAAGCCACAGGACTTCCCCAGGGCTTCCGTGAAAAAAGTTCTAAAGCTCAAAGGGCATCAGGCTTCACAACTCCTTCTAGACTGTTGACAAAGTCAAGGGTCACTTTGTAGCCAGTTTTGACACCCATTTCCCGAACATTTCTTAAGCAACTACATATAACAGTATTGTATTGCTGACAGGGTGCCCTGTCTAATATCACTTTAATGGTTATCTCACTCATGTCTCATTCCTTGAAATGAGCATTACAAAGCACAATAAAACATAAAAAGTAAGTTTTCTGTGAAGAACCAGCTTGACTTTCCCCAAAGGACTACCGATGTTGATGCCTTTACCAATTGTATTCCTGGAAAGCAGCATGTCAAAAGCTGCAACAACAGTGGCCAAACAATAAAATTTTGAATTCAATAGTCAGTCTTTTAATCAAGAAATCAATCACATGAGGAAGCATACAAAACACAGTTTGTGATGAACCCTGCACTAAAACAATGCTTTCTGGTACAAATATCATTTACAGCATTAAGTTATGTGTACATAACTGCCTGTGGGCTGGGGCTTGCAAAATCATTTTGCAAAGTCTGCCTGGTTATAGACCACAGCATCGTACACCAAATCTGGTATGTACGCCACCATAAATTCATGATTTGATCAGTCATGTATGCCACCTGAATTTGTTGAGACATTCGGAATTCACTTTAATCAGAGCCCATATTTTTATATTAAAGCCAATCTCTAAATTCCTCTGTTGTAGAATAATACAGTTTCTTCTGTAGATGACAGAATTTCTGGTTCAAGGTCTGCTCGCTTTATCTGAAATGTATATAAAAACAGAATCAACACCACCATATCCTGGTAACTACCTGTCCTCATTACTGCATTGAACTTTGCACAAGTTGAAATAATGTATTCAGAAGCACGAGTATAAGGGATTTGTTTTTTTTTGTTGTTGTTTTGGGGCTTTTTTTTTTGTGCTTCTCTGACATTTTCTAGATATGCAAACATAAGGGAAGAAATGCATTTTATTTAAAGTTAAGAGGTACTCCCAAGATCTAAACAGAGCATTAGTGATGCTGTCTCTGTTCACTGTATTTGGGTGACTCACCCAGGAGAATTTCTATTGAGGGCTGAGCAATTGGGAAGCTCAAAGGGAAACAACCAGCCATATTTTTAGTACATAATTTCTCACAAGTCCCCTCATTTATGTTCCGTTTACCCTTGTTGCCACAAGAAATTAAGATGCCAGAATTTTTAGGCTAATATGAGAAGCCATTGAAAATTCTAAGAGCCCCATCTGTGATTTTCTGAGAATATTCATGCAATGCTGGTAAGGGAGAAGAAAAACTCAGTAAGGAATCCCAGGCTCCTTTCTCACTCAGCCTTCTCCAGTGTCCAAGGTTCCAGGGGCTACATCCTCCCTTTAAAACCTGCCAACAAGGAGTAGTCTCCCAGGGTTGATTACACTTCACAGTTCAGTAAGGCAGGTTGTCACCTCTGAGTCAGTTAACCTCTCTGATGAGCTCGTGCTGACTTTTAATGAAAAAAAGTTAGCAACTCAATCCTTGCTATCTCCAGCAGGACTGAAAACAGTGCTGGGAAAGCCTTAGTTTTAATCTGCAAGACAGCTTTCCTGATCTTGCTTGCTTCAGACTGTTGTGCAAGTCTGATATATTTACACTTCTCAGTTTAGATTTAAGTGACATACAATGCAACTTTGGCACAGCAAGTCCTGTAAGCCCTTGCATAGTATATGGGCCTTCACAAGCAGCTTCTCCACTGCCCCATTTTAGATGCACTAACCATTTTAATCCTGTTGATTTCTGTGAGCTGGCATTAAGACCACTGACCATAGCTACAGAATGACTATTTAATATAACAACAATCCTAACCCAATTTCTTTGAAAGGACTTACCTCACCACACTGCGGGAACATACTAAATGAGACTGGTAGCATCCCTGCTAGTACTGATGTAATGATAAGCATTCTCACTGAAGCCAAAGCACGTGGAGTTTTCACAAAGTTCGCTCTGTTCAAGACATTGAAAAGGTAAGTATGTCAGTTTGCTCTTGAAAAATAATCTGACAGCGAGACAAAGAGCATTAGCTGCTATTTTAATAGTTGAAACTGTAAAACAGTAATAACCTAGGCTTATGATTCCTAAAGATGTTTCCTTATTTCTTATGTTCTTACTCCTTACTTCCTGTTCTTTCCCTTTGTTTTGTATTTTACTCAGCATTTTGCAGGTCCAAAATGAGAATACAAGATTAAGAAAATAAGCAGCAAGATCAAAATGACAAAAGAAGAGAAGGTACATTAGTGTTCTGAAATGTCTCAGTCTTTCAACTAAGATTTTTCTTGTACTACCCTCTTCCTTTCAGATTTAGTTCCTGTTGGCAATCCTACTTTGCCTTGTGCAAAAATCTATTACTCAATACATTTTTAAAAATTTATCTTACATCTTCATTTATGTCTTCTGATAACAGAAGTCCTTTAAGGGGATAGGGAACTGATTTATGCAATGCCAAGTTACCTGTATTATTTATAATGTGTGTTATTACATAATTACATAGTATTACATAACATACACAATTCCTATCAAAAGTTCAGGGCAGGCTAAGAATTCTCTAATACAGCATTAACAATGAATTCTTCTTATGATACAGAGTTTTTAAATGTTGCAAAGCCACAAAAATGTTTTTATAATATATGGAAGGCTATTTGGAAGTTTGGGTCCAGTTTTAATTGAAATTCAAATGCCCTGTTATCTCTTCAGAAATGACAAATCTAATCTAAGTGTGGTGAACAACCTTGACACCAGACAGTGCAACTCAAATCACAGTTAGGGAACTAGGTACTGGAACAGAGCCTGTCGGGAGAGCACAGACAAACTTGCTTCCTGCATGGGAGAACAGAGGAAATGCTCATAACTATAGACAGCCTCCTGCAAACCATCAAAACATGAGTGCTGACATAACCAGGTTCACTGCTTTATCTAAATGAACCACACTATTGGAACAGGAACTTCCCAGATAATCATCGCTCCAAGGCAGTTAGTATCGCAAAGCTAATTGGCAAGCAGTAACAGCCAGACTAAATATCACAATACACACTGACCAGGCACCCCCAGCCGTTTTGCAGTATCTCTTACCTTTCCACAAAGTGCATAAGGACAGCTGGCAGGAAGAATGTTGTCCCAAACAAGACTCCTCTTGACAACGCTGTTTCTTTAACAGCCTCCAGGGAGGGACGAAAAAAATGTCATTAAGGCAGTGTTCCATACAGCTTCAAATACTGCATGTTTCTGTGAGCACTTTTTAACCTAATACTCTGGAGTTTCAAGCAACAGGGAAATGAAGGATAAGATCATTTATTAGAGGATTTCTTTCTTAAATGGAAACTTATCTCCTACATGTGTCAAATACTCCATATGTGACTAAGAAATTCCTTAAAAGGGAGGTGATACTAACAATGCCATATTGAGTTTTCCTACCACAACAGTCATTTTGCTAAGACTTGCTTTTTTTAAGTTATGCTGAACTCTTTCCAACTGGTCATACCTTCTGGGCATCCTGTGTCAAATTTACAGTTCTCTGTCCAGCTATTCACAGATCTTTATGCTCATCTAGCTGTTTCCTCCGCTCTGGACAGCAACATAGAAAGGCAGGGTCACTGACAGCACATAAAATATGACTCCTTGCTCTAGTTCCTGTGGATGTTGCTCTACAGTGGATGCTGATGAGCAAGACAGGGAGCAAATACAGAGTCAGCCTGGTCAGCTACTGGAGGCCAAGGATAACATGCACTAGCACATTGTAGATCAGGACATTATCCTTTGGGAGGCACAGCCTCTAAATGATATTCCTGCTATGGAAGATGATGTACTATTTACAATACATGGCTTTTCTCTGAGGTGTCCCATCAGAAGAAGAAACTCTAGGAGTCTTGCCTCCTTCTGAGATGACATAGGAAAGCAGAAAAGGCTGTGCCACTATTCCTGTGGTTTAACTCTGGCACTTGGTATATTGGCTTGGGAAAGTTGCCAGCCCTTGGAGACACAAGACAGGCGCCAACCTGGTTCCAGAGACCTAGTCCAAGCCTACCCAAAGATTCAGTACCTAATGTGGGATTCCTCAATTCAGCAGCAAACTGCACCTACTCTGAGCATAATGTTTGGTTCTAAGCAGGGAATGAAAAGCAAGTCAAAAGAGGTCTCCCCCCACTGCCTACCTTGTGACCAGCCTTCTGTGACACTCCTAAAACCTTGCCATTCCTGTCCATCACTTCAATTCCATTCTCAAATTCTGGGCTTCTCACCGCTACCACAGTAAAGGCACTCATCAAGCCTGCAGAATTAAAGAGGATTTTGCTTTAAAAGATCCGATGAGACTATCCTGATACCAATGTTTACAATTATATGTGCATTTTACATTTCCAGTTCAACAGTCACAAATGAATAACCTGGCATCTTAAGAGACTGCCCCATACAAATCTACCTGGGATGTTAATTCTTGTTTCAGAAGCTTGAGCAAGATTTTAAGGCCCCACTCCCAAAAGGTGCTTTATCATTATGGACGCTCAGAGCTTTCGATCACTGCCAGCCAGCTCAAACCAGGAGTACTTTGTTCTTAAGAGAAAGGGGAGAGTTTTGTGTTGTGGATGAATTTTGTACTGGTCAGTGCAAAATCCAGCACAGCAAAAAAGACCCTGAAGGAAACAGACTTGAGGTAAAGGCTGCATTCCTGTCTTGGAAGGAAGGGTGCCACAGGAACACTGGCTCTAATATGTTCCATTATGGCACTACTCTGCCCAGCTGTGTGTCTCAGTCATGCCTGGCAGTGCCTCAGCTAGATCCTAGATGAGAATGTTTCAGTTTCCTCCAGATCCAGCATTACAAGATGCCTGAAAACATCCACCCCACAGTCAGTCACTGAAAACAGAAGCCTAAACCACTGGCACTTAAAAAGGCCATATTGAATGAGAGTTAATAATCTAGCCATTTTTCTCCTCTTTTCTAGACTAAGGTCTATGCATAACAGGGCATAGTCTGACAAATTGACCTTGTTTGAAATAGAAGATTTCTCTTTTTATTAGTTTTTGGCATGGCTGTTCAATAAAGACATTGGTGTAAAACATGACACTTTTCAAATTCTGGACTTACATTAATCAATTACCTTCAGGTTTCTCTCTACATTTAAGATAATGGAAGCACATTCTAACACCTGTTCCAAGGGAAATAACTCAGAAAGCTGTTATGCAGATCCTCAGAAAGGTTTAGGTAGCCATCTCACATAACTTGGAACAGACAATATAACTTTCTTTTTCAAACTTTACCAGTCTACCCCTAGAAAAAGCCAAAATGTCCTTTAATGGCAGCAGAGAAACAGTTACTGACACCAAAGATTTAAACTTATCCTGATACAACTTCACTATCTCAGTAATGCAGTTTCTTTTTACTCACCAAAAAGAGGAACAGGTAGAAGTTTTTTGACAACTAGTTGTGTCAATGAGCTCTTCAACGTGTATCGGTTCATGAAGATAAAAGGAAGAGCCTAACGCATTGGGAGGAAACAAGTATCTTGTATTAAAACAAATGTGCAATATTTCAGTATGTGCAAGAGTCTAGGAAAATAAATCTGCAACTTAGTACTTAGATAGCATCTATAAAAGCAAACAAATTACTTGATTCAACAGTTCAACAAAATAGACGTTCTCTAGTTACTAACGTTTTCTGTATTCATTCTTTTATAGAAGAACACAAAATATGGTAAAAAGTATTAAACATTATTATGTAGAGGACAATAGCAATATGGATACAAAGACAGAAAAAGGAGAACAATTACCTCCGACTAATGGACATCCGTCCAACTGCCTTGTGACAAATACTGCCCTATCCCCCAAACAGGACACTTGCACACACAGAGAAGCTGTGGATGTCCCATCCCTGGAAGCGTTCAAGGCCAGGTTGGATGGGGCTTTGAGCAACCTGGTCTAGTGGAAGGTGTACCTGCCCTTGGCAAGGGGGGGTGGAATTAGATGGTCTTTAGGGCCCGTTCCAACCCAAAGCATTCTATGATCAAGAAAATTCTTGTTCTCAATAGTTCTGGGGGAAGACATCAGAACAGAACATTACAGCACAATCCTGAAGGATTCGTGGCAGTGTGATTTTCTCAGGGCCTACTCCTCCTCAGGAGAACTTATCAGGAAAGCAATCATTGAGCAAATACATACACCTATAAGTGCTGCATAGGAAATGGCTCCAAAGCCGTAAAAGAGTTGCTTTTGTTGAAGCAAATTCTCCTAAGGAAAGAAGAAACATTACTACATAAGTACACTTATAAAACACTTGTAAATGATATTCAAAATGGTCTTGCACAATTAAGATGATTCCAAAAATAAAAATCAACACGTACTTCATCCTTTGTGGTACCATTTCCATTTAATATGGTGAATCCCGTGGTGTATGTGTGAAACGCGAACTGCAGAAAGGAGAGGTTATAAGCAAAAATGAATTTGGGATTGAGACGAGAAGATTTGTAAAAGTAGAAAGAAAGAGCCAATTACCTGGCAAAAGAAAATTTGTTTTGCCTGCAGCTGAAGTGATGAAGCAATAACCTAAGAGGAAGATACAAGAAAATTAATCTGATGAATCTATGAGTTTTTGGTCAGCAGTGGTTAACTAGAGCATGAAGAGAACCGCTGTGTTACTATCTGCAGCAGTGTCAAAGGCTCCAGTTAGCACCAGAAGCCATTTGCCTTGATTCTAGGCTAACACACTTTCTGGACACAGATGTGACATATTCACTTTGTCTATCCAATATGAAACACAGATGCACAGTGATTAAAACACTGTGCAAGAATATTCCAGCAAGATGCTTTCTTATCCAAACTAAAAAATCTATTTGTACCTGTGAAGCTTAAACAGAATAAAATAACTCAGATACTAAGCATGTAATTAAAGAAGTGAACAAGTAAGGGTCTGATAGTTTTTACTAGTATAACCACTTGATCTAACTGATCTTAGATCTAAGATTTTAGTAGTTACTTCCCAACTCCTTCTCCAATTCAGACAGTGAATAAGAACTTCAGTTATGAATGACAACCTTTCCTGAGGTCTGACCTACCAACTCAAGTGTAAAGCACTCTCAAAGAACAATGTCAATCAAGATATGGCAACTATTGAATAAGAAGCAGGGGGGAATGTCCAAGCCTCAGAGGAGGACCAGTAATTGATTTAATACTAGTTGATCAACTACCTTTATTATTAATGCCAGCGCTGAAATCTAACCACATCTATGAAGGAGTATTAAGCTGTAAATATCAAAAATAAATACTTATGTTAATTCTATTACTGTTCTTAACAAATTTAACAGCCATCAAGACTTTCATTATACTTTCCAGCAGTGCCATGCAGGTTCATGTTGTACCTTGATATGGAATTACATATCTCAGTAAGTATACTCCTATGCCAAAAACAAAGGTGAACACGTTTAAATGTATAAACATGCATTTAATTACAGCTACAAATTCGATCAAATAGAATGGTGCAATTTTTTACCACTTTAACAAGTTCATTTTTATATCTTTCCTCATTTCTTGACAACACAATTTTTTACTTTTGTTACACTATTTATTTAAAAAAAAAAAAATCATATTCTGGGACTGAAACACAGAACACAATGCTCTGACTCCTTCCAACTCCAGTTCTAGTTTTTGGAGGCTAAGCAGACCAAAAACAGGCTTTGCTCTCAATGCTTAGCAAATTACACCTTACTCAGAAAGCTGACCTTCATGCATGAACAATCTGTTTGAATACTGCTGAAGAAAGGTAACTAACAGGTTTGAACTTCCAGTGAGATTCCTTGGGGAATGGCCCTCCTTAAGGGCTTGATTTCTAGAAGATTACTCAGCACTTCCCATAAAACAGATGTCTTTTAGAAAGCTTGTGCTGAAAAAACAACCGAGAAGCCTAAAACTGTCCATTCCCCTCCTCCAGCTCCTTAGCTTTGGAAAAATGTAAACCACGTGGTATACTAGCATTTTTTCGGGTTACTCACCAATGGAAGAGTTACTGGCAGGAAGACTAAAAAGAAAGAAAACTTTATTTCAGTAACAATAACTGCTGTGAATCTAGATTGATGGTTTTGAGCAGAAAATTTCCCTAACCTTCCCCCTCTATTTTCAGCTGTTAATAAAACACTAGTCCACAAAAAAAACACCTTTGCCACAGACTTCAATTCTAACCTTTGTCTCTCATTCCTCATTCAAGAAGCCAAAATATCTGCTCTCAGCTTGTAGCCAAAAGGAGCTCTCATGAACTCCACTCAAAATAGCTACTTGGAAACTATATGACTGAGAAACTGTACGACTCTGTTCAGAAAGAGGTATCAGCAACAAAGGCTGCCATGGCTGCGAGTGGTTATACAAGGATATGAGTAAATAGCCGATGTATGCTTATATTTGATTAATTGGTTATATTTGATATCGATTATATTTGTGCTGCCTTGGCTCCCTAAACATCACTCCAAGCAGACTCTATCTGCCACTACAGCAAGCAAATTCATACAGTAGCCACTTGCATGAAGTGAAAACCTAGCATATTATAGACTGTTTTACATGCGGATTTGGGAACTCATTCTGTAGTGCCAAAAAAACAGAGACTGGTCAAACTACTTCAAGCCATCTGAGAAGATGAAGTATGGGAAAAATTTCTCCTCAAGAGGACTGTAGGAATAAATAAATCTTCATCAAACAAGAAAGTACAACTAACAGGAGTAACAGTCTACTTGTTTTCCATATGGAGAAGAGCATCACTGTGCATCACAGAGGCTATTTACTATCTGTCATTCCTCTTTGATGCTTCAGTCACATACTTGTCTTAAGGGAACTCACCTGGAGGTCTAAACAAAACAGGAATTATCTTCCCTGTATCAGGATGTACACTGTACTTAAAATTAAAAAAAAAAAAAAAAAGAAAAAGAAAAAGATTAGACCACCTGTGCCGTACTTAAATAAGAGAGAAAAAAAAAAAAAAGAATTTCTAAATCTTTTGGAAACTTACCAGGCTTAGCAGGAAGGCTCGTTTTGTCTAAACAAATTGAAAATTAGATTAGCAATCAAGTTTCAAAAGAACCTGAGTAAAATATTGTTTCTAAATGTATTCTATCATTTTTTTCTAATAACTTGCTTTTATATAGAGTGATATATGTGTTCACATCCCTTTAATTATTTTTTCCCTAAAATTTCTCCCAAAGTATTTTGTTGAATATATTTATTCACATCCCATATGCTAATAGCACCAAGAACACACTATGGCAGAATAGAAAGTAAATCTTAAAAGTTAAGCTAGTAGGCATTTTAAAACAGAAAAACAACAATTCTTAAATATGGCAAAAAGCCTAAACACTTATTGTTAAGACTTTGGCTTTTATGGGACCACAGAAGATTTTACATCTCTTTTCAGACTTTGACACACAAGGTGCTAAATGCCACATGGGTACAGCTGAGTCCACACTGAATCAAAAGAAAGACTCCTCTTAATGAAGCAAAAGTTCAGCACCTTCCAGCAATTCTGTGAGTAGGTTTCGCACCCAAGTACTGCCACTGTTCATTTTATGAGATGTGAAACCAAATCAACCTGCACTGTATATGATGATGCAACATCAAAGATTCAAAATGAACTTAGTAAGCATTTTGCATATTTACTACCTGTATCATTCCAGATGAGGACAGGCAAGCTTAGAGCAACGATTCCTAGAGTGATCCGAGAGTGTCTTTTAAATTTAGCAGTATGATACTCAACCTAGCATTCTTCAGGATAATACTGCAATTTGACAGTAGTCATCCAAAGAAATTCCTACCAGATTCATAGCTAGAAAAATCTCTGTAGTAAAGGATTTTTCTTGCGTTACCCCTTGAAACTGAATCTCAGTATTCTGTCTGCTAGATCTTACACTAATATCAACTATTTCAGCCATGAAAAAAAGACACATCTATTTTCTATAAACTGTGCTCCAAAATACCTGGTCATTCTGTATGGGCTCATTTAGAGTCTTTTCACTGCTTTGTATTAATAACCTGGTTCTTCTGATTTCATCCTGCATTTCAGGAAGAAAAAAAAAAAAAAAACAGAAAAAATAACTCAGATTTCAGTGTTCCAAAGTGCAAAGTATCAGTTATAAGACACTCTAAATACAAACTTGTAATGTCAAGCTAATGCACCCGTCCCTCACCAGAGCAATGAAAGCAAGAACGCACCTACATACACAACCGATTTACAATCATAGAAACTTTTAGATTACTCAGGGTCTCTTGGTTCTTTTAAGTATCAATCCTGCACCTGAAATTTAAGCATATGATAAACCTCAGTGAAATCAAGAGTGTTATTCTTGTATTTAAAGTTGTCCATGTGTGCTGGCAAATTCAAAGATTTAAATGGTTTGCACCAAAGGATTCATCTGATATCCCCACAGACACCTAGATGACTATTTAAAAATGAAAATCCAAAACAGACTTAAAATTTCCAGAAATGAGTCACATCACTAGATGTTCCTGCATGTTAATAACTGCATGATCAAATTTTGGATCTTATACTCTTCCTTTAAACTTGGCTTAAGTTTTTAGTTATGAAAAACAGATACACTTAAAGAGAATAAAACTGTAACCTCACATAGTTATCCACAGTCTACAGAAAAAGCTGCATGTCTATGAGAATTTATGAGATGATTTGATGTTTCTTCAGCAAGCACATCTCTATATGCAACAGTGAATCCTAATTTAAGGAGGTGTGAACTAATTACAGCTCTCCAAATACCTAAATATACTGTAAAAGTTTCTTTTTGGTGTTTACATACATAAAATAAATTTATTAGACTATATTATTTGTACATGTAACATATATATATATGTATTCATACCACAGATGATACATATGTTTAGGTAGATGAATAGATACACAACAAACTAACTCTGCAAATGACAAGGAAAAAGCTTATGTACACACATCTTGACAGTGTTCTTTTGCTGTAACAGAGCTTTCCCTTAAAAAAAAGTCATTCAACAAAAATGCCTTTAACATACTAACAAACCAGCCAAGTCTCAGAGCGCTGTTTTTTCCTCTGTCATATCTAACAAAGCTATACAGAAGTGGAACTATAAAAAAAAAATCCCCAGAAATTTGCTGTCATGGCAGCTCCTGAAACTTAGAAGCTTAAAACCTAGACTTTATGGCTGACAATGTGTTTAGTAAGTCACACTTTCAGTAATTATTGTTAAAATTGTAATAAACATTTGGTGGTATAAAAAGACCCTATGAATCAGTTGTGCTCCCTGTTAGCGGAGGATTCCCTTCAGACTAGACACTTGAAGAAGAATCAAAGAACTTCATGAGGTTCAGATTAAGAAGCACCACAGGGATGGGTATGCAGATCAGCCGGCGGGGATTCTGGATGCCCGTCGTGCAGTTCAGCAAACCCATCTTCTCCGAAGCCGCCGCAGCTCCGCATCACGAGTCCTCCAGCAGCACAATGAATTTAAGACAAGCATGCCAGCTGTTCACTTTTTTCTCTTGTCTTTGGAGGTTTCCTGACTCTTAATTAGGTTAATTCAACTGTGGGCACTGCTGCCATGGTCTAAATAGTATTGCTGAAATGACAGTGTCTAGAAATGCCTTTATTTATTTACGTAAAAAATTCATACACGTACATTTCTATTTCTTACGTACACACATGCATGCACTGCGCTTTCCCTCAGCAGCCTCACAGTGCGGTAGTTCCAGGCCCTGGCGCAGCCGAAGCCCCGGAGGTGACCGCCGGCACCCCCCTCACCGGCGGCACCGGGAGGGAAGGAGCCGCCGGCACCGGCGCTGCCCCGCACACGGCGGCCGGGCGCTGCCGGGACGAGCCGCGGCTGCTGAGTGAAAGCAGCAAAACCACACTGAAGTACTCACCGCGGACTTGAGGAGGAGCAGGGGGTCTAAGACATCTGCCCAGAGAAGAAGCCTCTGGAAAAACGACTGAAAAAGACGCGGTTTAGGGAGACGGCGTTAAGGGCGCACCCCCCGCGTTCTGAGGAGCCCCGCGGGCCGCTCTCTCCCGCCCGGCCCGGCCCGCTCCCGCTCCCGCCCGGCCCCAGGGCCCGCTCCGCGGTCCGCCCGGCTCCCCAGCGCCCTACCTGGCCCTCCGCCCTCCAGAACCGCAGGTTAGCGTCCATGGAGCCGCGGCACCGGAAAGCGCCGCCGGGGGACGGTCCGGCTGCTGCACGCTCCGCCCGGGCCCGGCACNGGCCGGGCCCGGCGGCCTGGAGGGGCCCCGGCCGGCACCCGCCTGTCGTCTGAGGGCAGGGCCCGGGACGGAGGGAGCGGCAGGGGGCTGGCGGTACGGGCAAGGCCTGACCGGCCTTTCCTCTTCCAGCGCTGTCCCTTCTGGGTGGCCTGGGAGCGCCCAGTCAAGGAGCGGGGCAGCTCGAACCTCCCCTGGGTGCCCTGCAGGAACGTAGAATGAAGAAACCTCAGGTAAGAGAAAGATACAGCCGGGTTAAAAACAAAAAAACAAAAAACAACAAACAAAAAAAAAAGCGGTGTGTCCCAGCCCCGTGGTTTCACACACACAAACGGTTGGCCTCAAAAACACTGCCATGCTGCTCTGCAGTTACCAAGCCATGCAGAGGTTTAACATCACACTGATCTCTTCCAGGAGATCAGCTTTGTGAAAAAACTGCATGGATACTTGTGGGTTTATACTAAACTGAACTAAAATGCTGGTACTGAAAAGGTATTTGCAAGTACTGAAACCTAGAATGTTGCCTTTCCCACTCCATCACCAGGCATCACGCGACGTCAGGCACGTTTCTTCATCCCGTCACTTATATTGCAACATTGAAACCTATTAGATAGCTAATTTAGGAAACAGCCACCTTTGCCAAGGTGGTTCCCTTACGCTGATCTTTCCCCCCACCCCCAAGAGGAGATGAAAAATACAAACCCGTCCAGTGTTGTTTCAGTTTATCCAGTCTGGCAGCAGCACACTGTCACTTTCCTCACAACACCCACTGCTGTCTATGCCCCACTCACCCTCACAAAGGCGGCAGCAGCTGGTGGCTGCTTGTGGTGAATAAAGGTACAGAAGTTTCAAATGCAATGCAACATATCCAACTTCGACAGAACAGAGAAACAAGAATCGCTGAGGGAAAAGTGGAAGGAAAGGAAAGCAACACATCTGCTGCTAGTCGATGTTAAAATTTATTGATGGTGCCATAGCTGGAGATACGATACATTGTTTTCAAGCAGTACAACAATTGACCTTTAAGTTTTTCTGGAGGCAGATTCAAGCAGAGAAAAAAAGGCTTTAAATGTAGGAAAAGTGTCATTAAGCTCCAGTAAGTACAGTATTGGAGTTCAAGTTTTTAACCATCTCCCAAGCCAAATTAAAGTTCTTCATGCTCGTTAACACTCCTGTATAGCTGCATTGTATATTTGACCATAGGCAGGATTGAAATGACACATATTTACATTCATTTCAAGTTATAGTGCATTTGCACACACAAACTTTAATTTTTGCATGTTACATTCATCTCTTCCCCTGAAAAATATCATTAAAAACAACCCCTGTATCAAAACTCTGTTTTCTGTATTGTCCACATGTGTGTTTTCAAGCTCTTGTTACAGAAATGCATTTTTCATGTGAGAAAAGGTAACTGGGAAGCTTTCTGGTCCAAAGCTAGTTAAGGAGAAGCAAAAGAGAGAGAAGGTGGGGGGGGGGAAATCACCACAGTCGCTCACACACTGTGGAAGGCAACTGTATTTTTTCTACTTGTCACATTCAGGAAGACTACTGGTTACAGAAATTTATAAAACTTAAATTGCAAAGGGAGAAAAAAAGTCTTTAGTTTTTACCCTTCTTTTTAAAACAATACAAGGGAGTCCACAAATATTTCAGCATTTATTTTTTTTTCTTAACATGAGAAAATGAGAACTTATTTTTTCTATAATCACAGCTGCTTTCTTAATGTCTTCAGCATATGGTAACTAAGTTTTGTCTGCATATTTGAGTGTTTATGTATGCACTTTCTCAAAATATTCCTTAGAAGCTTCTGGACTGGGCTTGATCTGTCAAGAAAAAAAAATTAGTTATTATATGCTACAAATGAGATACAAAAATTATGGACTTGACATTTTATCCAAGAGAAAGCATGCATACTTTATTAAAACACTAGGTTATTTCTGTTTCTGCACTTGGTTGAAAGTTCCTACTTGCAAATTTTAAGCATATAACACATTTTTTCCTGGTAAATATCAAGCAGGGCATTAAGTAAAAAATCCAAAAGACGACTAGTAGAAACTACAAGTCAAGAGTTTTAAATACAAACTGTGTCTTCAAAAAGAAAGTCAGGGACTTTCTTCACAGAAATCACACATTTAATATCATACAAATAGACTGAATTGGTCCAACTGATAAAAGCTTCAGGTTTAGAAAACAGGGTCAGATTCAGTCAAGCACCTCACGTTAAAGTGGTTCTCAGCCCTCCAGACATGCAAAAACATACCAGTGTCTATATTTAGAAAAGTGATATTTAGCAGATGCTTACTGTAGGGGAATCTGGAGTCCAATTTGCTGGGCAAACCTCTCCATGTGTCTCCACATACTGGAATGCTTTCACCAAGCGAAGGGTCTCTTCCACACTACGACCGACGGGGAGATCATTGACACTGAGATGCTTGATGATCCCATTTGGATCAATGATGAAGAGACCTCTGTAATTGAGCAAGAATTTGGGGAATGCAAATCATATTCCAAGACCAAACACAAGAAACTGATGAACCATTTCAGCAAGGTAGTTATTCTTAGATGCACATTAATATTCGAGTTAGGAGTAGCAACACAGCATTTGATATATTGTTTGTTAGTGCAGTGATCAAAAGCTAAGAGCCAGCAAACTGGTATGGTATTCTGAAATGATGGAGTATGCACAAGGACTATTAAATCAAGACAGCGAGATATTTAACAAAGGTAGAACTTCTAATTCCATCTATATTTCAAAGGTGATAGCTGGCATCCTTTCCATGTCTTTTTGATATGAAAATCCAAAGGCACTGAATGAAGAGTTGCTTATGCATTAAACTACTAAGTTGATTTCTGTTATATATAAGCCATTGTGGAAACCAAAGTCCCAATCTCACCCTACTAATTAACTTAATAACAAACAAATGTTTGAAGTTCTTTTGTAGCAAAAAAGCTGCTGTTTTTACGTGAAAAAAAAAGCACAGATTAAGGTAACTTAGAATTTGTTCTTTATTGTTATTCGGCACTGAATCAGAATTTTAAGTAGCCTTCTGTAGACTTTTGCTACTCTTTCCTTGGAAGGAAACCAAATTAAATACTTTGTCCCCCACATCCCTCCATGGCATAGAAAAGCCTTTCTCTGTCAAATATCCGTAACTAGAGTTCTGTGAACACTAAGAGCACAAGCTTACTTTGGGGATGATAGCCAGCATAAACCTTTTAATCCAAAGAGATCAGGAATCAGAGCTCTCTAGTAGACTCCTACTCAATCCTGTATTTCTAAGGGACCACTATTTGCTTTTAGTTTCTTCTTCCACCATGGAAATACATCAAATTTTCAGTTCTGGATAATTAGAGAATTGACTGTAGTGGCCTCTAGGACTATAGCTTTAGAAGCTTCTCACCTATAAGTTAAGGCAGTCTCTTCCTCCTTCAGAAGAAGGGAAGGGAGAAAGAAAAAAAGAAATTATGAAACAATGTAAGAAATTGAAAAATGCTCGTCTATCCAACTCTGCTTTTCCTTAGTGACGTGGAGTTCTCCCACTAGCTCACGACATGAGCTAGTTTTCAGCTGGCTTTCCCCTGTCTGTATTCTCAGAGACATCTGGAATCTCATCTTGGCCATAATGGGCATGCGCCCTTTTCCTATGAGGGGATCCAGCATAAGGTCCACAAGCGAAGTAACAGCTTACAGTCTTTGGATCCCTGTATAGTTTCCCTTGGAGGAAGGGACAGTGTGGCTCACATTGTTTTAAACTGTGTTGTGTCATAACAGAGTTACCAGCAATCATGCATTACCTTAGCGCTATGCCAGGTCCTTCTAGTAGTACACCATAATCACGGGAGATTTGTTTTGTGAGATCTGACAGAACTGGAATATTCATTTTGCCCAAACCGCCACTCTAGAAAAAAAGAAAAAGATTCCATTTTGTTAACAAATGTTTTTCAGGATTATCCTTCTTGAGACTGGATTCGGTGCACTTGGAGGTATACTAACAACAGAACACCATTTTCTCTGTGAAATGAACTCCACGGGGAGTGGGTTTTGCTTTTTTGTTGTTGTTTTGCTTTTAAAAGCACTCAGAAACACTTGATTTGTTTGGAATATGAAAACTTGTTTAGCAATGAGCATTTTAGAATTGCTTATTTTGGTGGTAAAAGGTACCTGTGACAACAGTTAAATTTTCCAAAAGATTTCCCTTGTATCCCATATAGGAGCTTTGAATACAAAAAATTCTATTGCATATTTAAGTGTTCAGAATTAAACAAGATGAACATGGTGGGGAAGGAAAAGAAAGCTGTATACTATAAACCGGCAAAACACAAGGCTTCTAACAGCCATGCTATGTATGTCAGAGTTCGGCTGCTCTCTGTATGCAGTGCATGTACCTTCTCCCCCAAACCACTCTCTGTATACAGTGCACGTACTTTCTCCCCCAAACCAGTTTAAATACTATTTGGAGAGTCAACCAAGATTGCTTTGAGTTTTGCAACACACTGGAACAGCAAGAGAGATAAGCTCCCTATCCTTGAAACTGAATTGGCATTTGTTAGCTTTTCTATTCCTGGCATCATCAGTGAATCATTGTGTAATCTCAGTCACTTAGACCCTGATCTTGCAAACGCTTGCCTGCAACGGAGCTCTCACATGCAGAGCTTTAAAGGCAGATGTCGGAGAAACCAAGGCCTTAACTCCTCTGGGTGTCAGTTTCCCATCTGCACCATTATGGAATTCTTTCCATCCTGCAGAATGTTTTGCTATGTGTGCATGACTGGCATACGCTTAACAACTTTCACATAAAGCAATGAAAACAGTCCATAATCACATTTTAGAGCTTTAGCAAAGCATGCAGAAGATTAAATACTCTTGATTAACCAGCTAAACCATATTAAATTGAGCAAACTCTCCTCCCTCCAATGTTACCAAGGAAAAGCCATGCATCTGGAGGCAGCCCAGTCCAATCGTGATGAGCACCACCGTGGACTGCTGTGCACACAGGCTGATCACATGGGAGTTTCAGCACCCTCCTGTGACACTTCTGATCATCTACAACTAACCAAGCTAGTGAGATGCTTTATGTTATCAAAAGTGTGTATTTCTATATATGCAAGTGAAAGAGGCTCCTCTCCAGTAAAAGCCCATCTTCTCTATCACTAAGCTAAAGACCTCCATTTGTATTTCAGAAATGGAACCATTTCAGCAAATGAGAGTTAATCTTACAAATGCTCCATTAAACTCGTTGTTCTTCTGCTTTCATTCTGAAGTTACCACTGTCAGGTACTGGTTAACAGTAACAACTAAAACAGCTGCTATTCATTTTCTGTGACATCACACACAAACCATCAGCTCTAACAGACAGCTTAGGACACTGACACGTATACTTAACATTTGTCTTTCAAGATAAATGTACTAGATGTGATGTAACCTACAGAACTACCAAGACAGAAAAACAAAGACAAAAAAAGCTACAAATTATTAAGGAAAAGATCAACAAAACAGAGACTGAGGTCAGAACTGAGTTACATCAAACGTAGAAGTTACTTAACATATCACTACAGGGAGTCTATTTATTGAAATCGGTGTTTGCATAACTGTATTCAACTCTTCTTCTCAGGAGCTCTTGTGAAAACAAAACAAACCAACAAAGAAAGCCCCAAACAACTGCCCAATTCATACCTTTCGAGGTGTATTTATCCAGGCCAGATGACAAAAATGAGAGTCCACAGAAACCGCCACCACTTCGCAGTTCACATCACGAAATTCATTTGCTTTGTTACTGAAAGCCACAATTTCTGTAGGGCATACAAAAGTGCTGCATGGGAACAGAAAATGAGCTATAATGATTCAGCAATCTTTTGACATTTTTTAAGAAAAAGTACTTGCACATCTGTTTCTAGGCACTAATGCAGCAGCACATTTTCTTTAGCTTGATAATTTTGACATTTTCTGCTTAGCTTCAGTCAGACTCAAGCAACAGCAGCAGACACCTAGCTGGCACACCAGTTTTCAACTATCAGTTCTAGACAGAGATATATTTGCATGGAAGAGGAAGGACTGCAGTTAAATCCTCCCCCGAGCGCCCACATGCACCAGACTTCAGCAGAACTGCCCACGATGCTCTGTCCAGGACGATTCTCGTCTTCTGGACAGGCTCAGCCTCGTCCATTCGCCTTTCACTTTGGAGCTGTCTAGCAGCAGTTCTGCTGCTGAGGAGGAGGCACCATGACCCCGAGTCACAAGGCAATGCTCTCATCCCTGGGCTTTGACACTGACAAGTCCTCGTCTACCTGCTGAAGCACTGCCAGCAGCTAGAAGATGCTCTCCAACCACCAGATCTATTGTTTTAGCACAGAATGGCCGTTTGCCCCCAAGCCTTATCACTCCCACCAAAGCCAGACACATCTGCTTTGTGAGACTTGCACGGATAAGGTGGAAACAGCCACTTCAGACAGCAAAGATCTGCAGCGCTTCTGATGACCTTCAGCAAGGCTCCTTAAGTCACAAGTGTCAGGAGGAGCACCCGAAAGGATTAAACGCTGCACTCACAAATCCAGGGGGTAGAAGAAGAGAACCAGGTATTTCCCCTTGAAGTCATCCAGGCTCAGTTCCTTGAACTCCCCGTGGACGACAGCCGTGCCTTTAAAAAACGGGGCGTGCTGCGTGACCGCTGGAGCGAGCCTGGAGGCGCCTGCGGGGACAGAAAGCAAAGCAGGCTGCACGCCGCCGGGCCGGGCCGGGCCGCGCCGCCACCCCCGCGCTGCCGCAGGGGCCGTGCCCGGGCAGAGCGGGGAGGGAGCGTCCCGCA
>VXAA01001244.1:1440561-1588528 GCA_013399115.1 Anseranas semipalmata | reverse complement strand
GTACCCAAACTGGGGGCTTCTCTCCCAAGAATTTTTTTTTTTTTTTTTTTTTTTCAGCCCAAGAAATCTTCTTGACTATTCTGGTTAAATTTTCCTTGTTCTCATCTCCTTACTCACGTAGTTCATTTTGTACCAAGTTTTCATTCTCCAGATACTTTCTGTTGCCGAGTTTAACAGCTTTTGTTCTTTCTTCCTTCCAGCTTGTCAGCTTGGATGGTCCACCTCAAATTTTGTGCAGTCACTCCTCAGAACAAGTTCACTCCCAACGGTGGGTTCCTGCGATGTGTGCCTAGGGAGGGAGTCCGTCGTGCAGGCAGTCTGAATCTGGTCCTCTCCCTGGCCCACCTCAAAATCAGCTGAAATAACTGGTCACATGTGGAGGGCCCTGGGGAAGACACAGTACCTAGAGGGAGTACGTCAGGATATTTCTGAGTAGTTTCCATGAGTGAGGTTGCTCATAGAGTTCCCCGTTGACCTGAGGTTGCCAAAGAGGCAGTTAATAAGCAGTAGCAGCTATTTTTGCATTGCTTGAGTATCCTCTTGGGTCCCACTGAATGCATGATTTCACTATGAGCCTGTCTTCTCCTGGTAGGCTGAGGTTATATTACAACTTCTAGAAGTTCCCTTATTTCTGTACAGTACCTCTTCCACTTAACTACTCAAAGGGCCAATCTCTACCTAGTGTGGGTGTGCAGCATGCTGGCTGCTGGGATGCTGTTTCCTAGCTCCCAATACTCCAGGACCATTCTCCTTCTCACAAGCACATTCTCCCAGTGAATAAATTTGTACTGTTTTGTTTTCTGTCTTTGTTGCAGTAGTCTACATTTTTTGAGACTGAAATTTCCTTATTGTATTCTTCCCACTTGTCCAATCTTTCTAGTTTTGTTTCCCCGTGTCCTCTGTTGTCTGACAACACCTCTGAATTTGATAAGTCTTTACTGTACTTTTAAAACATATTTAACTAGATTGGATTAAACATCACTTTACTGGACATATCTAAGGCTTTATATGTTTTATCCCTCGTGTTATCCACGTTTGTTCTTTGGTCAGTGTTTAGTCTGTGTGACAATGCTCCTATCTCAAATGGTTAAAACCCTTTTTTTCTATGCATGTTGTATGGAAGACCTTCATGATTCTACAGGTAGTCTTTATTTCCAGTGAAAGTTTTAGAACTGAGGAAGCCATCTCATTCAGGCAGTCTATTGAGCCATCTAGAGTGTCATAGGAAAGGGGCTACCTGCCAGGAGAACAGAGAAACTCTGTGACATTACAGTTGCATTCATTTAGCAGCATCAGCAGAAGGCACTGATGGAGAATCCCGTCTTGGGGGGGAAGGAAAATGCAGGGGGAAGAAGAGGAGATTCAGAAACAAAGCAAAGATATCAATGATGCCAAGCTAAACCAATGAGTCCTTGGTGACGTTTCTGTCAAAATACCCCCGTAGGCAGTGCAAGGGAACTGACATCTTTAACAAGCAGATGAGCTGGGAAGGATGGATGCTAGGCTAAATCATCATTTAGGCAAGGTTGCCAAAATATCTGTGGAAGATATATATATACTTCACATTGGTGCTGCTCATTGCTTGTCATTCGATTTTCTCTTGCATTTCTGCTGTTTTTCTCTCACCATTGCTTTTCTTTCTGCTCCTGATGGGCTTTGTTTTGTTTCGTACTGGGGATGATTGACTGAATGAAATTCCCGGTGTGCCTTTTTCCCTCGTCTTTAGTTCTGGTTGTTATAGATTGCGGTGTTTTGTGTTGTTGTTGTTTGTTTTTTTTCTCCAGTGCTCTGGGTCTGCATGAAGTTGGTTGTCTGTGGTCCAGAAGGAGATTGTAGCTATAAGCATGCTAGAAATCAATAGGGTTGCTTTCTGTAGGGATGGTCTTACTACTTGCATGGCAAACTTTTCTCCAGCAGAAATCCAATGAGACAACTTGCCTCTCCTCTTTTGTTAAGAAGCATGGTGCAAAAATGCAATTGCTCACCCCGCAAGTTTTGCAGAGGAAATATTACTTGGCTAACAGTTACGGAAAATTAAGAGAATCTGAACACTGAGCCTTAATCTTCTTACTATTAAAGGAAGAACAGTTGTCCAATGCAACATTTGGAAGCAGTGAAAAAGCTTACAAATACAAGAGTTGGGACTGATCTATGAATAAACCCTTTCTGTCTCCTTCCATAGCAATTCCACATCTACATTTCATCTCTGAATCATGATTCTGTGTTTTCTGAGTATGCCAAGTTATAAATCATACGTTGACTGAGAATTCCTTATGAAGCACACATCCGGGAAAGTTTGTGCTTTGTTTATTTGGCCAACAGCTGAGTTTTAGGAAGAATTATCCAGATGACATATATGATGTAAGCTTCTCTCAAAGTTACAGTACACCTTTCTTGGAAGCTTTGTGCCTTTAGCATGCATCTCATTTCACTCTTTGCTCAATGACAGACAGTGGTTCAGGAATTAAAGCAAACTTTAGGTTTATGATTCAGAGAGCTGGGCACGTGGGAATATAAAAAGGTTCAGAGTAAAGCTGCTTCTTGCCCCCTGTCATTAACAGACACTGGATAGCAGCAGGTGCCTACAGAAAGGCATGGATAGAATGACCCTTCCCCAAGTGTGCCTTTTCAGTCTCTCACAGTAGGGACACATAGAGCAGAAGGTGGTTTTGTCCTATGGTGTCTAATAAAAGGATTTATCCCTTATGAATTTATCTACCCCCCCTTTTTTTTTCTTTTGCCACATTCCCAATCTTGGCCTGCGCAACTTCCTGTGGCAATGAGTTCCATAATGTAGCACAAGCATGCAAACTTTCCCACATGTGTACTTCATGAGGGGCTCTCAGTTGATGTATGACTTATGTTTTGGCAACCTCAGAAAGCAGAGATGATGAAGACGTGGTAGTGTCTTAGAGGAGAAGGAATGGGAATTATCCACAAATCAATCAAATACTTCTGTTTTTTTTTTTTTCAACATGTTGATTTTGTTGGTTCTGTCCAAATTCTAGTAGGTCATTCACGATTTTATCGTATCGCCTTAGCCTTTCTCTAGATGGAAAGGTCCAAGTCTATCATCTTCATCCATTTACATCTTCTAATTCTGTATCCTGTTTGAGATGGGTGACCAAAACTACCCATTGGTAGTGTGGCACTGTGTGGTGCGTGTGCACCATGGACAGTGACATACTGATGCTGAGCACTTTGTCCTTTGTTTTTTTTTTCTGACAGTTCTTCTTAACTTGATGTTTGTTTGCTCTTTTTCACTGTCGTAAGTGTTCCTTACTAGAACTACTGACAACGACCTCAGAAATTTGTCTCCTGAGCTGAAATGTTTAATTTAGAGCCCTTTGGTTGTTGTGTATAGCATGAGTTGTTTTCTTTCATGTGCAATACTGTGCTGTCTGATACAGAACTTCATCTTTTTTTTTTTCCTCTAAGTTATTCAATACTGCAACATACTTCTGCAACTCTTTGCAGGCTGTTTTTGTTACAACTGTCCTGAAGAAATTCATCTTGGCAGCAAATGTCATCTTGTTATTTATCTCTTTTCCAGACCATTTATGAATACACTGAATAGTCCAAGTCCTATCGTAGATCTCTGGCACACCACTGGCAGCATCACTCCACTGTATAATTCTTATCCTTGATTTCCTATCTTGTCAACTATTACTGTTGACTTTCACCAAGTTCTCCTAAGAAACCAGCTTTCCAAAAAAAAAAAAAAAAAAAAGGCAAAAAAACCCCACAGTTCAAAAATTTCAAAGCCACTTTTGAAAGTCCAAATATATTGTATTGACTATTCACCCTTCTTTGTTGACTCCTCTGAAATAATCCAGGAGATTTGTAGACATGAGTTTCCTAAAATCACAGAATAATTCAGGTTGAAAGGAACCTCAGGAGGCCTCTAGTCCAAGCAGGGTCAGCTCTGCAGCTAGCCCAGGTTGATCTGGGCTTTAGCCAGGCAAAAATTGAAAACCTCCACAGACTGAGATACACAACCTCTCTGGGCGACCTGCTCCACAACTTGACTGTCCTCATGAGGGGCAAAACTAGATCTTGTGTCTATCTAGATGTAGTCTAATGAATTTTGAATAGAGGGTGATAATCACTTCCCTCAGTCTGCAGACTATCTTCCTGTTCAAATAGCCCAAGATGCTGCTGGCTTTCTTTGCTGCTAGGCATGCTGCTGGTTTGTGCTCGGCTGGGTGTCTGCCATACCCCTGGGCCTTTTCAGCAGAGCTGCTCTTGGGTATGAGAATATTGTGTGAGACAGTGTTGAAAACCTTGCTAAAATCAGCCTAAATAACATCCGCTGCTCTTCTCCTTGTCTACAAAGCCAGAAATTTTATTGAAGAAGACAGGCAGGCTAGTCAGGAATGATTTACCCTTGGTAAATCCATGCTGGCTGTTCCCAGTCTCCTTCTCTTTCATGTGCCCAGCAATAGTTATGAGATGGCCCTATAACCGAAGCGAGACTGACTGACTGGACTGTCCTGGATCGTCCTTTTGTCTTTCTTCAGTCATAGTGGACCTCTCTGGATCTCCACCTCCTTTCAAAGCTGGCAGAGAGCAGCCTTGCAATGTGATCTCTCAGCTCTAGGCACTCTTGCATTTTTGGGTGCAGCCTTTCTAGTTCTGTGGGCCTGCACAGGCCATGATCATTTAAGTAATCCCTCATGTGCTGCTGGTAGATCTTTTTCTCCTTGAACCCTGTAGAGAGCTGGGAGACCTGGTCAATGAAGGCTAAGGCAAACAAGGCATTCACTTTTTCTACGATGCAATGTGTTACAGCTGTCATGCTTGTGATTATGTTATTTAATCATAGTTTCTACCAGTTTGCCTGTCAGAAGTCAGATTGACTTCTCTGTTTTTACCATAGTCATCCCTAGACTTGTGTTCTAGAAATCAGGTCTATTTGAATCCTCTTCCATGCTGCCAGAGACTTTGGGAAGTCATCGATCGACCCTGTATTTCACTATTTCACTGTATGTATTTCTGTCTCTGCTCCGTCCATGGCAATGGAAGTTCTTTGCCAGGTGAGTTCAGCTTCACCAATGAGCAGAAATCATTCAGCAGGCCTAGCACTGGAAGCTGTAGAGTGCGAAGTGTCATCGCTGTTCCATAACTGTGTAGTGTCCCGCACAACCAAGCAAAGCTTGGAGAGAATCTGGGCTGCTGCAAATGTTCAGGCATTGAAGACATCCCAGATTTTGGAATCTCCAGTGACCTGATCTAAATCTTTCAAGCCTCCAGCATCAGTTTCTTTGGATGTACATCAAGGATTTCCATTCTGACCGTTGGCAGAATTCAGGTCTTGTTTCTGATCTTTTCAGATGGATGGATGGGCAAATTAGTCTCAAGGAAAAGCTTTTTCTAGCCAAGGTACAGTGATTAGATAGCATGTTGTACAACTGTCAAACTGCTCAGCCTGAAGTAAGACCCACCTGCCCACACTAGCTTTGTCTGCAGCCAGCTTGTTCTAGAGATGGAGGAGAAAAGAAAAAATCTGTGAAGGAGAAATGTTGGAATTTGCCAGCTGATGGCAGTATTCGAAGGAACCATCCCTGTGACATCTGATGATTGGCCAAAAAATCAGGGTTGTGCAAAGGACTGAAAGAAAAGGTCCCAGGTGAACGCTGTTAAAATGGGTGGTGTTCGAATCTACCAGTCAAGGCTGACCATCTGGAGTTGTTTGTAAGGTCAGCAATCACTTCAAATGCCACAGAGGACTGTGATACATTCTGGCAGGCTTGGCCACAACCTGCTTAAAAAACTCAAAGCAAGTCTCCCCCCAAACCCAGTTAATCCTGTTTTTAAAAAAAAAAAAAAAGTTTGGGGTAGTTATTCTTCAGGACCTGTACGCTAAATACTTGCCTCTGTCCGTGCACATGTCAGATGTATAAAGCACGGGATCAAACTCTTTCATTGGGCAGGCTAATCTGAAATCTCTAGCAGGTTTCAGGGCATTTGTTATTTTGGCTAATGCAGTCCTCCAGCTGTAAAATGTTTATTTGGCTGTGAAAAGACTATGAAGTAACAAACTTTGATGGATTCAGCATATTGTTTTCTCTTCCTTTTTGGGGATGCTGTTTGCCTCCAGCTCTTGTGGGGAACACATCTCTTTTCCCATATGCCATAAATATTAAAAGCCTGGAATGCCTGCCAGTGCGTGCAGGACAGGTATGAGCCACGCGCTGCTGGCAACCCTTTTGTGGCGGTCTCCACTGAAAACAGATCGTCTAAAAATAATGGTGCAATATGACTGCACAGTACTTCAGTGTTTAACTTTGCTATTATTTAAAGGCGCTAATATTTTATTCTTGCTTATTAGCAGATTACAGGTTGAATAATACCGGGACACTAGGATTATTCATGGAAGGAAGTGAACTCTGGCTCCGTGAACTTAGTTGGGAAAGGAGATAGAGAAATATATTATTTCTTGAGTGACCTCTCTAAGACCTCCTTGTGGTGGTTGGTATAAACAAACTGGTAATTGGAAAGTTTAGAATAAATAAAAGGCAGCTTTTTAAAACCCATGTGTGTGCTATGTAAATGAACCTTCCAAAATGAAGCTCAAGTCTATATGTTACAAATCCTTTGCAAGGGGATTGTTTGAATATATTTTTAAGCAAACATTTACCAGCTGTGTAAAGGCATGAAGCTTGTTTAGAAGCTCAGAAATATTTTACAAGGTGAGGACAGAGCATGCTTTCGTTCAGAGTCTCTGGCCTAACTTTTCAAGAAACACTTAGTAATTTCTTTTTATATTTCAGTTTTTAGATGCAATGAGTTGAGGAGAAATTAAAATTGGGAGTGAAGTACTGGATATTAAACTCTTTGTTAAAATGTACATTCTGTGCAAGAAAGAGACAAATGTCAGAGGCCTGGCATGTTTCTTAGGGCTGGATGCTGAGGAGAGCAGGCAGCAAAGCTTTGATCTCTGCACTTCGTTAATCTCAGTGCTTGAGGTTATCGCTCAGATGTTAGGATACAGCCTCATATTTCAAAAGAGGAAGCACAGAAGGCTGTGGCAGTGTCCATGTGAATCTGTTAGTGCAGGTGCAGTCGGCAAGCTGAAGATGCCATCCTGTAAACACTAAAGCAAGTAAATGTATTTCATGTGTGAATAGTCCCATAAGGTGAACAGTTTGTTGACAGAGGCAATTGCTCATCAGTGAAAGTAAATGGTTCGCGTCTCAGGCTCTTGCCTGCTTGTGTAATGAAAGTCACATTTTGTATAAGTACTTGGAGGCCCTGACACCTAATTCTGGCAAATGATCCTAAGAAGACCATTTTAAAGGAGATTTTGCTTGTTCCATTAGACACACGAAGAGATTTGCAGACACTTCTCTTCAGTAACATAGATCTGCACTCTGTTACCATTGGATGTTTTAATCCGGGTTGATTGCAAATCACACTGAATGTGTTCTTAAAAACAAAACCAACAGATGTGTCAACTTCCCTAATATCTCTCTGTAGAAGAAGTTTCATTTGACTTTGGTAGATGAAGTTCAGCTGGAGGATAGAGCCAATTTTTAGTATTGCATAATTTTGCATGGGAGTGAATTTTCCTCTTTATAAGTCTTACTGTTTTCTTCTGGGGAGGGAAAGAGGGAGGGGAATGATTTGACAGGGATCAGTTGTTTTGATTTAAGAGAATGGGAGAAAATGGCATCTTCCAATAAATACATATTTTATTAAAGTCGGATACTGTGACAAATAGTTTCGGCTTAGAACTTCAGATTTGGTATGTAAGCAGAGCAACCCCACTGAGATTTGTGTGCATTGTGAAGATTAATGAAATATACTTTATAAAGACAGGCAATGATTCACTGAGTAAAAATAGGCAACATCTTACAGGGCTTGTAAACACGGCTATTAATTTTAGGACTAAAATCTTATACTCTTTGTCTGTCTTAGTCTGAGAAAAATGCCACTGAACTCCATGACACTGCTCAGTGGGTACAAATTCAGCTCTTGGATAGATTTTTAAATAGATTTTAAAAGTGGCCACAGTTGCATTTTTGCTGGCATGTTTTGTCCATCCTCTGAAATCTCCGTGATACTTTTACTGTATAAAATATTCATCACTTCCATTTTCAGCCATCCTCTATACCACAAGCCCTCCTTAATACATTTGCTGCAATCAGTTAGCAGTAGCAATTACAAAAGGAGCCACAGTTAACATGCCCCTCCTTTCCTACCTACTTACTTCAGGGTTTTGCAGTCTAGAAAGTGCTCCTTGATGTGAGTCACTAAAAAGATCTTGTGATTTATTTTTTTTTCAGAGTTGATTGTGCTTAAGGCTTAGCCTGATGCTGCACTTCACTGTTGATTTGAAGGAAGGGGAATGACTTTCCTCTTCTCTCTCAGAACCTCAGGTCTTGTAACTTTTGATAATTCTTTTCAGTATCAGAGAGCAGCTTTCTTTGGCTCGTTACGGCATTGTGGCGATCTTCCCAACAGCTCCTGTCTGATTCCACTGTCTTGATCTTCTGCATGAAGTGTATATTTGTCTTCTTTCAAAAGGAGAAAGCTCCAAAATTTGGGCAGGAGCCAAATACTTGATTCAAGCTCAATGGTATTAAAGTTTATTTAATGGAACACAGCAAAATCACCGTCATTTTCTATGGAACCCACTGGCCACGAGTGTCTTTCTTTTTAAGCTGAAAGCACAAATAACCATATTTGGGTGCCAGCTCCTTTCACTTTTGAGAAATAAGCTAAAGGCCCAGCTTACTGCTTGTACAGGGGTGTTAGTGAGCAGTTTGCATCAGTGAGGTGAGCACAGAGGTCACAAACAGAGTTTGCTGTCACCTGCCTGCATCAGCTGGAGGAAGCAGGTGGTGTGGCAGCCTGGAGATAGAGACTCACCTCCAAGAAGTTCACAGATGCGTACAAGTCCTAAAGAAGAGCGTTACAAGTCTTCTGTCCTTGGCTGTATCTGAGGATGTGTGCCAGCACTGGTGCGAGCCTTTGCCATTCTCAGCTGCGGGGAGATGCTTCCTCCTGGGGGCACTGGTGCCTGGGGCACTCTGCCCCGGGAGGCAGGGCAGCAGGCTTTACCTGCCTTCGGGAGAATGTCAGCACCTCAGTTCGCCCTTCTGCAGAATGAACTTATCTGTGAAGCCCTGTCTTACTTGCTTTGTACACCTGATGTTCTTTAAAACATTAACTGTACCTTTTTATTCCTTTGGGAAGTGGGCAGATAAAACGAGAGCTGTAGAATGTTGTGAAATCTATAGTTTTTTTTTTCAATTCTCTCAACTTTTATATTTACTGCTGTTATTCTTCTAAGTACTTTATCTCTATTTTTAGACTAAACACAAGAATCCATTAATTCATCTGTGTACAATAACCTGCCTATAGAAAGAATCAGTCTAGTTGGCCTCACCACTGTCTGGATATTTAAAATGTGTAAGCAAATGCCTGGACTTCCGTGACAAGATCTGTAACAACTGACAGAGACCTGATGGTAACTTGCCCCAAGGCTCTGCCTTGTTTTTAAAAATGAAGCGGCGTTATTGGGCAAGCAGGCTCCCTTTCTTACCTACCTATTTCACCTAACAATTGCTGCAATGTAATGAGATAGAAGGGGAATTTCCATCGGGATATGAGCCACGATTGTGAACATGCTGTCATTTATAAATGTTCCTATTTAAGTCTGCCCATGGTGTTATTCTGTGTGGTTTTCGTGAGGACATAATAGTGTTGTGTATCCTCTCATACTGCAGAGGCTCATTTGTCTGCCAAACTTTGCTCTGTTTAAAAACTGTTTGGAAATAGTGTTTTCCCTGATAATTATTTAGTCGGAGTTGAAGCAATCACATTGCAGTACAGCCATGCAGGGGCTGTGAGGTGTTCCTGAGTGCTGTGGACGCATCACTTCTGCGGCTCGTTGCAGAGAGGCAAACCAAATCCCCACAGCTTACTACCCAGCTTCCACAAGGCAGAGAAAATGCGGTTTTGGGTGAGCCCCTGGGGGAGGAAAGGCCCGGGGCTGGGAGACGCGGCGGGGGTGCCGCTTGTCAGCAGGGGCTGGGGTCGGTGCGGAGGTGGGCGGTTGTCTCACCACGAGTAAATCCTGCACTGCACAGAGGAAGGGGCTCGGGAGGCTGCAAGCGGAGTGGGAGCAGGCCACCGAGCGTCATTTTGGGTTGTGCACCCCAGGACTGGCATGTCAGGTTTGATTTGTTTCATCTTGCAAGTCATGATGAATGAGAACAGTCTCTACCACCAGTTAGCTTGGCACATCTGAGTCAACTGTTTCATCTCTCATGGTCAGAATCTCTTCTGGAGCGGACCTCTGTAGTGCAGCTGAACTCAAGGACCTGATAAAAGGGGTATTCGTGCAGCTGTTTATGTTGCGTGGAAAACAAAGAATATGCAACTAAATTCCCTTCTGTTGCAGAGCTGCATGTGTTTTTTATTTTCTGTGTATAAATCAGCATATTTCATTTGTTTTGTAGAATTTGTAATACATGGATCAGTGTATTCTACAGTAACTTACCCTAATTTTAAGGAATCATCCCTTATTTAGTTGTTATGACTAATTTTTCAGCCTGGTTCTTCTCTTAGCTGTGCCATGTAAGGAAGTCAAAAATGCATGTCATCATTAATTATCTTATGGAGCAATCGTTGTTAATGCCACACTAAGTCCAAACAGATTAAGGAACATTCCTATAATCGACACCCAGGCACATTTCCCTTGGAAGTCACTGGAGACGTTGGCTGAGTGAGAACCTCAGGACTAAGTCCAAATCTTTCTGCTCAAAATTAGGTAATGTCACAAACCCAGGTGAATTCTTTCTGCTTCTGCATGGTATTTTGTGAGATGGCTGCTTTCTTTGTTGTAGCATATCATGTTCTTTCTGAGATATGGAATATCAAGTACACCTCACTTTCTTAAATGTCCTTATTTCATCACCAACGTTTGTATTTTTTTTTCTTTATAGCAAATAGCTTAATTAACTTCTTGAAAACTTTGACAGATTTTGAAAATCCTGTTCTGCCTTCCAAGTTTTGTGCTGTTCTGTGCACAGACCCTAAAGCTGATGATACCCTCCTGCAGACCTCTCAGTAAACTCATACATTCAGCAATAGTTAAAAGCAGAATGGTATGAAAATTCTTATGTGGGCACTTAACCTTCCCTTGCGAAGTTAGCCGCTGTTGGCTCTGTCGACAGCTCGGTAATTTCACAGGAGTAGCCTTTAGTGTTTCCTGTCCTCCTTGTGAACTTTAAAAATATTCTTTGTTTACTCCTTATGGTACTAGTAGGGCAAACGCAGGATCCCTCAGTGCTACTGAGTATCGGCAAGCGCAGTGAGAGGTGCAGTCTGTGCTCTGAAGGACAAAGTTTAGCTAACCTGCAGGCACAGGCGGGCACGGCACCAGGGTAAGGAGAAGCACCGTGTGCGTGGTCGCACAGGCGGTCGGGCAAGGGACAGCAGCAGGCTGTGGGTCCCTTGAGACCTGCTTGGCGTCGTGCTCACCTCGACTCCCTGTGGTAGCCGGCACTTGGAGCTCGTGAGATAATTTCAGCCTGCCTCTCAGCTCTAAGCTGCAGAGCAAGCTGTCCTCCCATACAGCAAACTTCTGGTGCTTAAATTCTCACAAATATTTCTGCAACTATGAAGGAGTTTTACCGTAGTTTCCATGACATGGTGCTGTAGAAAAAAAAAGGTGTGTTGTTTGCAGAGCTGCTTGTTTCCTGCAGACAATTTACCCGAGCAGATTAAGATCTGAGATTTTCCAAAACACAAATAAGGTAAAATACAGGCTCCTGCTAGTGTGGCTACCTGTTGAACTCACAGCTGAATTGAGATGTTTGTGGATGAAACCATTACATGAAAACCCAGAGAACTACTCTGGAAAGCACTGAAGAGCTAGCTGTCACATAGGAACCCACAGCTCCTCAGAACGTTTTTTTTCATCTTATCTGTATCTAAAAAGTTAACCAAGTATATAGCTCATCAGAAATATTATGCTTCAAACAATAAAGCTCCTTCCTCCTATCAAGCTAAGATTGAAGATTTTGGCTGTGTGGGAAATGTGCAGGTAAAATGTCATGTCAAATGAATTTAATGAGTACCAGAAATACAAGTACTGTGTTGAGATAATGTTGCAAGTGAGTAGAGCAGCTTTAGTATCACCACTGCACTCCAAAAATAATAATAATAAGTCAGCATGCACTTTAAAACAACTGGTTTCAAAGCTAAACTTAATAATTTGATTGTCAGGCACTGAAATAGCAATGTAGGCTTTTGCTGCCAGCTGGTTTAAGATTTCTGCTCCTGAGGCTGGGTGGGTTCATACTGCATGAGGTGGCTTTTCAGATGCATTTAAAAATTGCGATCAAAATATTTGGTGGCAAGATTAATAAGCTAAAGATTGATAAAGAAGTAAATCACATGTGACATGATTTTTCTGGCAGTCACAGCACCTGACCGGTGGCTTGAAATACTTGCACTGAGCTCAGAGGTGACCCCGCCATCGGACGCAGAAGGCAGTGGTTCAGTACAGGAGGAACGAAGGACACGGCGTCTTCCTGCGCAGCCTCTTCTCTCACAAGGGGTTTTGGGGTGCTCAGAAAAGCTAGGACTCTGCGAGCCATGAGGGAGAGGTTTTGGACGAACAACATCACCATCACAGCTGGCTCAAGGCATCTTAACGAGTTCTTCGCTGTTGTCGGGCACTACGGTATCTTCCAGAGCAATAACCACACTGCTGGTTATGCACTTATGGGACATTTAAAACCTAGCGAGGGGCAACATGCTCCCAGCATGGTGCGACTCCAGCTAAACTTGCCAGCTGTGGCCAGGCTATCCCATGATCCGTGGTGCTAGGCTTTAGGTGCAGTTCATTACCACTGTGGCTTCTGTGAGGCTCTATCAAATACTAGCGTTGACTGGAAAAAAAAGTGAGTGAGTGTTGAGAGTAAGTTTTATTTGCAACCTGCTCTTTTAAATGGATTGAACACTTTCAGGCAGAGTTTAGTAACGTTAGGGCTGGCTAAGCCCTGAATCCACACAGGTGTCTCCCTCTGATCTGCACAGATCATGAATGTACGGCTCCCAGCAATAATTACTGCGAGTAAAACATGGAACTAATAAATGTCTCCAGTTAGCAGCAAATAGAAGAGCATATTTCAAGTAGGGTAACATACCCATAGAGTAACAGCAGGTATCTGTAGACTTGGTTAATAAATAATTATGGTGTGAAATTAAACATATGGAAAATATTTCCTTTTCTGCTTTCTAATTTATAACTTAAACATCTTGTGACAATGTTCTTTACTGCAAAGGAAAATAACTGGAGTATGGACAGGTGATTAGATATTTAATTTTCACCTGTGAATATTAATTTCTCCCCCAAGCCCTTATGCATTGGGAAATTTATACATATGATTTGTTCATCTAACTTCAAAACAGATCATACGTGACTCCAGAGCCAGCCTCTGAAAGGTGACTAGCAACTAAAATCTGTAAGAGTTTCAAGAATTTGCCTTAAATCATTGTTCCATGAGGCAATCATGCACAAATCAGTCTGCGTTAAGGACACGTCTGGGACCTGCTTCCAAAGTATATGAACAGCAGCAGTTTTTGCCAGTTGGCAGCCGGGGACCTGAAATATCTGTTATTTTTTAGTGCAAGTACACCGTGCTGCAGTCTGTGATTTGGAAGGTTAGTGTTTGCAAATCGTTTATAAAAACTTCCTTTTGTTTCATTTGTAAGCTTTGTAATTCAGGTGGTGTCCAGAATGTTGTTAAAAACATATTGAGGGTATTAAGTGCAATGGTTTTGTTTTAAAATCACAGCTTTAATGCATTTTAGGTGTTTTGAACTCCAAAGGCATTCTTAGAACATGGAACGTTTCTCATCTACCAAAACTAAGGCTGAAATAAACTGTGGTGGTAACACATCCCAGGCTCCGGTTTTCTATAAGATCTTTCTAAAGGTTTTTCTAAAGATCTTTCTGAACTAAAAAGTTGACCAGACGTAACAGGCTTCCATATTTAGGACAAAATGTTTTGATGCTGCTGATGCTGAAGAGGGAATTCTTTCTTAACTACTTTAACGTCTGTTTAACTGGCTTTCTGGCATCACTACCTTATGTTGCTCCGTGTCGAGTCAGGGTATTATTTTATTTGTTTTAGAACATGTATTTGGGCAGGTCTTTGCACCTCCTAGTTATGAATGATACCATAGACGGGTTTTCTTAGCCTAAGCGTGGCTAAGACAAATACCAGTGGAGTCTGATGGAAAACGTACAGCCTTAATAGATGTGCTGTTATGCCCTGTTGAATTTTGTTGTAGTATTTATTTTGCTCAGAAAGAGAAAACAAGTAATTAGCCAAGAAAGCTCACAGCTGCATAGCACACTCCCCTCTCTCCTATATACACACAGCCTATTGGTATATACAAAACTGGCACTAATGAAACATAAATAGATTCTTTTCCTGTATGGAAAAGACTTTTAGCACTGAATGGGAATGAAAGCAATAGGTTTCTTTGGAAATCCTTGTTACTTGGGGTCTAAGTTTGGATTTGGGGTTCTGAAGCCCTTTGCGGTTCCCCGCGTGGTGCAGTGTCTCCATGGGCTTGCTTGTTGGGTTTTGCTGTTGTTGTTTTACTTGTTTGTTTAAACCTGTCAGGAGGTGGGACCCTGTTTCTGGAATTGTAGCCATGCTATTTGCCACAGCATCTAAGCTTGGGTTAAAGTTGGTGTTTCTAGGTGGGGACAGCTGTAAGACCGCAACCTGAACCTTCGCAGACCTCATTCAGAGGCATCTGATCCAGTATTTACCTGATGTTGCGGAAATCCTGAAATCACAGCTCTGAGATGAATCTATCATATTTTTGAGAAGGAAAGTACGGTACCCAGGGGGGGAAGTGACCTTTTTTCCACCCAAAATCTCCAGAAGAAACCTTTCTTTGCACAGATGTGTAAGCAGCGTGCTGCGGTCCCTCCGCGTACCAAACCTTTCTCTGGGAGCCGCCTCCTGTGAATCGGGACTTTCCGCCCAGAAGGTCGCAGCTCCGTCCCAGCTCCTTTTGCTTCTTTCTGTTCTCTCCCGCTTCTCGGTGAAAAAGCACAGGCCGTGTCCTTTCGTCACCCACGCGTGCTCTCAGGTTTGTTGCTGTGAGACACTAACAAGCAATGCAACGCAGCCGTGGCGTGTATCCCCACACACCGCGTCTCCCTAGCGTTTCTGGTCGGGGATGCCTCCCGTTCTGGGCATAGCAGGGTAACATCTTCACCGGGGTGCTCTGTGCTCTTCAAGACCTGGAACAAAATTCAAATGGACTTGCTGCATTTTATTTTAAAGGGGGGAAAGGCGATTTGGCTTCAGATAAGACAGGATTACTTAAGCTGCATGAAATGTAGTGGAGTCCTACCCTGCGGTACCCTCCCAGCAGGGACAAGCCAATGAATTCCCCATTCCTGTTCCTGTAGAGCGACTCAGAAATATAGAATATAGTTTTCTAGTTGAGTGCAACCAGCTTCCTTTCTAATTCTTCTGCACTTTTTAACAATTACCTTTCTGTTCAGCCAGTCCCTTGATATCAATGGGAGAGCTCCTATTGACTTCAGTGGGATTTGCATCGAGGGCCGCAGGTGCCTGCCGTCCCTACCTGCCGATGAGATAACAGCACTCTGCCTAACAGAGGGCTGTGGCACGCAGTAGCTAAAAAGGAAAGGGAGAGAAGCAGATAGACCTGGCGTATTCCTTCCCCTTGAACACCTTTGAAAAGCCTGTGCGAGCGGCTTCGGGAAGGGCTGACCCAAGCCCGGCCACAGTCAGCATCTTTCCCATTATCTAGCAGAAACCCCTCCTTCAGACTTTTCATGTGGCGAGGAATTTCCTCTTCTGTCTGGCTGAAATTTTGGAGAGCCTTAAATATTGGCAGTAGCTCTGCAAGTTTTTTTTTTTTCTGGGGAACTTGGTAGAAGCTGAGCTGAAACGGTGAAATGCAATGGCAGTGAAGAACACAGCATCACGTCGTTCCCCACGAGACCCGGTTTCTGCTGTTGCTTTGCCAGCGCTGTGGCTCTGGGTGAGGACCTGGGGCCGCTGGACCCCCAGCTCCGCGGAGCTGCTCTGATCGAGGCCCTGCGGGCTTGGGCTCCTGGGGCTTGAACAAAATGCCCTTGTCTTGGAAAGCCTTCCTTTCCCAGGGTATGCACCAGCAGACTGCAGCAGGGAGCCGGAGCGTAATTTATAGACATGGATTTTCAGGAGGTCTCCTTCCTGTATGTGGGGGCATCGTATGCAGGAATCGTGAAACTGGCCCCCAAACTTGTTGTGTTTAATTGGGACAAATCCGAAAGGTACCGGTGACTAAGTTAGATAAACTTTGAAATACTTAATTGTTCTGTTTTTCAAACGCACCCTCACAGTAATGTTCAGTGCTTTAAAAACAGTTTCCTTAGAAAGTTCAAAATGTTTTATGTGTCACGATGCCAGAAAAAATAACTCGTAGGAAAACAAAACAAATATGTAATTCTTAATGGGAAAGGTCACTTTTCTATCCCTTCCTCCTACCTGCTGGAAGCAGTTGTTTAACCGAAGCGGTGCCCTCGAGCCCCTTTGGCCGCGGCTCGCTTCTCACCTCGACGATTGCGGTCTCCTACCGCAGTCCTCGTCGCCTGCGCGGACGTGGACGGAGCCGCTGCCGCCCGCTTGCCGTGCAGCCCCCAGCAGCGAGGGAAGCCGGGGCTTATCTCGCCGGGCGCCTGGCCAAGCTGCGGGACCTCTGGCTTTGTTTTTTGTCCTCGGTGGGTTTGGGTTTGTGTCCCCACCAAAACTTCGGACCCGAAGCGCAGCACGCAGTCACGTAAGAAAAAACCATCAGGGAAATACCGGATCGGGGATAAGATGGGGACGCAGGCTGGTCCAGAGGTCTTAATGTGCGTGCTTGGCACGCTGGTAGCGGGGCTGGAACCTCATCAGAGATGTCCGACCGGCCGGCCGGTTGTTCTGGGGGACAATCGGTGTACCAGGGACACAATGGGAGGGGAATTACTTAGTCATACGCGCTCAGAGAGAGGAAGCCGCCACTTGACAAAGTGGATATTTTTGCATGTGGTTATTTTCTTCCAGTTTTGCCTCTGCATATCAGCAAACAGGCTGCAGCTCTCTCTGGAAGCAGTAGGAGGAAGGGCAGCTGCAGAAGGGAACCAAGACGGCTAACTTCTGAGTAACCGCGGTGCCGCGCTGCCCCCGTGCAGCCCAGGCACGTTACGTACACGCTCAGGAATAGGCAACAGATTGCTGCCGAGAAGTGGCTCCCTCCTACCCGCGGCTGAAAGCACTTGGAATTCCTGGGGGAGTCGATAGTTTCTTCCCAGCTGTCGTGTTCCTCCTTCGCGGCAGCCTTCGGGGCTCTCAGGTGGCCTTGCCGTGGTAAACTCAAGCTCTCGGTTCTTCAGCTCAGGGCCCAGCGCCTCTTCTCCCAGTGACATTCCCTCTGTCATTTGCCTCCCGGTGCAGCCCGGCGTGCCCGTAGCCTTCCTCTGTGCTTTGTGCCTCGTGTAATGCTTGATTCCTGTACAAAATTCTCCTTGTGGCCTCCCGGGCGTCTCTTCCAGGAGTATGACCTGTTATCTCATGCCACTTGATATGCTCACAATTAAAGAAAAGTGACGTTTTGCAGAGCGCTACAAAAGACCGTGAAGCCTTAGGACCTCTTGTAAATGTTTTATGACAAATGCTGTTCGTGACTCCTTCGAGCACTCCTGGGCTACATCTGGCTCTCCAGTGAAGGCTTAACTTGTTTTCCTGAAGTGTTTTATTTTTTGATTATGTGTGTAATTGGGACTGTTTGTGCACTGCAGAAGGCACGTAAGAATTGTAGGCATGTGTGTTAAAAAAAAGTTGTCCCAGACCATACCGCTGACCTCTACAATTCAGGTTGTTGCTGTTGTTTTTGTGACAATAGCTAAAGCCAGGTGGTTCAGAGGAAGCTGTAATACTTTGACTGTCCCATACTAAAATATTTGGGGAGGGTTTTTTAGTCACGTGAGCCGGGGATCACCAGACAGCTGAAGACTGATGCTTAGCACTGACTTTTGATGTGTTTGACCCAAACACCCCCGCACACTTCCACGTGCTTCCTAATTTGCTGGCGATGGAGCCTGGTCCTGGATTCTGTCCGAGGAGCTGAACTGCCCCACCAGACGGCCTTCTGCAGGCACCTGGGCAGAGCAGCCAGAGGAGCAGCTAATCCTATTCTTAGCTCGGCATGCTGGCTATCTGTGAGGGGACGGACTGCCAGAAGTGTCTGGTGACAGATTTGTCCAGGGGAGGGAGGGTTTTGCCAAGGTGCTGTGGGTGCTGCTCGATGGGGTTGAGTTCAGAAGGAGAAAAATCTGTGAAGTGTGAATTCAGAAACGCAGCTGTTGTTAAAGAAACGCGGAGCTGTTCCCAGTAACACAGATATATTCAAGATACAGATATTTTTAAAAAATTATTTTTTAAGTATCAGGAAATTAAACAGTAAATGCTGCGGTGTCAGCCAAAGTTAACTCTACCTAATACTTTTGGCTTGGCCACCAGAGGTGGTAGCAAGCTGTCTGTGCAGTTAAATGCTGTTTTTATTTCATTTCATTTTAAACTTAAAGCCCTTTATGCGGGTTAAACATTCTGGGACTTGTGCTGGACTGTCACCCAGCAGTCTCGGCTGCGTGTGTGTAACCCGCCGGTGAGTACGTGCTACAGTTCTCGCTCTGTGCCCGCTCTGCCGCGGCCATAAACTTGCTGACAGCCTCCGGAGGAGAGCCTGGCTTCGCTGCTTGCCCCAGGGCAGCCCTCGCTGGAGGGTCGCCCCGCGGTGCCCTTGCTGCCTCCAGGTGCTCCTCGGTTGCTGGAAGCCACCGAGGGGAGAACAAAGCTGCGACTTCAGAGCAACTGCAGTGCCTGGCCAAGAGCTGCTCGCTGCCTGAAGCCGGGGCTGCTCCGCACAGGCTCTGCCGGGCGCCCACCGAGGCACCCACCCCACTGGGGACCCCCGTACCGGGAATCCCCGCGGGCTGCTCGCTCGCTGCCTTCCCGATGGCTCCGCAGCCGGGTGCTTGGCCCAGGAGGTGGGAAGCCTGCCCCTCGGGCTGGGCAGGAGGAGCTCAACCTCCTCCTCTTTTTCTCCTCCTATATTATTTATGGGCGGATGCCAGCCAGGGTTTAGGCTCAGCCTGCAGTGGTCAGGATGACCCCGGTGGGCACGGGAGGGGACCAGCGCTGTCTGTGCTGGGGCTGGAGCTGGCAGCATCCATCACCCTTGAGCTCCTCCTGCAGGCAGCTGGCCGCAGAGCCGTCCGGCTTGCGATCTTCGGCTGCTCCTGCTGCAAAGCCGGCGCGGTTTGTGAAGTGGGACAGTCCCGTGCGAAAACAAGGGGCGGTGGTGGCTTCTGCGTTGTTCGCTCTAACACCAAGCGAAGGTGGAAGCTAATCTGTGTGGACAGGTTTCAGCTGTGCTCATCTGCGCCCAGAGGAATGACTGCAAAGTATCGCTTCCAATTCTACAGCCGTGGATTTCATGCGTGGATATAATATAAAAAAGTCACTTTAGTTCAGCAGAAAAATATTTGGTCCCGCTAGGCAAGGAATTGTTTTCTATTATCTGCATCTTGAGTAACAAATCCGTTCTGATAAATGCGGACAATACCACGTCCATTGTTGTTGGCACCCAAAAATAACAGATAAGTTGTCTTGGGCAGTTCTAGTGGATGATGTCCAAAGATGACAGGCTTTTGCTACTGATAAGTTCAAAATAAATGTAGCTTTTTCAGTATATAGGAGAATTGTTGTTACTGCTGGGTACTGAGTGTTCCTAGTCCAGTTACGTAAGAACAAACAGTGACGAAGTTGGCTTGGAGCCTTCTTCAAGGTTTATTTGGATCACAAAGAGAGTTCCCTTCTCTGAAAAAAAAAGAGAAAACTGGGTTGATTTCACACTTGAAGCCTTTCTCTATGAATGCCTGTAGCAACGCCTGGCAGAGGGCCCACTACCACGGAATGAAGGCACCAAACTGTGTATCGAAAATACAAGGAGAGCGAAGCAGCCAGGCAGGACATCTCTGTCAAGGAAATTGATGCCCCATTCATTCAGCCCCACAGTATGTTTTTCTTAGACATCCTGTGCCTCCTTCAGGGTTTTAAAAGGAACCATAACAACTTGTTCCTGCAGACAAAGCCCAGTGCTCGTCTGTGCTTGCCAGGTCAAGCTCCTCGTCTGTGTGCAGGCAGAGCCCCTGCACCGAACCCGCTTGTTGCAGCGGGAGCTTCGCGAGTAAAGCAAGATAAAAAATTACACCACTGCTAACGCATGAAAAAGAGATGAAAAGCCAAGTGGTTAGGCTTTCGAAGTCGTGATTTGGGCTTTTTGGTAGATAAGTTTTCAGGCAACTGACATTTTTGTGGTTTACCTGTGCTGCGGCCAGGTCTCCCCTAGCGAAGCGGTAGGTGTGTGCAGTGAAGGGGCTGGGAGGGCTCGGGTCCCTGCGTGCCCCAGCCCTGTCGGTGCCCTGCTGGGCTGTAGCAAGGCGGCTGTCACCGTTGCCTCTGTTTCCCTGTTGTTAAAATGATGATGAACACCGCTTCTGACCGAGACGGATGCGTTGTCAGACATTTTAGAAGTGCTTTAAGATCTGCATAGGAAAGCTTATGCTTCTACAGGAGTATAAAAGGTATTTGCTTCTGAATGTGGTTGTTGCTGTGATACCTTCTGCAGCTTTGTGTACTGCCGTGGTGCTGCTTACAGTAATCCCTGCTCATAGGTGTTTCTCCTGTTTGTGTCCTCACAAGAAACAGGGCTGTTCTGCATTTGACAGTCATTCCCTTCCTCCTAGAGGTTATACGCCGTTTAATTCAAACTTAATTCAATTGTGCATCATCCTCGCTCCCTTCCACTCACATTGGCAGGCGGTGGGATGTGGATGGGAGATGTCTTTGTCTCCATAGGTGTATGAATGGAAACCTCTAAAAGCAGTTGGCCAAAAGTGATGGGGTCAGGAGTAGACTTGAATGCAAGGACAGCTTGAGGGCACTTTTTGGTACCTCAGTAACAGTAGTTAACAGGCCTTCTTGCTTCAGCCTTTGAATTTACTTACCCTAGGGTACAGATACTACTTTACCGATCTGCTGTGTAAGTGCTGCAGTATTTGTGGCCAGTGCTGGTATCCACAGCACCGTCCTTCATTCCACTGTTGTGAACATTTTCTGTGATTAACTGGCAGAGGGAGCCCTGGCCAGTATGAGAGCTTTCTCGTGCTGTTTGCTATCATTATAAGAAGATATTTGACCCATCCAGTAACAGCATTAGTGCTGGGTCCAAACCAAAATCTTTGGATTCAAAATGCTCTGAACTTTGGGAAATGGTCAGACCCAAATTTTGTGGCTTGGCTCAAGCTATGAATGAAATGAAACTGAACGTGCCTAGGATTAAAAATCCTTCAGAGTCAGAAGCTTGCTTTCTTTTGAATTTTTTTTTTTATTCTTCATTGTTTGCAATTCTTCTTAAGACGTTGCAAATGCAAGACAGTTTTTTTTTTTTTTACAGATTTCTTCCCAAATCCTTTCATATATGTGGGTTAATTTCACAGACTTCTAATATACAGGAAGCCAATATATTTCCCTTTGATTTTTGGTTGTGCCTTCACCTCTGTGGTGAAAGCAAGAATTAACACAGCTGTAGACTTGACGTTTGTAGCCTTTGAGCCATTTTTGTGCTGCATAGATAGATACATACTTTTGTATATCATTCTTGGAAAACATTCATGATGTGGTCTTAATTTTAAATTGGTCTGACGTTTGAAACTAAACATCTGAGGTGTTCGCCTAATGCTTTCCCTCTGGAGACCTGTGTGCCACTGACTCTTTGATACACGAGGTCTGCTGCTCACCAGCCTCTGCATGTTACCGAGACGTCCCTAGGGGACACGCTGTGTTTAAGGAAAATGTTAAATGCTACCAGATAGCTAGAGAAGGACTTGAGAGCTCTGGGATGAACTTTTTTGTTTTGGTACTGGTTTGTTACTCGACAGATGACAGCCTAATTTTCCCGATTGTTTATTATGGAAACGAGAGTGAAGGTTTTCAGCGCTCCTCTGCAGCAGCTAGCTTCTGCCTCTTTGCAAAGTCAGATCACAGGCATTTCTCTTAACCTTCCCGTTTACCCCCTTTATAAACAAAGATTAAGGGGACCTCCCCGGAAGGTTGATGTTTAAGTGCTTTGAGGACCTCGGTGAATGGACCTGCGCGAGGGGGAGGCGTATGTGCTTACACGTCCCAGGGCCGCGAGAAGCTGGCACGATAACATAAATTTGGAGTTCATTTTCCTTTCTCCTGCCTGGCCCTGCAGCGCTGCCCGTGGCTCCTTCTCCTCGCCGAGAGCCTCCCCGCCAGCCTGCCTGCCCCGAAAGCCACGCGCGGCCACCGTGGACCCCGAATTTCAGCGTCGCCCCTTCGCTGCACCTCCTTGGGGCGCCCGGCCCCGTGCTGGCAGCCTGGTGCCTCCCCTGCGGCCCCGCTGGGATGGCAGCACGCTGGCGGAGCATCTCGCGAGCGCTCCGCGGTTGGGAGAGACCACGGAGCTGCAGCTGGCGGCTTGTGGGCTGGAGCCGGCCCGCGGTGGGGCTTGGCTCCGTGCCTCTTCCTTAGGGAGGGTGGGGAACAGGAGTTTGGGCACGGCAAGCCCTCTTCTGCTCATTTGCAGCAACTGGAGACCTGGCCTGGGTAACTGGAAGAAACACAAAACATTCCTGAGCTTGGGGGGGATCCATAGCTCAATTTTGGGCTTAGGATTTTCTCCATAGTCATTACTTCAATGTTTGTGAGGTTCGCATTCCTTTTAGAGGGCTGTCAGGAGGAAGTCAGCTCGGCTCAGAGCGATCACGGTTAGTGCTTCGTGTCACGCTGAGCCCAAGCTCTCCGGTTCTTTGACAGTGTCACTTCTGGAAAAAAAGATGAAAATAAGGAAAAAGCAAAGTTTGGTACATTGTGTTGATAACGTGAGGGCGGTAGACATCCACAGACGTACATTCCACACGTACCTTTACATGTCATGGCTGAGGAAAAGCTGTGTGCTTCCTCATGCATCATTCAGACCTTAGGGTCTGAACAAAACAGACCTAAAAGCCAATACCACAATATTTCACAGATTTTTTTCTTTTCCAGCTAGCTGTGTATGCGTAGCTTAACACTAAAAGGCTAAGGTAAATTATTTTCATCTAGAAATGCCAGCTGCAATAAATCCTTTCTCCTCGCACTCCCGGAATGGAGGGCTTGGCATTTAAAGCCCCGAGCTGCTGACTCACCTCTCTAGCTGGTGTCCCCTGCCTGCCGGCTGCGCCTCCAGGGACCAGCACCTCCTGCTGCTCTGCTCTCTCCACCCGTGGTCCTGCCGGGGCTCCCCAAGCCCACCAGATCACTGCCTCGTTCCTGGCCGTTTTGTGCAGCTGGACGGACCGTCAGGTTTGGGCTGTAAGCTAGAGCTGCCTGCAGCTGCCTCTTTTCTTTCTAAGTACAGATTTCCTTAAGCATTTGGGCTGGATTAGTAGGTGCAAGATGATGGCAGGCACCCTTTGTGGTGCCTCCTGCTTGGAGGGTTACCTGTGCTTTGGTTCGCATTCCCACTGCGGCCACCCCGCAGCGTGGAACCAGGACATTGCAAGACGAGCACATTGGCATTCACAGCCATGCATGTCACGTCGGGACCTGGCTTTTCTGCCGCCCATTTCGAGCCTGGAAGGCTTCTGGGGTAATTAGTAGTCACCCTCAGTAATTCCTGGCGTCCCAGTTAGTGGGAATGGTTTGCAGTGACCCTCTCTGAGGCTTCACGTGAGGCCGTGCTCCCATCCCAGTGGTCTCCAGCTGACCCCCGCTAGCATCCCAGGCGTCTGCTCGATACTTGCAGCCACCTGGGGACCCAAACTGGCACCTGCCACCCGGAGCTCCCTTCTCCCTCTCGTTATCTGCACCCCCCCGAAAACCCTCCTTTGGCCGAGCGGCCCAGATGTGGGGTGCAGGACGTACTGCACCGTGCGAGCGCGTGCCGTGTGCGTGTACCTTGTGGTACGCGGTGGGTTAGCTCCGTGCAGCTCCCCTCCGACACTGCTTTCTAACATCAGAAGTATTTGCTTGCGTGTAATATCCAGCCCTATTTGTCGTGTTTATTCTGTGGTCACAGTTGCAGGCAGGATCCAGGCTGTACCTACAGCAGTGCCTTTATGCATTTGTACGTTTTTAAAAATGCACCCCGCTGTTTGTCCCTGTCCCCAGGTCTCTGCCCGCGTTTCTGTAGTCTGAGCCTGCTTACAGCACCGCGCCTCGCCGTTAGCAATCCGGGCTCACATTCCTTCTCCAGCCTGGAAGCAAAATGCCCAGCTCCTTTTTCTGAGCTACTCGCCCGGCTTACCGTGCTGCAGCGTGTGAATGCTTTGTCGTATTTAATGAACTTCCCCTCACAACTCTGGGCGGCGGGGACATTTCAGCATTATTTCAAAGCAGAAAGAGTGGGAGGAAGACATACAAGTGGTGCAGAGTGAGGCTGCGCCGATGGTGTTAAGCTCTTACTTGCGCTTTCTTCTGTTTTACCATTGGAAAACAAGAATGTGAGGGTGGAGGAAAGAAAAGAGTTGTTTAGCGGCAACGCCTTTGTGCAAGCACGCAACGGCTTTTTGCTCAAGTGCACGGCTGCGAGGGGCCAGATAAAATGTGATTCTGGCTGTGGTTAAACTGCTAGGTGCAGGCGGCTTGGCCACCACGGGTCCCACGTTGCATGGAGAGCTGCTGGCCCACGGTTGATTCTATTGCTACCAGACTTCAAGGAAAGTAAATATGCAAAGCACTGAATAACCTGAGGGGGAGAAGGAGGGTGAAAATTACGGTGCCCGCAGATTGAGCGTGGAGGGCTGTGTGTGTTGGTAATGAGTAATTTAGAACATCTGCAGACCTTTTATTTTTTTTTAGTGTTTTCCATTTCCCTGCTTTGTGGTAGAGCCTTTTTAAAAAGAGCTGAAGGCAATATTGTAACCAGCAATAGGTGAATTTAAAGGCTTGGATGCATTTCATTTAGGTCAGCGCTGAGATCCAGCATGCAAACTCTGAATCCAAATTTTGCTTGAATAATCTCAATTTGCCAAGTCTATGCACGTAAGGGAACTCACCCTGCCTCTCCTCCCCCCAAAAACCTCAAACTGGGGTGTGCACAGCCAGGGGTAGAGCTGCCATTCCCCAGGCCAGTGCTGGAGGCTGGTCTGCTGACCCCGTGGAGCCACCAGCCTGGACGCTCCTTCTTTGGTCTGGGCAGTGCCTTGGCACCAGGGAGCCCAGTGCCAGTCCCCCTGCTGACACTTCCACCCCGCCGGCCCCACGAGCTCCGTAGCGTCTGTAGCACTTACAGTGTGCTGTCCATCCAGGAGTGTTCTAGGGTTTTAGGAAAGCTGTAAAAAAATAAAATAAAATAAAAAAATCCTCTCCTTGCAGAAATAGATCTTCAGACCGTTCTGGAGCCCAGCAGATCCCCACTGCTTGAGACCTGTTCAATATTCAGCTTTCAATTTTTTTGGAAGAACCGATCCGTATTAGATATTTGAGCATTTCATTCCTTTGCTGCCATCTTTCAAGAGAGGAAAAAATTCTTCCACACCCTCAGTTTAACGAGAAGGCTGAGAATAGGTATGTGGAGATTCCAGCTTTATTTATTTTTCCCTGTTAGGAAATGAGTCACTGGTAAGTGACAACACTGTCTCCAATCAGAGGGAGTCAGAGCTTGTGCATGCCAAGGACTCGTCTGCTAATTGCGACTTTGAGCGGCACCGTCTTACAGCCACGCTCTGAACCTTGTGCTCTGTCAGGGGCTGTTCACCAGCCTTTTGGCTTTTGGTTTCCATCCCAGCAAGCAGAAAAGAGCATTTCACTCCTTGTCAGCGAGGACACATCCTGCGAGGTGCTGAGCCCTTCCTCATCCCAGAGAAGCGCGGTGGTGCCGGTGAGCAGCGCCCGGCGCTCCCTCCCTCAGGCACGTGGCAGCAGCACCTGCTGGCAGGAGCGCCCGGCGGTATCTCCGCGTGGCGGCTGCCACGTTCTCGCCACACTGATAAAATGTCACACCCGTGGGCCGGGCCGGGCCGGCTTTAGGGGAAAGCCGGCTGCAAAGCCATTTCTGTTCCCCGGGGACAGGGAGCGCTCTGGGTACTCTGCTTCGTGCCCGCGCCACCGACAGCTGGGTCTTTAAGTCCTGTTAAGTTTAGCATAGCCTTCAAGATCTACACCAAATGCTGCCTTAAGATGCTAAATATTAAAACTGAATGTAAAAATCAACTCTGGTGTTTTATTTGTTGCTCGGGACCTTTGCCTCAACATCGTGTCCATTTCTGTTACATTAGTGCTCCAATATGAAGTCCTTTGGTCTCTCTTCAGTGCTGAAAATTAATTGTTTTTAAGAGCAGAGTGAACGTTATGATAAAAATGTTCCCTGTCTGCATGAAGAAGCAGTATAACTGGCTCTAATTCCAGGGGAAAGTTATGTTGGCTTTAAGGGAAAAGAGAAGTAATTACAAATAGCTGTGTGTGAAGCCAGATGAGATTGGCTGGATCTTGAGGAAAATGTATCTTAATCCTTTGATCTGACAGTTGCCTGGCAGTCAGAGCAGGAAAAGAAAGTCACTGGGGGGTTTTTCCATCTATGTGAGGTGGGAAGTGCACATCCTACTTCAGAGATGGAAAATGAACAAATAAGTCTGCTGGGCAGCATGACAATTACACGCGCATTCTTCTCTTGAGAAACTGCACATCGCCAGGATATTCTGGGTTTCCGGCGATACGGTTATCACAGGCTCTGCCTGAATCTCCTCCGCGTCTCACAGGCGTGTTTACAAAAGCAACACGTTACTAAATTATTAACGTTTTTATTTTGTATAGCGTGTTCATCAGAGCTGTTGCTCCAAGATCTAAACAAAACTGGAGCCCTGCTGTCCTGCTGCTGTGGAAAAGCATAGGAATAAACTGTTTATGACCAAATAGTTTGCAGTCTAAGGCAATAAAAAAATAAAAGGTAGAGGAGGTGGATAAGGTCTGTTCAAGCATCCGTATGCCTGTGCATTATGTGCATGTGTGCATGCTTTGTTTGCATATAGGAGGGACAAATAAGCATTGTAAAACGATCTTTTTCCATTTTTTTTTTTTTAATTTTGCAATGTTCTCTTCATCCAAAGGATTAAAACTGCGACAGGACAAGGTGAGACATTGTCCTCTCTCCTTTTCAGATCCAAAGGCATTCCCTACCATTCTTCTTTTAGACCGCAGCTTCTTCCCCCTCCCTCCGCAGCAGGGCTGCAGTTGCATGCCCCAGCACAGGCGTTTCCAGCTCACGAGAGCTTCCTCAAAATGACCGGAGCTGTGCGTGACCTGGGGCCGCGTAGCTCACTGCCACCTTCTGAAGCTTGACTTCCTCTCATAAAGAGCAAGGCCGTGGTCAAGCTGTAAGATAACAGCTTGAACAAACACATCTGAAGCTTCTGATGTGCGGAATAGTGGCATATAGAAATACACCCAAGGAAAACACAGGTTTTCAGAAATTGGGGTAATTTATCTGGCATCCTTTCCTACACGTCCCAGTTTCACAGCAGCCTAAGCCGGCAGCTCTTTGACAAACCTGTAGGTGTACGTGGAGCGTTGGGGTTATTTTCTAGCTGCGGTGATACTTCTGCTAATACATTTATTACATTACATTTAATACACTGCTCTTGTTCTCATTGTTCCAGATCCTAAATGCTTTTCTTCTTTTTCTAACCAAAACGTAACCGCAGCCACTTCGTACCCATTTGTTCTGTGTCAGGACCATCCTCTGCCTTAAACGGTTCCTCCTCTGCCCTCTTGCTCACCCCGCTGACACGCTGAGGCAGACCTCATGTTTTCAAATTCTTCGCTGAGCCGTTCTGGTTTCCCTCAAATGCCCCGATCTGGCCTGAGAACTGCTTGCTCTCCGCACAGAGCTCGCAAGGCTTCGGGACTGCGGCGTGTCAGGCTTGCTCGGGCTGAACTCTTCTTGACCTGCCCGTGGCTCTGCTCTACTTGGTTCAGTTGTAACAGCGAGTTTTCTGGTGGGCCACATGTCAGTGGCTAATGTTTTCCTTTTGTTTATCCTTGTATGATACCACCGTGGTTTTATGGCTCTACCAAAGTGACGCGGCACAGAGAAATAGAGGCCTGGTGTGATAACGGGAGCCTGGAGAAGTGGGCCCTGGGATGGGGGCCGAGCAGCACGGGCACGGGATGGTGAGTGCCAGGGCACCCTGCAGCCACACACAACTCACCCGTGGTCAGGTAAAGACAGAACGGAATTTGGGTATAACAAATAAATGGTTTCGAGCATACATAAAAGCCATCATATATAGTAAATGCAGGTGTAATGTGGGGCTACAGACCAATGAATAAAGAATAAAGGTGTAAAAGCCCGTTAGCAAACGTAGAAAAATGATTCCAAGGGAATCCCAGCGTGAGGAGGAGGAAGGCATCGACGCCAACACGACACTCCTGCGGGGGAAGGACTCCAGGTGGTGGGGACGCACTGAGACCCCCCACCCCAATGCCAGAGTGGGACCCCTGGCCTCGGCGCCCACAGAGGCAGGGGAAGGGAGAGCCAGCAATGGGTAATGCCAGGAAGCGGGGTGGAAACTAAGTGTGTGTGCGCAACAGCTCTAACTGTGCTAATACTCATTCTTTTTCTGTAAAAATAGAGATAGGGCTGGACTAATAATGATTTGGCTCTTAAGGCTTCAGTTATACTAACACTAAATGCTTGGCCTTTTGTGTATAAATATATATAGTGTGTTCTTCCTCTTTGCTGATAAAACAGGATTTTAAGCGTAACAAAGTAATCAGTTGTGTGACACCATCTTTCAAGTTAAGGCTTACAGCCTAAAGATGACAAAGTTCCACAGCCTGGTATCATGCACATCCCACCTAAATAATTCACGCGCCCTTCAGCCTGGCCTTGGCTGCCCTAAGGACCCTCGGATGTGAATACATGTGTTGGGTCTCAGGCTGGGATTACGTGTGTGACGGCTGTTCGGGGTGCGGCGGAGGAAGCACGAAAACAAAAGACCCTTGAGTGGCTTCCAGAGAGGCCCAGGGCCGGAGCTGGGGAGCTCGCTGCGCTGAGGCAAGCTAACTTCTCTCAGGCTCCTTTTCCCCAGGCCAGAGCTAGGTGATGTGCTGCAGTTTTCCCCGCTTGTAGTGATTGGAACAAAAGCCGGTGTGGTCTGCCGGTAGGCGAGAGCTAGGCAATCTGCTTGTGCTTTTATGCAAAAAGGATTAAATATTCCCCGCATAGCAAAGCTGTCCACAGCTGGCCTGTCAAAGGGCAGGCGGCACGCAGGAGGCGAGGGAGCTCTGTCGATGCTTTGGAAGCACGCACAGCCGTCGAGAACGGGTCTGGTGTGAAACCTAGATCAGCCCCACGCTTGCTGCTCGGGGCTGCTGCCGTGAGCCAGCCACCGGCTGTTGTCGCTTCCCCACGAAACCTCGTGCAGCTGCAAGGAAAGCAGCACGGCCTGGGAGGCAGCTTCCGCACCGCGGGAGGCTCGGGGCCTGCTCGGGATGCGCTCACGGAGAGGTTTTCAGGGCCTGTCCCTAGGCGCGGCGTCACGGGAAGGAAACCCGTGCCTCTTCGTGGTGGAGAAGCCCCGAGCTCGTACCTTGGTAAGTGAAGAAGAGGGATTGCAAATCCAGGTCCCTTTGGAACACACGTGAATTGGGTACATTTTTCTGATTCCTTCTCTAATGAATCTTGTGTCAATAGCGGAGGTGATTGCAGTTGTGGGTGAGAGGGGGAAGATGCTGTCTCAGACATTTGATCCTGGGGAGACTGCATCCTCTGAGGCAGCAGAACAGAACATACGGGGCTTGACCACAGTCCTGGGACTCTCCAGGTGAGCAGGCCAGGTAGGAGCTGGTTTCCTTTCAGATCAGTTAAGAGGCCTCTTTGAGTTCAACACACTGTCATGTCACATCTTCAAAGCATGCCTCGGTGCTGAGAGCAGCATGATGCTCATCCTCAGAGACAATCTGAAGTTCCTGAGCAACGTGTCTGAGCAGAGCTGTCACTGTGGGTGTCCCCAGAGGTCGCTTCCTCCCACTCTTTCATTACGCAGAACGGTGAAGCTCCCACTGTGGTCTGTGGGGCAAAATCACTGCAGGGGAGAGAGGCAAATCCCTCGTGCAGATTCTTAAAATTCCCTGAGGTCTTTGCTTGCCCAAGTTTTGTCCTGGATGGCCATAAAATTTCCGTGTTTGATTTTATGTTTGGCTTTATGACTTTTGTCAGACATTGAGGTGACTTGTCTTCGCTTGCTGTGGTGAACAGTAACAGGAAATAGAAATTCTCGTACCTCAGACTTCAAAATGCCCTTTAATGCAGGAGGAGAACCTGTCATACATTTAATGCATTTCATCTACAAGAAATGCTTTTAAGTGATGACTGCATTAAAAATATTTCCTAAAAATGCATTAGAGAGCACTGGATATTTATCAGCAAATAAAACTGCAAATGAAAGAGGCAGCTTGTTTGAGGCTTATCTCTGAAAATTACGGAAGCGTTTACAGAATGGTTTTGTCAGGTAATTTGCATATTCATGAGCTGTAATTTCTCCAGTTGCTGTATTTAGTTGATAATGCCTTTTTTAATACTGTAATTAAAAATTTTCGATCTAGGTTATACTCCAATTGTTTGCTCAGGTACACCCAAACAATCGGTGTTTTGTTTACTTGTTGTTGCAAATACAGCTCTTACATGTTAAAATGTCAGTTATAAGAAAAAATTTCACAACTGACAGATTTCTTAAAGGACATTCTAGGTAGGCAGACTCTTGACACCGCAGTACGAGAAGCCCACAAAGATACTTAGGCGTCTTTTGCCCAGAGAAGCCTAGGATCTGCCATTATTAAGAGGTTGCATCCTGGCAATATCCCATGAGAATCTGTCAGCGCAAGTCCCAGTTTAGAGGCAAGTGGCTCGTCCAAATGGTGCCACACAGTCCGAGGTAGGAATGAGCTGAGATCACCCGAATTTCCTGCCCTGTGTGCACTTCTGAGCCTGTGGGCACTACTGCAGCACCCTGGTGCTGTGGAGGACATTCCCTGTAGCGGAGCTCCCTCAGCTTCAAACTCTGAGATCGCGAGAAGAAATGAAGGGCGGAGGGCGAGTCATAGTTGCCATTCCCATAGGAAAGACCAGGCTGTCGTTCTGTGTATGGCTACTCACCCATAAAGCGAGTCTCCCTTGCCCCTGGTTCGTGATGGCAGACAGCTAGGAGAACTTGTGAATGATTGCAGGTTGGTGTATGTGCTCCCAAAACACGGTGAAGAAGATGGAGGCACTAAAGTTTAATGGAGCAGGAGGTGGGTGCCTATAAACCTATTTGAAATGAAAATTCTTTAAAGTTTTGCAAAGCTGTTAGAGAAACTGTAAATATCTTCTGGAAGCGCAGAAGGCGACCTCTGAAGATGTAGAGGATTTGAAAGATGGATGTAGAAAGCTGAAGTTAGTAGTGGAAGTTGATGCAGGAAGAGTGCAGCTAAATGCACGGCACTCAGCGAGCCTGAGGCATGGCTGCCCAAGCACGTGGCTATGCAACGCTGCCCGCTCTTCACCTTGCATGGTTTGAGACAAACACAGCACAACCACCAGCCCTTTGCAAGACCCCAGCACGCTTCTGAAGTGGAAAAGGGAAGAACAATCAAATACAGGCTGTGGCTGCTAGGACAGAAAAGGGAAGGACAGAGGAGATGAATGGGGACGCAAAAGACGGATGAGAGCAGCGAGGCACCAGGCCAGTTGCTTGCAGCAAATCCCAGAACCACCAGCAGAGTCCATCCATTCTTCTTTTGCCTTGAAGCAATGAAGATTTGTGTCTTTGTGTGAGGGAAGTTTCTTCAGCAACCCATTCTGCAAATGCCCTGTGTAGTGATTGAGTAACCCCATGCTCAGGACTGCAGGAGCCTGGTGTGTAGCTGTGTTTGGGGCATGGAAATCCTGTTCCATGGGCAGTATTGAAGCAAATGAGATTCCAATTGGAGCAAATCCTGAAAGCAGTGAAATTTCCCATGGGCACAAATTGTGCAATTTCTTTTTAGAAAAGGTTTCTCATCTCTCACATCTTGTCATTGGTTAGTATTTCAGTGAAATATTTCGATGAGACTGAGATATTTAGCTTTCCACCTGGATCAGCTGATGTTCTGCTATATGACTATAATAATGTAGCAACCTAAATGCTGAAGCTAAGGTGATACATCCTGACCTTATCAAATCACAGTATTCCAGGCCAGTCAAGTCTGAATTGTTTTGATCATTTTTATTGAAAATGTTGACCAAATGTGTACCTTCTCGAGGAACACTTGGGTTTAATGGAAGCGTCATTTCCCAGTGGGAAAATGTGCCCTCCAGCAAAATGTCAACAGCTGCTGGGCTGCAGAACATGATAGCGGACAGTGGGAGGGGAGGAAAGGAAGGCACATGTGTCATTGATACACACATACACTGTTGATGAAATCAATTTTCAATTTACTCAAGTTATTCTAGCATCGCTTTCAGTTACATATGCCAAGTAGAAAACTACAGCATCCAGCTGTGGGAATCAACAAGACAATTGCGCAGCAGTCATGAAAAGAACAGTCAGCAGAGAAATGATTTGCATTTGCTTTTCTTGACAGCTGATATTTTCCTGATAAATTGCTGCCCTTTGTTGTTGTAGCTGCTTTGAAGAATCAACCCACTTAAGGGGGTGGTAGCTTTGCCCGCATTCCTGGCTTTGCATCGGCTGGCACAGGTTGGGGATGAAAAGAGGAGGCTGGGACAGGAGGAGGAGGTAGAAGACTGTGGAGCAGAGGTAAAGTTGGCACAGTAATTAAAGACGTGCTGTGGAAAGGGTGCTGCTCTGATAGTGCTGTCCTCTAGAGCTGTGAGTGCTTAGGGTCGCAGTTTGCCGTTCAGAATTGGTGGATTTGGGGTCAGGTGGATGGTAGGAAAGAGACTTTTATGGTTTGACATAAGCTGATGACTGTCAAAACAAATAGGCCTGTGAGGCTGCAGGCTGCTGAGAGACACAGATGAGCCATAAAGTTAGTTGTCTTCTTCCTATGGAGCGTGGGTTTGTGCCAGTGAGAGAAAAGGACACGAGAGACAGTCAAAGCAATTCCCATTTAAAACTCTAACCCACGTCTGTGGCTATGCCGTGGGATTTCTTTCCTTAGCAAGGCCCAGGAAGGAGGATGGAGAGGGAAACACTGGCAGCAGGATGTGCAAAAGGTGCCCATATCAAATATGCAGAATTGTTCCCCCAGGATTTCCCTTCAATGGGGTCATATTGTTGTTAAATGGCTTGTTAAATAGGATTTAAATGGCTTGTTAAATGGGGTCTCCAGCTGGGTGGCTCTTAGTGAGTAGCCTGGTCCAATTATTCTGGATTTACCTTCTTCCTGCAGCAGCCCTACCCCGTCTAATGCTGGTATTTCAGCAAAATTCACTTTTGCAAGAATGTTATTCTAGCCTAGGATCTGGGCCAGGCCTTTATTTCTGTTAATTACAGATCAGTCATTCTTTTTCTTTTCTAAATGTTGAAAAAATGTGTTTTATGTGCAAGAATGCCTGATAAGTGATACACCCACAGGAACATTACATTTTTCTAACATCCGCCTCTGTGTTCTTTCTCCAGTTTCCCTGCCGCTGTCTTTGTAGCGGATCTGTCTCCTCTCCCTAGCGCTGTTCCCTGCCTTTTAGATGTTTTCTTTCTCTTCAGCCACCCTTAATTCCTACCACTGGCACATCACAGATTATTGCTTTTTAGTGCTTTATCAGTTGGTGAGTGTAAAATTTCTCTTTATTTTAGTCATTCTGTGAAAATCTTCTCTAGAGGTTTAACTGTAAAACTTCCCTTTCTACCGCATGAGTGGGCTCATGAAGTGTGGTCCTGGTGAGAGCAGAGCAGGGCCAGGAGGAGCACGACAGGAGCACCACAGGTCCCACCCAGCCCATTTCAGCAGCAAATCCTATCCTTAAAGCCTCTTTGGAGTGTTTTCTGCATAGCACCTTCACGATGCCTCCTGTTTATTTCAGAATAACATCAAGGTTGAGCCCCTCAGCCATTTGAATAAGGCTTTTAAGAGCGCTGAGGTTAACGCCTGGATTTTCTAAATTACACTGAGACAATAGCAGGAGGCTCCGTGCATTAAAACAATGGTCTGACAGTCTGAGCTGGATTTATACTGGTGATGTTGTGTGTCAGCACTGGTGGCCCTGACTCATCCAGTCCCCTTAAGGATGTTCTTGGAGGCTTTGGGCAGCATTTTCAAAGTGCCTCCGTAGGCAGCGAGCCCGCATCCCCTCATTGTCACTGCGATTTAAACCTCAAAGTCGCTGTACACAATGACTGTACGACGTAAGTCGCGGTGTATGGAGCGCTCGTTGCCCTTTCTCTGTGACTGTGTGTTGTGGTGCGTGGGCTCTCCTGAAGCGTGTGCATTTGGTTCGGGAATGAGATGCTGAAGTCTCAGCAAGCATTGAGGAAGGCATGGTAGGAAAAATGTTCCCTCTGTCTGGGAGCTGTTCCCGCCGCCGTACAGCTTCCTGGGGACCGGCAGCAAGCCGGCTCCTTGAAGCACCGAATCTGGTGGCACAGGCTGAGCGGGTTTAAGGCAGTGCAAAGCCCCCGTGATAAAAACAGATCAGGAGGGAACTGGGGCACTGGATGCAGCTTGTCACACTTCTACCGCTTGCGTTGAAGCCTCGGGCTGTTTCTTAGGCTTACCAAACAGGCAGAAGTGTTGTTGCCTCCTCAAAAGACTGTTGAGGAACAGCCTAATGGTATCCTTTGTGTAACACCAGCATTTCCCTTCACAGTGCCCCCCTGTAACCTCTGTGGGGTAACCTCGTTGTCCTGCATGCAGAGACAAATCCCTGGGCAGTTTTAGCAGCTCAAGCTGGTCCTTCTTTGCTCTGCCTGCTCCACTTCTTCATAGCAAGCCCGCGACCTCACCGGAGAAGTAAGGTTCCCTTGCGTTCATCCTGCCTGCCACGCCAGGCCTGAGCCTTTGTTGTTTCTTTGAGTCCCACGTTTGAAAATCATCTCTTGCCAGATCTGTTCCAGTCCGGGAGGTCTCAAGACCCGTCCCTCCTGGGGATGAGGCATCCCGTGGGCGGGAGGCAGGGCCGCTGCAGCGCGGTGCCGCGGACACGGAGCTGCCTGAGCTGTGCGCTCACATCCCACTTGGCACGTCTGGCCGGGCAGGCCGGGAGCCAGCTCCCGGCCCGGCACCTTGCCGCGCTCGCAGACGGGCCGCAGCAGAGGCTGCCAGGAAACGACTGATGAACGTGAAACCTGTTTTCTGGGGAAAGAGCTCACACCTGGGGCTAGACACACGGCTGTCCTTCTTGTCTTTTGTGGCTGTGATGAAGGAGCTGCGGCCCATCACATACCTGTTTGATCTTAGCCATCACCCAGCAGTGGAAGTGTAGTCACTTTTTTCCCTCTTGGTTTATCTGGGCTGCAGAGGGGTGCTCTAATAAATTCTTCACAGGGCTCTGCAGCAAGGCTGAAGGATGTGGAAGGGGTGGTGCCATCCGGAAAGCAAGCTCTTGGACAGGCAGTAGCTGATAAACCATCTTTTGCCTGGAGCTATGCTTTCCAGCAGTCGGCACCTTAGCTGTATCGCTTCCCTTTGCCTTTCTGAGCGTTGAACTCACAGACATGCTGCAGCCATGCCATCCCAATGGCTGCGTCCCTTTCTTGGTGGTATTTGAAGGGCCATGATTCTCAGGGTGTCCTGGGTGAGCTGGGTTATGAGGATGCTTGGAAATACCCAATACATGTGTATTTGATTCAGTGGAGACGCACATCTTGAACTACTGTAAATCTCACTTTCTGAGACAGCTATTTCTTGGCTGCGCAATGCTGCACTTCACTCTTTGATTTATGGTGACAGTAGAGAATGATTCTTAATTTAAACATCTGGCTTCAGAAAGCCCGACAAATTCTTGTTATTAACAGACAGGATTTTCTTGACCGATGCCTGCCAGCCCCTGACCGCTGCCCGGGTGGCCAGCTCTGCCATTTGAAGCTTGCTGTTCTGCGAAGTGGCCCTGGCTCCGCAGCGGGCACACCTCGTGTCACTGCTCATGGTGTCGCGAGAAGCTGGGGCCTCTGCAGCCCCATGGAGAGGTCCCGAGATGCAGTGCCTGTGGTGCAGAGACGAGAGAACCGGAACACAAAAAGTATAACCTGGGGAATCCAGGTACTTGGCTGTGTGACTGTTAAATTTCCAGGGAACCCATTGGACACCATACCCCTCCAGCTATCACTGTCTGCATCTGCCACGTCCTGACAAACAGGATCTCACCTCCGGCTGAGGGTTTTTTAAAGGAGAAGGAAAAGGTGGAGATGGATGCAAAGTGGATTCAAAGCTTCCCCTCCCTGGATCTACGTAGTGTAGGGCCAGCCCTACGGAACAAATTAGGGAAGACGCGGGCTGCTCTACTAAGGCATGCCCAAAGGAGAGCTCCCTAGCCGCTGAGGTGCAAGGAGAGCAAGTGTTGAGGAGATGACGATGTGCTGCTGTGAAGGCTCCGTGCCCTCCTATGCTGGCCATATGTGAGGTAGATTTTTCCACTAGGAGGCAAGCCAGCATTTGGGCAGCCCCGTTCCGGTGCCGCGGTGCACAAACTGCCCTGCTGCAGGGGCTGGCCTGGCCCTGCATTTTGAAATGTGAAAACATTCCTCTTTTACTTCTGTCACTGCTCAATATTATGGGAAAAGATGTTATCACAGCTAATCCGTGCGGTGTCTGTGGAATTTCTTGGCCTGTGAGGATTTATATTGCATTCATGTATTCCATGAATTGGGCACAGGTTTTGCTTCCGACAGCAGTAGTTTTTTCAAGGGCATCCCAATAAGATGAAAGTGTGGTCACTGACTGAAACCACAGTGTCAGACTACGGTCTTGAGGATGTTTTGGATGGCTCTGAATTTTAATTCTTGATTTCCCCTGGCATCTAGACAACCAGCAATTTATGTGAAATCCTAAGGGGAGGGAAAAAAAGGAGAACTAAAGGAAATGCCTTAATTTAGTTGATCGGAATATTTTGGAAATTCATATGTGCCTTTTAAAAAAAGGTAACTAGAGAATAGAAAAAATACTGTGTAAAATCATACTGAAGCTTTAGTATAATGTTTTTCCTCATTTTTCAGCCTTCTAAACATATTTCAATATGCTGAAAAGAACAAAGCAATGCCTAGGTTAAAAAAAAAATGAATACTTAAGGATAGTCAACCTGTGGAACTCCCTGCTGCAGCTTTTTGGCAGGGAGTCATTTTCCTTAGGGAGATTGGGAAAAACCTCGGTAGTATTGTGATCTATAAAGTTTGTGGGTTTGCACAGGAAGAGTAAGAAAATGAAATCCTGTACTTCAGGATACGATCCGTCATTTGTCTCTTCCCCAGCTTTGTATGAAACACTTCAGTAGGCTTTTTCAAATGCTGTTTTCCAAAGTATCAAGCAGAAGCAATGACCTAATGTAACCACGGCTGAGAAATCTTAATCCATAACATGCAGCAGCGTATGCAAGTCATTTAAAAACCAAATCAGCATTGTCTTATGTATATCATAGCTGATCATTGTTCGACCATACCTGCTGTATTCTGTCTAGGTTGGAGGAAAATGGGAAACCTGGAGGCTCTGGGCTGTAAGTTAGTGTCTTGTTTCATTTGCAATGGCAAAACATTTTTCGATCAGCTTTGACCCTGAAGCAGGCTGAGCTCGTAATGGCCTTTATACGGTTCTGCCCGTTCATACTTCACTCACAATGTTTACCTTCTGTCTGGGCAAGGATTTTTTGTGCTTTGTGGAACGTGGTGCATCCATGAGCCCACAGAGCAGCCCTCCTGCTCCATCCTTACGGCCTTTGTCAGCACGGGAGAGGCTGGCTGTGCCGGCGTGTCATGCCAGAAAGCTGGGAGGTCAGGCTGGAGACTCGCCTTTTGTCTGCACACCCTCGCTCAGACTCTGAGTGCACAGCCACTAATATTTCTGAAAGTCTGTAATGTGGTAAGCCACATGCACCAACAGGCATCGCTTTCTTCAGTGGTCCTACCCAGGCCTTGTGTAGTGAAGTTTCCAGTATGATGCTGCACCACGTACAGCAGGAAAAGGCCAGGAAAATCACCACCTGGACTTGCTTGCGTAGTGACAGCATTCCCTTCCCTCCAGATTGTGCTCCAGAAAACTGGGATTTAGCTGTGGGAGGTCTGTGTTGCAGAGCAGCACAAAAGTGTGAAACACTATTGCGTGCGAGAGCACGGGAAAGCTTGCACGCAAACTCACCTTTTGATAACCCTGTTTAAATGCGCACCGCAGTGTGATCAGACGTGTGCCGCCGCTCCGTAGCGGCTGTGCGGCCGTCTGTAGCACGTAGCTTTTCTCAAGAGGCCGGTGCTTGTGCGGAGGCTGCGTTCTCCAGGTGTATCCCTGTGTGTGCTGGGTTTGTCGAGGCGGGGACCCCAAGGTCGCCCCCCAGCTGGCTGGCCCCACAGGAGGCAGGCGCACGGGCAGGCGGGAGCTGCGGCGTGTCCCACACCATCCCTTGGTGCGATGCAGCGATCCCTGGCCCAGCGCTGGCCAGGTTTGCCGCGGACGTGTGAGCAGGAGTGCCACGGCAGGGTGCCGTTGTGGCCGGGGTAGTGCACGGGGGCTCGGAGCTGGTCACGAGCTGGTCGGCTCTCAGCGGCTGCGCTCCTCCCGTGCCGTGCTACGTGCTTAGCTGGACCGGCTCCCACAGAGCTAATCTGAAGCGCTACGCTGAGCCACGTAGACATGCCCATTTTTCCTCTCACTAAAGCAATGATTAAGACTGGGCATGACCCCCCCCCAGTCTTACCCACGGGTCCGTACTGCTTAAAATCTGCACCACAAGTAGGTTTCTGTGAGCTCCTCTGAGCCCACAGGTTTGGCATGTTGGGCAGAGCTGCTGCGAGCGACTCCCCTCTGACACAGCCCCTTTACGTCTGGCCTGATTTTTCAGATAATGGTGGGTTTTGTCTTGCCCAAACAATCGGGACGGGTTAACAGCAGAGAGCCCTGTGTGAGATGGATTTCAGATAGCCAGGACTCAGTGGCTGAATTTGTGTAATAATCCCACCGGCTTTAATCAGGAGAGGAGGCTGTGAGAGGCTTGTGAATTCCTACAGCAAAATTCCCCACTCCCATTCGCGTAGCGGATCTTGCCTCCAGTATGCTTATCTCCCTACGTGTGCAGAGCCCTTGACGTCAATGGAAGATGCGCTCTTTCGGGGAGAGCAGAAGGCTGAGGTCACAAACCGCCCTGCGAATAAGAGAATTACATCCCCGGCGGTGAGGCGAGAAGGCTCTACTCTTCAGCGTAAAAGCAAAAAGACTTGAAACAATGACATGCATAAAAAACCGAGGGGGTAGACTGCTTGCAGGAGATATATTTGGAGCTGCATCAGCAGGCTTTACAAGGAGGCGACTTTGGGTTGCATTTAAAAATGTGCTGTTCGGCAGCCGTGAGCGGGGTGGAGGCTTTTCATTCATTCCACCTTGCAGAGCTTTAAAGGGACATCCATCAGCTGCCTCGCGCTGTGCTCATAACCCACGCCTTTTAAATCAGAAACCTGGGGGTCAGGCTCCGCAGTTCAGCCGTCAGCAGCCTCAGTGCATCACATTTACTGCAGCTTTTATGCGTGAGAGGTACTCCACATGGTTAAATTATCAGAGGTTAAGTGTGACCAATTGTGTTTAACCTAATGATGGATCTAGCTATTTTGATTTTTTCCTTTTATTTGAGAGGACTGAGTATATAGGTTTAAGTATATCTGAAGAAAATATTAGATTTGTTGTTATTACCAAATTCCATTTTTAAAGCCACCTTCGCTGAGGAAGTGCTTTGCAGAAATTAATGTTTTCCCTAGTATAAACTTTGGAATAGCATTCCCCTCTTGCAAAATGAAATACTGCCATTTCCCCAAAGAACTGCTTATTTCTTCTTGCAATAAAGGAAGCGAGTTCCTGTTTCTGCGGGAAGCTGTCCCGCAGCCGTTCTCCTCTTATCGCTCTGCAGATGAGGTTTGTCATTGTACAGAAATACACCACAGCTCGCTGAGGCCAGAACCAAAAGAAGTGACCGAAGCCAAAAGCGGTGCTCCTTGGCACTCCCTGCGGTGCTGCGAGGAGGATGTCTTCTGCAGGGCTCTGGGGCTGGAAGGTGACCCGCGTGTGGCTAATGTGAAGCCTAATGCAAAGCCTAATGCATAAACTGATAGGCTGTGTGGCTTTTGTCCTGTCTCATGGTGCTGCAGAGGCTGATACTATTCACCATGTACCTTCTCAATGTGTTGAGCCAATTAGAGAAACAAATCCCTCGTTTGGGGAGTGCCCGCGGGTGAAGCCGTAACGATGTGTGTTCTCCACAAGCCCTGACAGCTGCTGCTGCTGTTCCACTTGGGACTGCTGGGCTGAGCAAAACCAAATTCCCTTCTGATGTATTTCACAGGTTGGCCAAGCCACACAGAGTGGCTGCTTTCCTCCAGCTTCACAAAAGGATGGACGGGGCTGGGCTGGGAGACGTGCAGGGAAAAGCAGCAACAGGGAAGGCAGGGACGTGCGGCAGAACACCCCTGGGCAGATAGGAAGGGATGGTCCCAGCTACTGGAGCGGTCCCTGCTGCTTACAAACTGCAGACAGCTGGTGCAGTTGTGGATATGGCGGCTGTGATGCAGAGTGTGAGATGCACACAGGTATTTCTCTCTTCTCCCCCCACCCCATGAATTGTCAGACAGGTAAGTCATGGCAATAGTGAGAACAACTGAGACAAGACTACTCCTGAAAGTGGTTACGTTAAATATTAATCTAAGGTCCTTGGACTGAAATCTTCCTTTTTTTGTTGTTTATTTTTTCCTTTCATTGGTGAATGAAGTGACATACACCAAGAGTCTGTATGCATGGCAGTGTAGATGTTGGATAAGAGATCTGAAACATCTGGATGTTATATTATCAGCACTCCAAGAGCTTGCTATGCTTTTATTTGCATGCAAGCATTTTAGACCCCACTGCTAACTTTAGTGAAGCCCTTTATTAAACTGATGGCTTATGCTGCCTGCTATTAGTACTGTTTCATACATAATAAGTGGTCTTCCTAAGCTAAAATGAATATAACAATCTAACTTGTGCCCAATGGGATATCCATCTTATGTCTGACTACAAGAAATAAATTATGCTCTTGTACTGCTAATTGCTCATGCCTGGATTGAAGATTATGGTCCTGTGATGCTGATGATTAGAACCGGTCTCTGTCTTTGTGCACAGATGCTCCCTGTGATCCACTTCAGTGTCTGCCTGGGATTTTCCAAATTGATTGCTCATTGCCAATGAAGGAAGACACAGTATCCAATTCTGCAAGAGCATTACAGGCAGCTAGGACCTGATTTACATTCTGTAGAAGACAGGGGTCTGGAAACACATCTTCTGCATCTTCTGGATAGTTTAAAGAAATATTCTTGGGTGTTCTGGTGGTTTTGAAATTGTGTGGGTCTTAAAAAAGCAGTATTCAGAAAGAAAGAGTTTCAGAGGATTCAGAAGTATTTAGAAACATAAAAATTCACATAAAATTTGAAAATACGTCTATTCTGAACTGAAGAAACAGAGACAACTACTTTTTTTTTCTCTCTCAAATAATTTGCCTGTGTTCCTTAACAAGAATGGTGACAAAGCAACATAATAAGTTATGCTCTATGCTTCATTGCCTATTTTCTCACCCTCAGCTTAAAAATAACAGCTCTGTAGCACCTTCTGTTTTCTCATGACGTCTACACATTTTATGAATAATCTTTATGGAGAATGCTGTGCTTGATCTCTGATTGGGATTTTCCCATCTTATACACTGTTGACTTGTTGACTTAACCCTGCTTCCACAGAAGTCAAGAGCAAAACACCCATTGATTTCAGTGCGAGCAGATTTTGACTTTTCAGAAATGCTCAGCCATATGTGTTCTCATTTTGGAAGTATCATGTGGTTGCATTTGGCCCATGTCGTGTTTTAGTCACTCCAAAAGAACACTCAGAGCTCCAGCCTGTCCTCACCTGCCCTTGCGATTGCGAGATCTGAGGGCCTTGGGGAGGTTTCGAGGGCCAAAACTTTTGTTGTTGTCGTGTTTTCTTGTGTGTTTTGTTTTGTTTTGTTTCTTCCCAAATTTAAATAAAACATTCTAAGACACAATGAAAGTAAACATTTCAAATCTGCTGTGAAAAATGAATTGGAGAAAAATGTTTGAACACAGCCTATATGTTTCATTTGGTAATAAATGACAGCAAAAAATTTATTTTATTCAGTATGATGTAATGCAATATTTTAAAAGGGGTGAAAATAGTTTGGAATCAAAAATTAGAGCACTCTATTTTAACCTTATTGTAAAGCTTTTTTTGTTTTTTAATAACGTTATCAGAATTGATGTGTCTGTGAAAAATTTACTTATGTCTGATTGGTATTTTCTGAGGGAAAAATGTCCCACAGAAAATTTCCATCTGGTTTTAATGTTTCCAGTCTTTAATGCATTTACACCCATCCATATCAAAGGGAGGCTTAGGAAATACGCTGGGTTCATGTTGTGTGCTAGGAATTGATTCAGGACAAGAGGAAGGGCTCTGACTTGGGATCTTTGGTAGGTTTAGCCAGGATGTATACCTGCAGCCACAGTCTGCGGCCTGGCATGATAACGTGAGGTTCAGCAGCTGTGAACGAGGAGCCCAGCCCGTTAAATCTGGCGCTCCCCACGGCTAGTAGCTGCTGGCAGAGGGCTGGGAGAACAGCCTGGTACCTGCTTCAGTCGTCTCACCTGAGTCCATCTGCGACCACGAGCTGGAAACCATAGTTTCACATGGTATTTATATAGCCTAACTCTGCCTAAATCCACACGAGAAATCTGTGCTTGAAGAAGGACTTAAAACTAATCCTCCTGGGGTCCAAGGTTAACGTCCTTTCCTCTGGATTATCTTTCCCAGTAGCATCCCTATCTTCCCATCTGCTTAGTCATCTGTAAGGTGAGCTGAGCGTGCTTGGGAGAGCTTCTCTCTAGCAAAGGGTATAAGCAAATTAAGGAGACAAATGCAATTAATCTGTGCTTTCTCCCACATTCCTTGTGCTGTGTCCTGCTGTCACTGTGTGCGTGTTTTCCACTGTAGTCAATGGGGGATTTGCATGGGACGTGCTATGGCCTTTAAGCATGTTTCCTGATCTAAATCTGCTGGTTGCAGGACTTGCTGTCCCCCTAACAAACTATACATGCCTTCATGATTTTCCATGACTTTGTGAAAAATGAATTGCTGTTTTCATGTCACGTGGTTGTCCTGGTTTAAGCACACTGGGCTGAGCAATGGGAGTTGGAAGGGGAATCAGCTTGTGACTTTGAGAATGTGCGAATCACCCAAAAGAAATTTGTCTCAGATATTTTTATTGTATTTCAGCTGAAGTTCCATGAAAAGTGCAAAAAATAACGCTCCTTCGCCTAAAAACAAAGCCCCAAAACAAACAAATCCATAATAAATAAATGCTTGCCAACAGTCATAAAAGTCTTAAACTGTGGTTTAATATCCTGTCTCCCTTTTGTCTTTGTGGAAAAGGTCATATAGATGAAAGACATCTGCTGTAGAATCTCCCTTGGATTTCAGGGCAAGACTAAGTCCTATTTTTGGCTTCTTTGTATGAGCAGATTGCCACAAATTCCTGCTATTCTGTTGTCTTAATGAGACAGCTCTTGAAGAGGATGAACAGTCCTGTGACCAGTAATTTCAAATGCCAGGCTGCATCCCTTGTATTTTATTCTTCAGAAACTGATGCATACCTGTGTCAGCATTGGGTGGAGGAGGTCCAGATATGACTGAGTTCATCGGAGTGAGCTGGAGGTTCTGTCCAGAGCCAAGCCCTGGTGGTACATTGTGGTGAAACTTTGGCCACCTTGAAGCCAACAAACTCAGGATTTCTTGTTCGAGGATGTGTCTCTCCTCGTGAACTCAGCATAGCCGTGGCAGGAGAGTTGAGCACTGGCACACAACTGTCCATACTGTTTATTGTTAGGATATTTTTTGGCACAGTTTTGGCCTACACCAGGTTGATGTAGGGCTTAGGCACAACCTGGAGCAGGGACTGTTCAATACAGGCCAGGGGCTGTTTCCAAAAACCCCATAGTTATGTATCCTAGCATGCAGGAAACCAGACATCGCCTCATCCTGAGGGAAGGCCTAGATGTCCTAGGCACCAGGCTGCTGGTGCCAGTCGTGAGGGTTTGTACTCTTTATCCTGCTTGCCGAAGGCGTACGAATATGCAGAAGGGAATTTAGGATTCCTGGAGCAGAGGAAGAGAGAACAAACGAGAGGGAACAGGAGCCTGCAGCCCACTGCTGGAGGCATTTCCCTGGAGAAGGATGCTCAGAAGGATGTGGGAGGTGGGTGTTGCGCTTGCAACAGGTGGGAGACAAAAAGTGGCATCAAAGGCTGGTGGATTTTCAAAGTCCAGAAAAGTTTTGAGGTGAAAAGAGGATGAACCTGGAAAACAGAAACAAGTAGCTAATGCTTGATATGACAGAGATGTACAGAACTGGGGAAGACAGAAACAAGGGACGGCAGGGTAAAAGTGAAGGAGAACAACTGGTCTGACCCGCCTTTATTCTTCAATTGTCTTTCGATCATCATGTTTTTATTAAATCTATCTGAAATCTAGTCAGCTCTGGACAGCAGTGCATTTATAGTCCTTTATTTTTCCTGGCAACTTTTCATGGTTTTGCAGTAACACCACCCCATTTTGAAAAATGGCTCTTTCTTCCCCAGAAAGCAGTTGTGTTGGTGAGTGGGAAAATTGTGACAGTGCGGAGACACAGGGGATGAACTCCTGGCCCTCGCTGGAAGCAAAGGGGGGGACCTGGGACATCACGGGGTGTGCTTCTGGCTGCGGTGCTGGGAGCTGGAGGCTCTTTGGGGATGGACCCTGGTGTCCCTGCACGGACTGCCGCGTGTCCTGCAGGGGCGAGCAGCAGCCCTTCCCTCGGCAGGCCTGTCTGCTCTCTGCCGCTCCTTGTTCTCCTATGGCAGCACGAAGGCAGCGTCCAGCCCCTGTGACAAGCGAGGTGACAACTGCCCGACAGCGCAGGGCTCGCGGAGGGGATCCGGTGCACACCTGCGTGTGCACGGCCTGCACGGTACCCTCCACTTCTTCTCTGCAAAGCTGGGCTGCTTAAAACAGAGCAAAGTAAAGGAAAGAATACTTTTCCCTCTAACATCTAGCAGTGCTAGTCGTCTTAGCGCCTCTGACAATATCAACTGGGAAACTTTTCAAGAAGACTGGGTCTGTTTTTATTTTGTTTTTCTAATTAACATTGTGCATTTAAACTGTCTGTGATAATTTTCTTTCCCAGTTGTACATGTGGAGTGTCTCAACAGGACTGTAAAAGTCACAGTAATTTATCTGAGGGCAAAATTCATCTTTAAGCTGGAAAAGATTTTGCTATTTTTGTTTGAAAAATGCTTTTGGGTCCTAAAGTAGAGGGCACTGTTGAAAAGCCAAGAGATGTGTTGATTTTATTATTTTTATTAATATACTTTCAAAGCAATTCAGAAATATTTCACTTGGTACCTGAAGCCAAGACAGCAAAGTGCGAGCTGCTTTGTCATTTACTCACATGGAAAATGTGAAACAAAGTAGATGNTTCTTTACTTCTGGAAGTTAAACTTTTTTTTTTTTTTTATAATTGAGAACACTGCCTTTTTAGGCATAAATATAAATAGTTTATTTTTATTTTTGCTATAGCTGTAAGCACTCTTCCACATCTCCCATGTTATTCTCCCATGAAAAGCTTCCACAGCAGGAAGTCTTACAAGTCAGCACTTACTGCAGAAACAATCTGCACTTGTACTTTTGTGCAGAAGGGATGCCCAGGTTAGGATTCTTCTCTTGCCATCTCTCAAGGGGCTTGTTTAAGGGATTGCTGGCATGCGTGGCTCCCACTGACATCAGCTGGAGCTGGAGGTGCTTGACATAGCTGGACTTGAGGCTGTTACGGTTGAGAACTAATTCTGCTCTTGAGACACCAGTCGGGCTGTAGGGCAATCATTGCCTGCATTTCAGGAGGATTAAATATACAAAAGCATGGAAAATAACTGAAATTCCAGATATGGAAAGGCTTGAAAGAAATGCCACGTCCTCTTGCCTATGAGCCACTTGTGTGTGTACTAGAGATGGAGAGGGACTCTGGAATCTGGTCATTCCGTCCAGTACGGAAAACACAACCGGGACAATCCTGCTTTCACCTTCCACAGCCGACACCTCGTGCACCCTTGCTGTGCGCTTCTAGGAGCCGGGAGAGGCCAAGCTCAGTCTTGCTGTGCGAGTGCCGTGTGTGTCCGCAGGCAGCAGGAGAGCCTGAGCCTCAGGAGCAAGGGCAGCCCGAGCTCCAGGCTCCCTGCCCCCAGGGGATCGGTGTATCGTGCCCATAAGCCCTGTTTTTAGTTCGGGTCCTGGTTTTGTTGTCATTTAAAGATGTGATTTCGCATGTTAACTTCACCCAGCTGAAATTATTTCTTTTTTGCCCCCTTACGGAGGAGGTTTATAAATATCGAGTTACACGGGAAGCAAATTCTCTCGTTATCAGATTGTTCTGTAGTCACTTCTCTTTTCCTCAAAAGCATAATGGTGAACTTTATCAGTGCTCAGTCATTCGTTTCCTATTAAACACAAGTGATTAAGATGCTGTTTGGCTCAGGGGGAGGAGTTACTGACCTGTTTTGTCTGTAAACATAGCTTTAAATTAGAAGACACCTGAAACTGGTAGGAAGTGAGCTTTAATTTCTTTCAAGTCCCATAAGCACAGATTGTAGATTCCCCATGGGATGTGGTAAATACCAAAATAATATTAATTACACTGTCTCCCAGAGCGGTCCCAAGAGGTGCTAAAATAGCACATGTGCCACTTGGACTTAGATGCTTCGCCACGAAGATCAGTGTTTGCTGGTGTGTTGCTTCGCCCAGTACAGAGCACGCTGCGTCTCTGGGGGAGCTGAATGAGATAAGGAGGCTGGGATTTTCTGTGTAATTGCTGGGGGTTTGCTCTTGTGAGTTTAAAAATTGGAATACCATCTCAATTAATAGCTGAATTTCTCTTTCTGCCCCAACACCCTGAAAGGAATAAAAATAATGACTCACAATATGGGTTTTATAAAACACCTGAAAAGGAAATGTTTCTTGTAGCAGAGGCCATGTCTTCCTGTAGGGATGCTGAGCTCCAAGCAGACTGTCAGTGCTGCACCAGCAGCCATTGCCGTGTTTATCCAAATCGTGCTCTGTGACGCCATCTCCATAACTGGTCACCAGGACCGCGGTGGTGCGCTGCCCTGCCATGTCACAGCTCCTGGCAGTGTCACAGGTGGCAAGGTCTGCACCCTGTCCACCTGCTCTTTCTGAACCAGCACAGGGACTGCAGCTTGGGCTTTAGCTGCAAAAGCACCTCTGTGAATTCTGCTCAGTGTGCGGGCACTGGGAGCGGTGGGGCTGGCGGGGCTGTCCTGCCGCAGGCAGGTGGCACGTGCCTGTGTGGGGCTCCAGCCACCCACACCGCGACTTACTCTGCAGAATGTCAGGTGAACTGGAACTGCAGAGCCAGGCACCTCCCTTAGCCCTTCAGGGCCGTGTTAAGTCTTGGGGGACACTTTTAGGCCTCCAGACCCAGCAGCCTTCCTGCCTTGGGAATCGATGAGCAGCAGAAGCGAGAAGCGAGCACATACACAGTTCAGCAATGGCTGGCCACCAACTCCTCTGTCGTTAATTGAAGATCAGCAAGCAGGATTCACGCGGGATGTAAGTACACCAGCTTTGGAGCTAGAATCGACTCTGACCTGATAATCAGACTTTTCCATCTGGCCTAGAAAAACATGAACCTGGTGGTTTGTTAGGGATGTGCTGGCAGACACTTAAAGGCAGCAACACTAAAGGCACCATTATAATTAGCTCAGTCAGAGACTGAGCACACAGATTTACTTGAAAACCAGTGTGTCTGTTCACTGGTCGATGTGACCTCTGTGGAAGTATACTGCTGAAAGAATATTTAGACTTTAGTCATTGAATTCAATGTTATACATCCTTGTTGACCATGTTATGTATTACAGATATTAATTAAAGATATCAGCATGTACCATAATGAGGGGAATGGCTTACAATGTATGGAGTGACTTCATGGATCTCAGAAACTGGCTGCTAGGTTGATACTGTATTTTCAACATTCAGAAAGTGCTTGTTCCTTGTTTATGTGGCTTAAATTAAACACCAGAGGGTTTGCGTGTATTTGGATGAATGGGAAAGATGTGCCCTTCGATCAATTTCACAACAGCTCAAAAATAACATAAGTACCTGAAAACAAAGAGAAACTTTCATGTTTATTTCTACAGCTCCAAACTAAGATCGAAATTGAAATGAGATTGAGCAACAAAAAGCAAGTCAGTAAGCAGACCTCATTCTTACTGTGGCAGAAGTTGTTTCAATAGAAAATTGTTAGCCAACTTCACAAAATGTCACTAGCTGGATAAAACTGCTCCCCTAGTATTTCCCATTTTTGTTTTTCCTCCCACAATGACACTTATTACACAAAAATGTGTTGCTGAACAGGGTATACAGGACAATGAAAGAGGAACATTTTCTGCAGAGGGAAAATGCAAAGAAAAAAATTGCTTATATAATACATTTTAGTATTTTATTTTATTTTTTTTCCAAGACTCTAGATTTGTCTTCAAAGCAAGCAGAAACAAGCTCAAGCTGATTTTTATGGCACAACTTGCACTCCTCCATTTTAATTCTTTTTTTACACTTGTTTATATATAAAGATCTGGATCTGGTATTTTAAACAAATACAAACAAACATTCTTTCTTTCCAAAGTGAGCAGGACAATCAGCAGCTGCTAGGCTGGGCGCAGAAGGTTCAGTCTTGGGCTGGAGTCAACCGTGGTTTTCTATGATTACTTTGTATGGGAAGGGGTCTGACCCGCCTGGGTCTGTTGGGCTGGCACTGGCAGCAATCTCAGCTGCAGCCATCAAAACATTCCTTTGTGGCCAAATGCCCTTCTGCTTTCTCTGAAAAATCTGGTGTCAGTTTTAACAAGAGGGGAAAACAGACATTCATCACCATTAATTCGTCGGACAATTAAGCCCAGTGATCTCTGACCTCGTGCCATTATTGGCTTTCAGAGCCAGGGTGAGACCCCGCAGATATCTGCTCTCCGTCATTCCCTGCGAGCTGTCCCAGTATTTTATTTACTCCAAGGCTTAGCTTTTGCCCACCACCAGCCAGATGTATATGCTTCATAATAAAAATTGCTAATCAGCTGTCCAGACAGTGACATTAATCTCCGAGCAAGGATAACAGCAAGCAAAGGCAACAGCTGGCTGTCAGGAAGGCATGTGAGCTGGAATTATGCATTTATTTAGATATATGTACATATTAGAAGTGTCTGTCCCTGGCTGCAGCTGAGAAGAAATAGAAACAAAGGCAGAACTAAGGCCCAGCCTCGCCACCGTGCTTGCTACAGAGGGATGTTCATGCACCGCCCTGAGCGGTGCCCCTCCGGCCCTCCATCAGCGCACTGCCCGCCCGCAGCCGGGCCCCACAGGTGGGCTCAGGCGGGCACGTGCCAGCACAAAACATGAAGCCCGTAATTAGCAGCTCCTCTTCTTCCTCGTCAGCTGTTTCCACGCGGCTGCCGGGGGCCCTCGGGCCAAGCCGGTACCCGGCGTTAATTCTGGCCCCGGGGCTGCAGGGAGTGCAAGCGGAAGGCAGGGCTGTGTGGGCTACAAGGAAATGGTTAATCCGTCCCTGGCACAAGGCTGCTGTTTTGTGTTCGTTAAAATGGTGCTTACCACCGCCAGCTCTGGGCGAGCACGGGCCAGCTGCTTGCATCATCCGACGCTTACGCCACGCAGCCTTCAAGCCTCATTTTTCAGCCACTGCTTTTGAAGCACCTCATTAGCTAATCAGAGGAACCCTCCGCCGTCGCTTTACAACGAGTTTCCTCTCTTTTTGTCTCCTGCCTCCTAATTTTCCCTTTTTATTGCTGCCTGTCTCGCGGAGCCCTCGGTGGGTAACCATGGTAACATGGTGGGCGGGCGGCTGTGCGGCCTTTGGAGCCCCCGGCTCTGCCAGGCTTTCACGCCCTCAGGGCCTCGGCTCCCCGACACAGGGCTTCTCCACAGCGGGGACACTTCCCTCGCTTGGAGCCGGCTCCATCCCGCGAGCTGTTCGCAGCTGCAACGCACAATGTGTTGTGGCAGAACGCGTGAGTCACTGGCAGAGCAATCTGTTACATCAGATAATCACAGATTACCTCCATTAACCTGAATCCCTCCTGTAACCTTTTCCAATAATGATCCTAAATGCTGACGCATAAAGTTGTGTTACCATAATGTCTTGGGCTGTCAGTGATTTTTGAGGACAGCGTTTTCTGTGGTTTCGGGGGGGGTTAGCAGGGGGTGTCAGATCTCCACAGCAAGAAGTTGTTGGTGCGTTGTTGAAGGACAGGATGGCGGGGCCGAAGCCAGGCTTTGTAGCTATGGGGAACAATACAGGACAATACTCTTTCATCCTCCAACCCCTTCATCCTCCTGGCGTCAGCCACACCACAAACTCCTGCAGTGCTGCAACCTCAGTCTCCATCCACACCAGCCCCGCGCGCTCCCTTCCACNCTGTGCGGCCTTTGGAGCCCCCGGCTCTGCCAGGCTTTCACGCCCTCAGGGCCTCGGCTCCCCGACACAGGGCTTCTCCACAGCGGGGACACTTCCCTCGCTTGGAGCCGGCTCCATCCCGCGAGCTGTTCGCAGCTGCAACGCACAATGTGTTGTGGCAGAACGCGTGAGTCACTGGCAGAGCAATCTGTTACATCAGATAATCACAGATTACCTCCATTAACCTGAATCCCTCCTGTAACCTTTTCCAATAATGATCCTAAATGCTGACGCATAAAGTTGTGTTACCATAATGTCTTGGGCTGTCAGTGATTTTTGAGGACAGCGTTTTCTGTGGTTTCGGGGGGGGGTTAGCAGGGGGTGTCAGATCTCCACAGCAAGAAGTTGTTGGTGCGTTGTTGAAGGACAGGATGGCGGGGCCGAAGCCAGGCTTTGTAGCTATGGGGAACAATACAGGACAATACTCTTTCATCCTCCAACCCCTTCATCCTCCTGGCGTCAGCCACACCACAAACTCCTGCAGTGCTGCAACCTCAGTCTCCATCCACACCAGCCCCGCGCGCTCCCTTCCACCCTTGCCCTGCTGTCCAGTGAGTACCTCTCCCCTCCAGAGCCAAAGCATGTGCCGGGGCCTTTTTCCTTCTGCCGACCCATCGCTGCCACTGGCCGATGCTCACCCAAACCAAACATTTTGGGGTGGTTTCACCCCCCTCTCCACATTTCCTCCATGGAGTGTATGAAGGTTCATCGTGTATCTAGGATTAAATTGTGCTTTATGCCTACGTTTGTATGTAGGAGTCTGACTTGGGATTCCACAGGAGATCCAGGAACATGGCCAGGGTTGTGGAAACAGGTTGCTTTTGTGGAAAAGAAAAATGTGGCTGACCCTGACCTCAAATAGAAAGTGACCCAATCTAAGAGACGTCATGATTCTGTGCTTTTCTTCCTGGCTGACTCTGGAAGCAAAAGTGCTGCAGTGTCACAGATGAGGTGTTCCTCTAAAACAGTTCTGGTGGTATAGCTGGTACACATTCTCAGGAGCTTCCCAGCATAGTTTTCACAGCTTCTAGCTTCTTTACATCAAATCTCTGAAAAGTTTTGAGAGAAAAGAGTGGATCCAGACATCATTGACAGGGCCAGGGAAGGTCACTTCTTATGGCTATTGGGCTCTCTCTCTGCACTGTGAGACCGATGTATGGTCCTCTGGGCCACGATAAAAATACAGGAATGCTACAAGATCAAAAGGTACTGGGCACCTGATAATTCCTCCTAAGTGCCTTCCCATTCGAGCATCCTTTGCTGGGCCAGGATCTCTGGTGGGGTTAAATGTGGGAGGAGAGGTTGTGGTGATGCAGCGATTCGGTAGAGCATTTGTATGCACAGGCAGCACAAAGGGGCTGCAGGGTCACTTCAAATCAGGCTCCGTGTAGCTGTGACCTGTGTGTAGCATCTCTAAACGCCCAGGGTCCGCATGTCTGCCTGCCAGAGAGCAGGACGGAGGGCCTTCAGGTGCAGTATCTAGATGCTCGAGGGACTCGCTCTTCTGCCTCCTTCATGGAGACTCCACAGAGTTTCTTTGTTGCTTTTCTGGCGGTTGTTTTCCTGACTCAGAAATAAGCCATCTAAACTGAAAGAGTATGGTGTTATTTATGTACGGAAAGCAAAACACATCTGGATTTCTGAGTTCTTATCAGAGCATCTCAAAGCTCTACCAATTCCACCAATTAGGTGGAACTAATAAATCAGTCAGGCCTAATAAAACAGCCTGTCTCAAATCATTAATTTTTCATGATGTTTACTAAAATTCTTTTCTTTAGCCCTGTTAGTGTGTTTATTTAGGTGAGGACTAAAACCAGAAAAGAACGTAATTCTCAGATCCTGGCTACAGTCTGATGATAGGAAAGCACTTGAATTCTCACCTCCCATCCAGCTGGATCTCCTCCCCACAGTTCAGAAATATTCCTTATAAAACCGAAATGTCAGGAACACAGAGGCTAAGTTCTTTTTTTAGAGACTGCGGAACTATTTGCAGGAGAAAAAACCCACACAGCTCTTTGACAGGGACAGAGCGAACCCACATCATTCAATGTTCAGGGCTGGGTTTTCAAGTATTCTCCCCCTAGAACTGGCACCAGAGGTTTCAGAAGAGCCAAGCCCCACATATTTGCCTATACCAGGTCCAGATTTCCTTGCGTGTTCCTCCTGCCTGTCTTGTTGTGCTGCCCATTTTGCCATTGTGTCGCTAAACATCAGAACTACAAAATGTGGAGCAGCAAGTCTGCAAAGCCTGGCCAGACTTCTGGTCATTTTGATGTCTGTCTGAGATCTGCAACGGTGCCTTGGCTTTAGAGACCAGCCCTAAGAATACTCAGGTTGTTTGAGAAGCACCACTGAATCCCAGAGTACCATACGTGTTCCTGGGAAGTCTACGTGGGCAGTGGGCTGTACATGGACTATATGTAGGTGATGAGTTGCATTTGCAGTTTGGGCTTTGAGGCTTTGGTTAGCAGCTTGCATACATGTTACTAAAACAGGATAATAAATATACACAACAGGTCATAAGTTTAAAAAGCCATTGCTTAAGGAGCAGTTCCTTCCTGGGAAGATGTTATCAGGCCCTATTCAAGCAGGTTTTCTGGAGCTGGGATTTGCATTCTTTCTTTGGAAGAATGGGAAACAGGTCTCCTACAGTCAATGTAAATTACAGCTGTGCAAATTAACTTAAGGGAACCGGTAAGGAATGTAGGATTTAGATTCACTTGAGCATTCAGATATGGGAAGGCCACGTTCTTGTTTAATTCTTGTGTGCTTCAAAACATGAGATGGTTGAGAACATTTCTGACAAAAGAATCTTCCTTTCTGAGAACTGCGTTTTGTCAAAAATGAAAGGGTTTGCAGGCAAGTGTCTACTTAAAAGAAGGATTTGCTTTTTCTAGCTTCTTTTTGACAATATAGAAACATCATTTTAACAAAGTAAAGAATGTCAATTTACCTTACCCATTTTGTTCCAATGATATAATATATCTTAATACTCTATTTGATATGTTCTATGATAATGTTTTGACGTTAGAGAACTGAGATGACTCAATGTTATCAAAATGAAATCGTTTAATGTCTTTGAATCAGAATTTTCTAGAACTTTGAAATACTGACTCTCAGCTCTGGTTTGGAGAAAAATTTTGCTAAGATACTAGCATTCTTAGGGGATGATAACCCTGGTTCCCAACAGCTCTGTTTAGAAGGCTGGTCACCCATAGCAATCATTGATACTGAAATGTTACAGACAAATGTTATCTGTTAGCTACCTCACTGGTGGACAAAATCTCTCGGTTACTTAGGTTCAGATGTCTCATCCCCTTCGTGTTCCTCCAGGAGACCTTCCAGGTCCAGAAGCAGCTTCCAAAGGAGCACAGTGGCTCCAGATTAATTTGTTGCATTGTTTCTTCTGCTCTTGTTGCCAACTGCAATGTCAAATATTATCCAGGCACCTTTCAGTTTACAGCCGTCAGCTCACTTCATCCCAACAGGCTGTTGAACCATCCAATACATGGTAATGCATTCCAAACATAACTAAACTGCCTGGATTTGTGCCAGTAGCCTTGTTCAGTTTGAGATCAAGAATAAGAAGTTAGAAATTTGGGCTGTACTTAATTTTACTGTTTTAGATGATAGCGGGTTTTGTTTTTGTAAGGTTTACTGGTGCTTTTCTTTTTAATAGGTTGTAAGTCTTCAGTATATTTTGTATCTTCTGGATTATTTTTGTTTGTGGCATTAAAAGCCAATGATTTCTTTTGGCTCGCTCACCAGCTGCAGATAAGCACAATACAACTGTAATGCAGGGCACAGAAGAGAGGGCAGCCATAACAGAAAAACTGAAGGGGAAAATTTAACTGCATCTGGGGAAATCACATCACCAAAATACTCCCTGTCAACACGCTTAGCAGAGAAACGTATGCCCAGCATATGTGAACTGGCCCCCGAAACCCAAAGACAACTTGTTGAAATAAACAATCTCAAATGTGCATTAAAAATAACCGATGGGGGACGTAGGCAGACTTGTGCAGAGAACTCCACAATCTTGGATGCCCACTCGAGACCAACAGAAAACAAGAAAAGATTAAAGGCATTTTTTTCTTCAGCTTAGTTATGACCCCTTCAAAGTGCTCTGACCAGGCATAAAGGTAGCTTCTGTAAATATATTCCTAGAGGGGTACCGATACGGCCTTGACATCTGATCGTCAAGCCCTGAGGATCAGTCTTCAAAGACTAATCCCAGCTTCCTCTGTCCCTTCAGGGTAGTTGATGTTAATAAAGGATATTATTAACATGCATATTATTAACATCTAAAATGTGTTATTAAAGTCAGGTTTCAGCCGTTTGCAGTACTGCTTGAATTCTCTTTGAAATAACAGGTTTATTCCTGCAACAAATACTTGTTTATGAACAATAACTTTGGTAAGCCAACATTGTGAGGACTTTAGATGCCAGTTGCAAACAAAGCATTTTGCCCTCTGCTGCACTGGTAACCAGAACAGATTGCAAAGCCAGCCTGACTCTGCTGGGGAGAAGTTTGTGTTTTTGCTGATGAAATCCCCATCTCTGCGGTTCTGAAGGCTCGAACGTGAACTACATCTGCTGTTCATTTCCAAAAAGCAATGGGATGGTTTACACAGCAGTTGTCAGGCTTATGCATTTGTAGCAACATGCAGATGATTTATGTGCAAACATGCCGTGACAGCAGGGAAGATAGGCACAAAACCGCTATCACAGTCTGTGACTATTCTGAGAGTCACGTTCATCAAAAAAAGGCTGCAGGAGATAAAGACAGATTAGCATCGCTACGAGGAGCTACGTAATGTGATTCTGTTTTGAGGGCATATTGTGGACTTTTTATTGTATCTTATAAACCAGAGCCTCTAAAGATGGGTCTGTAAAAACATTGTCTCCCAGTGGATGGTGGACACTTACCAGCTTTCAGCAATCCAGCCCTCATGTACTCCTCCTTTCCTTGGGGTGACGGAGAAGGGGATGCACTGACAGGTTCCTCATGGTCTTGTGATAGCTTGTTTTAAGCACAGGTTAGCCAGGAGTGTCATTGAAGATCTTGTAAGGATAAAACAGTGTTCCTGGTAATTTTTTTCTGCTTTTCCAGATGAGAAGGGCAGGGTGAAGGGCAGAGAGCAAGCAATGTCCTTCATTCTTTGAAAACAAACCACTGTCATTTGCTAGTCTGTCTGAGCATAGCTGGGACTAACATGAAACTAGGATGGCAAATGTGGGTGAAGTTCCATGTGAAGTAGGTAAAGAAGGATGGAAGAGTTTCTTTTGGAGGCTAGATGAGCAACAGAGGATGTGTAAAAGATATGGAAAATTCACAGAGAAACATGATGGGCTGGTAAGTTTTATTCACTCCGTCTCATTAGGAAGAGACGCTCCAGGAAAATAAGCAGTTCCATGTTTCACATTGGTATTCTTCTACTTCACAAATACACGGTTAATCTCTAAAACCCATGCAAACAACCTTCTAAGATCTTCCTCTGAAGCTGCCTGTGGTGCGTCCTGTGCTCGGCAGACCATTTGTTTAGTCTGATGTGGCAATTCCTGTGTGCCAACAGCAAAAGTGTTAGGAGGGAGTGGGAAGAGGCAGATGGAGGAGTGCCGTAGAGCTGCATCAACCTTGATGGTGAGTAAAGGAAGACTGGCAAGAGGAAGGGAAGAACTTCTTTTGTAGGCTGTAGACTTCTTTTGAGTGAAAAAAGGACACCAACCGTGACTTTTGGACTTTTAGTATTTTCTGGAGTTTGTTTTCACTGCTTTCACGTGCTGTGCGTTCAAGGCCTTGCAGTCAGAGTTCAGAGCTCTACACCCTTGCTGGGAAGGAGCTGGATGAGAGCCTAGCTACTGCTGCAAAATGGAAGATACAGGCTGTGGCCCTCCCTCAGTGCTCTGTGAATAGTTTGCCTAAGTGGCAGATTAACCAGATTGCAGATAATACGGTTGAAGGCAATGAAGTGTTGGCCGTCTTGGGTTAGCCGGATCTGGCAGCACAGGCAGGGATGCAGGCTTATTGACTTGGGCAAGAACAGAACAAAAGTATGAAGCCACCTCACCCGTGCTTAAAGGCCCCATGGCATGGTGGCATGAGGTACGAAGGGAATGTGTTACGGGCGTGATGCTGGAATAAATTCAACCATCATCGTGTTTAACTCTGTGTTATGAAATATCCTTTATCGGCTGAACAGCAACGGGGCTTGATCCTGCAGCTGGCAGCACTGACAGGCTCAAGGCTTCGGCTCCCTGCTCAGTCACTGATTTCTCACAACATTTTGGACAAGGCACTTAATATCTCACTGGCTTAACAATATGCGAGTACTTTCCTGCCTTCTCTGGGTGGTGGGAGAGTAAATAGATCCTGTCCAATGGAGGCAAAAAAGGCAGGCACCTTAGGCTAAGGGTAGCTCCTGCTCCCAAATGTTTTACACGCGTGCTTTTGCTTATGTCTCTCCCTTTGCACACAGAGATCAGAGCTGGATTGGCTATCGGGCACCTCAAGATGATGTGAGAAATGCCATGTATTTTTCAGTAGGGAGGATGTAGAGCAAATGCTTTTGTTTCCTGTAGGACTGGTTGACATGTTAGAGAATTAGCTTCAATCCCCAGTCTGCAAATGCTGAGCTGTTAAGTGAACACGAGGGAGTGGAGCTGAGACCTCCCGCTGTCGCTGGGAGCTCACCTTTTGCCATCATCAGCAAACCGACGTTTTAGAGCAGTCAGCCCCTCCAAGACCACATGCACATAAAACATGGCACATCTGTCAAGTTTTGCTCAGAGAAGCTGCCTTGAAGATTGCAAATCCTCCTGTCCAGGATAGACAGTGCAAAGGCAGCAATCAAGACAATGTGTGAAAAGCTTCCCTTTGCAACCTGCACAATTACTGGCCTGTTCAGAGAAACCTTCCCTTTCAGCTTTTAGCTCTGCTAGACAATTTACCCTGTCTCAGCTGTCTCACTGCGTTATGTCCTTCAAACCCCCTAGAATTAACGTTTGGAGCCAGCAGTGTTTGCTGGCTCCACAAGAAAAGCTGAGAGCAGAAAGGTCAGGTCGATTAAAGCAGTTGATCAGAATCTTTAACATAAAGACGTCACAGGCAAAATAGTAACGCTACTTCATGCTCAGCTAAGAGCAAATGATTCATCAGGCAAGGCTGCTTATTTTTGGAGGATGGCCACAAAAGAGAAGAGAATGCGCTGGCTGTATTGATCACGGTTGTAACAAGGGGCCGCAGAGCCCTTCTCCAGTTTTGATGGAAATTTAATGTCAGAAATACATCATCCAATGCAAATATATCGATACATATTTTACATCGAATGGAATTTAAAAACATTCTGGCCAGGCTTAGTGTAGTCATTTTGTCTCTGCACAAATCTGAGAGTTGTCATTTAGAGCTAAGGGCTATTGTGCAGTGCTCTGCACTGCTCGGTGCTGCTAAAGATGCAACCATTTTGTGAGAACCTCTCTAAAGGTGACTGGAGAAGGAGGTGTGCTCTGAAACCTCCAGTGCTTTGGCCTAGAGGTTAAACCTTCAGCAGGTGAAGATTTCCCAGTGCTGAGTAGATGCAGCTTAAAGGGTGCTTTCACCTGGCTTACCCCCGCCGCCTCCTGTGTCCAGAAATGTTTGGAACTACTGCTCTAGCAGACACCACCGCCCAACAGCCCATATGTTAAGCAGAGAGCTCCTGCCCCCCCACCCTTACTGCACGCCCCTCTGTTCCTCGGCAAGAGGCAGGGGTCCCTGCAGTGGGAGAGGCAGCAGGGAGCGGGAGGGGGCCCACGTTTGCCCCTGCAGGTGGGATGAGCTGCTCTGGCAGCCCAAGGAAGGGAGCCAGAAATCCCAATTCGAGTCCTGTGGCTGTCAAAGGGCAATCATTCTGCTTTGGTGCCAGCCCCACGGCTTCCCTCCCTCCTTGCCTTCCCCTTCCTTCCCATCCCTCCCCTGGTGCTAATAGCTGTATACTTCATTCGTTTAATTCCCATGGAGGTTGGGCAGCAAGGAACAGAACTCAAAGTTTACAAGATCAGTGAGCATGAGGAAGTACCTTCCGCACGTGAGACCGAGTGACGTGTGCTGCGGGAAGGCAGCAAGACAGCCTCTGCGGTGTTGTGGTTGGAGGGATGGGAGAGGGACTTTAGCGGCAGTGTTTTGGATGCGCTGAAGAGGGGAGGTTGAAGAAGAGTTCGTGACAGACCCAAAGGGTACGTCTGTGTTGTGCAACATTGCGTGGCGTGGAGGCAGTCATGGTCCTCTCTGCTTTGCCGGAGCCTAATTCCGGGAAGGGGTAGCAGTGCTGCGCTCCTGATAGTCTAAACAAGCTAGTTCCTTTACGGCTTGCTCTGATAGCTCTGCACTACATTGGAAAATGTAGACATACCACAAATTCCTGTCAATATGAAGTTTAAAATAATCCGAGGCAAGCTCTTCAATGACAAAAGCATTGGTCACCAAAGGCGAAGGAGTACAAGGTGAGACGCAGGGAGCGCTCCTGCGCCAAAGGTTGCACGGTGCGACCAGAAACACCCTGCAGAGAGCGGTACTTTGCGATTGTTCCCGAGGCTCATGTTTTCTTTGTGATGGTCTGCTACCTTTTGAGTCTGTGTGCTCCTCATTTAGCCTGCAAGATCGCGGAGTGCCCAGCACGCTGTCGGTCTGCAGCTGTGACTCTACCAGCCCCTCCACAGGATTACCTCAGCTCCCAGTTAGTCATTTGATGTGCCACCACATGTAAAAGAGGCCCGAGTGAATCAGATGTAGCGAGCAGGGGCTGAATTGCAGTAGATGCAGTGAGGGGGGAATGGGGTGGGGTGGAGGGAAGGGGAAAGGACGCACGTGTGGGCAGCGTGAGAGACCACCACCACAGGAGCAGGCAGCTTGGCTGGGCGAACTTGGACGTGGCACCTTGAGGCCCGTGGTGCCTGCAGCAGGGTATTTATGAAGGGACATTGATGAGGGAGATTCATCAGGAGGATATTACATTAATTTTCTCCCACTGTCGTCCTCCCTCTGAGGAAAATGCTGATGTAGCAGTGACCGGTGTGTGTACCATCAGCTGTAATGCCATGCTGGCAGTACGTGCGATGTGAAGGATGGAAGGCGAGTATTGAATGATGAACTTTGGTTTCCAGCACTTCTTTTGGGATGAAGTTAGTGTTCATCCCAAAACTAGAAGGAGGAAGTCCAGGTTGAAAAGATGTGAGCTGCAATTTTACAAGGTTATTTGACCCGTGTGAAATGGCTGTGAGTTGAGGCACAGATGACATTGGAGATGCTCAGCTCAGGCACTGTCGTCTGAACTGGATCTGGTGGGACACAAGCCTGAACTGCCAACCTTTACCTACCCGGTCTTCTGACAGATGCCACCTCCTTGGGCCATTTCAGCCCAGACAAGCTGACTCGATCTGCCCATCTACCCAGCTTCAATTATTAAAGATACCCATAAGGGCCGTGACTGGGCTGGTAAACTCTGGGGTGGGCATAGTGCCCAAAGCAATCTAATCCTGATCTTTCTTCTTCTGCAGGGGGTGGAGGGAAACGCAAAGGCAAAAGCAAAAAGTGGAAGGAAATCTTGAAATTCCCTCACATTAGCCAGTGTGAAGATCTCCGAAGAACAATCGGTAAGAGCTTATCCCTTTTTTTGGAAGTATTGCATAAGTAAAATGTGTGGTCAAAACTGGTGTGGCAGCACTGCATTAGAGCTACTCATCATTAAGTGGAATCACTTTAGAGATGGTCACACATTGCATATAGCTCTTGTGATGCTGCTGTACAAACTCAGCATTTGCTGGCATGTGGGACTGGTGCTTTGGCTTGGTACCTCCCAGGGCCAATGTGGGTGTAAAAGGACATTCAGAAATGAATCCCCTCATTGCATCCCGCATTACCTTCTAATAAGTAGCTCTTATTCAGGGAGGAAGTGAGACTTGCTGAAAGCAGAGAGATTGCTGATGTAGTTGAAGGTTAATATTAATTATACTCTGGCTATGATATTTGAAGTGGCAGCCCCTGCCCTCTGCCAGGCAGATTTGCTCAGCAGTACCATCCTGCACTCACATCACAACACTGTCTTTAGGAGGTTTTTATAGGACATGTAAAATTTCTTTTAAACGACTTTGTTTTACTGATGTGGACCAAACACTGCAGGTTTGGAAAGGGAGCTTGCAGCGACCATTTCCTTAACACAGCATTTCTCCTGCTCGTACCTGCCAAATTTCAGCATTCTCTTGACTGCCACCTTGCCAAACGAGGATAACGGGTATCTCCTTGTGAAGTCGCGCTGGAAAGCTCAGTATTACTGATCTCACCACAAGAGGTTAACTTCAGCAACTGAGGCTCTTTCCCCCCCCCACTCTGACATAACATCCAGGCATTGGCAATGAATGAATGAAAGGCAAGAAACTGTGACAGCTGCGATAGCAAGCAGCATAATTTGTCTAACTTGGGTGAACTCCTGAGGTCTGACTGGCAGTGCCCTGGCACTGTTTACATTTGAAATTCACAGCATGTTTATGGAGAGAAAATATGTGGAATGTTTGCAACTCTTTTCATGGACTCCTTCAGTAAATTTCTCTTCCCTCGTCTTCTGCTGTAGACCTAAAAGGAGGTATAGAAAGAAGGGGGAGGCAGGAGAAAAGAGAGTAGGTTTTCCCAGTTCACATGGCCACTTAGCCACTCTACATATGTAAAACCCTGCAATAATTTCTAAATGTACAGAACCTGCTGGAAGCAAATCTAACTTAATCTATTGTAATTTGCATAGGGAATTCCCTCTGTTGTCCCATTAACCTGAGTTCCTGCAGGGAAAACTGCACCACATACGATTCTTGCTCTTTGCAAAGGAATAAAATATTCCAAAAACAGTGGTTTAAGAAAAAAAGTCTGCAGAATATTTCTGTTTCTGAAATGTTATTTCTGACATTTTTGGTGGCAGCTTTTTCCTGACAGTAATTTCTTTTGCCTTTTTGTGTGTGTGTGTGTGTGACTGAATTGGAGAAATAGTAGGGCAAGAGCCCTTGTGATGCTTGTGGTACATATGGCTTCACTGCAAAGATTATGTGTTGATCAGGAATCAGCAACCGATTCTTATGCAATAGGCAATGAGGTCCCAGTCCTTGTTCTGTGGCTCTGATTTTACTGAGCAGCTTTCCCGCTGAGCTGGATGTGATTACACAGGGAACACGGTGCTGCTCAGCCTGTGTCAGGTCATCAGCCCATGCTGGCACTACCAGTTTTTAGTTAATCTAGCTGAGGTTGAAGCATCCCAGACAAACAGACTCTGTTTATAAACTTCCCCTTGTTCGTACAGTGGGTCTGACACATCTTGGATGAACCAGGCCTTCTGGGTCTATAGCACTGAGTCATTTGCACGTGTGCGGTTGACCCGAGGTACTCGGGATGGTTCATGGACGCTCCTTTTATTGCCTCTGCTGGCAAGATTATCCTGCACAGCAACTCCCTTGGCTTTGACACATCTTCATGTGCTATTTTCTGCAAGTCCTGTAACGGGATCTCAGGATTTCAGGGACAAGGTATCTCCACAGGTGATTTTACGAGGGAATATGTTGAACCAGCCTTCCTGAGTCACCTGCCAGCTGAACTGCTGTGGGGCTTGCAGGGAATCCAGCTGCACGGTGCATCTGTCATCAGTCCCTCCCCTGACAACTTTCAGCCCGATGGTCAGTGCCAAACAAATTTGATGATGAAATACAGACCACAGAGAGACTTGTTCCTCTAATCTCAGACAACTGACAACCAGCAGAGGAGAATGACTTTACAAAAGGAACAGGACACAACCTCAGTTCAACATGTTTAGGGATCGAGACAAATATCGGTAGGTTCTGCCCATCACAGACTCTGTGCCATGTGTCAGCCTCCCAGCACTTCTGGTCAGACACAGTCTTGCCACTTTGCCACATGTTAAAAAAAAGCACGCTGCATGAAGTGGAGGATTAGGCTGCTGAGGTTTTCTTCTGGATACTTCCCAAGAGCCTCCGTGGAAAAGCTCGGGGCAGGGACAGGATTTCTCCCTTTCGATTAGAGCTGGTGTGAACTGCTGTGCAGAAAGGCACTGCTTGGTTTAATGCAGCCAAAAGCCATGGGTGGAAAACACTGCTGTTGTAATTGTGGAAATACAGCCTACGTGTGTGTGCAAATGCCCACATGCTGGTGTAAAGATGTGTGCGCTTTTGCACCCCACTAAGGTGTACTGAAAAGAGTCTGTGTTTTTTTAAAAAATGGTGTAGTGTGAAAAGAAATCTGTGAAAAACAGGAAGGCTGAAATAAACCAAGGGTCTGCGACCTGTGTTGACACAATTATGAGTCAGTTCATACCTTTTGGTTCCCTCTGTGTTTACAGGAGACTCTGTGTTTGACTATCCATCATCTGGTGTCTTACTGAAAGACTCGCTTAGTAAAACCCTTTTTCCCCTCCTTCTTGTGCACAGAAACAAAAATCAAAACACCGAGAGTAACAGTGTGTTTTGGTAAATAAACAACCACTGGAAACATCTTTATTAAAAGTGTTATTTAGCCAAGGAGCTATGTTTTTGGATTGCGCTTAAAAGCAACTTCTTTTCTTCTTTCTTTTTTGTCCAAAGTACACAACACCTTCTGCAGGGAAATTCTGTGGCCTCCATTGTGTGCTAATTAACGGGCAAGTGGCACAGCGGGGGTGTTCCGAGGGGTGCCCCCCTCATTCCTTTACTGAGAGGGGCTGATACATTTGCTGTGCGTGGCTTCTGCATGTCTCTGCTGCAGCCCTCTTCCCGGGTCCAAAGGCAAACTGTAGGAGAACAGCTAGCCTTTCCCGGGATAATATTGGCACTAGCGGCCCTTTCAATTGGTGAAAACTTGTGTTTCTGGCATTAGTGGCAATGAATCGTGCTACGGATACTGTTAGTAAATGGTGTACTGCTATCTTTAAAATTCACAGATGACAGTTTTGCAAAAGAGATGTTTCAAGGGAAGGGAAAAAATAGCAAGGCACGGCTTTAAAAATTGCTTGACAAACATGGCATGACCAGATGCCACAAGTTAGTGATACCCACTAGTTTAAAGGCCATCAGTAAACAAAAATATAAGAAAAAGTTGTAATTTGAAAGGCCAGTGTCTTTTTGGTGATAAAAGATTTGGGATGTCTGTAAATATTTCTGAATGACGCAAAAGGTTCTGTTGGTTAAAAGTGTGGAATTTCTGTTTATTTTGCTCAGACCCATTCTGTGCTTTTTTCTTTCATAAAAAACTGCTTGGGTGAAAGAGTTGATTATCCTGATCTTTGGCAAATTTTCTTTCGAAACTGTCCAAATGCTATATAATAAATCAAGATTTTTTTCCCCATAGATTGAAGTTTGTGGGGAAACTGCCACAGAATGTGTCTGCTGTTTGTTGCAGGGAGTGATTTGTTGCATTATTGCAGAAAAGTTTAACTCCTTCAGTAAAGGAGGTTCTGGTTATGCATTGTGTTTGGGAAGGAGGAGAACCTGGATGATGTATCTTGCTAAAGAGTTATATTCAGTGAGCGTTTACAGTCAGAAAGATCAGTCCCCGATTTTGCCACTCTCGGTTTAAGAACAGAAAACAAAAATCCTCGCAGTGCCATTTAACCTCTTATGTGACATCTGTGTCCCATTTATCCAGGGTAAAAGTAGCTTGAGCTTCCATTTCTGGCAGGTTCCTTTCAATGTTGTTAAAAATACACTTCTGTGTGAGAGATGCTTTGTAGAGACGGTGAACTGTGTAAGTAAGTGGGACAAAACTGAAGCCACAGAGTTCACATGCTCACTTTTTACAAAAGCTGGCTCTTCCCCCCCTGCCGCCTTCTTTTTTTTGTATTATACTTTTTTGGATCGAGACCTTCATCTATATGGTCTTTTTCGGTCACTTTGCATCTACCCGGAGGCACACTGATGGTGCAGGCTCTGCAATGGAATTTCAACCTGCCCAAGCGAGCTTTTCCAGGTAGCCAGCACGGGTGCTTGTAGCGATCAGCAAGCAGCAGTATGGACATCAGTGACAGAAAAATGCTTGACTATGTATCTAGCTTCCTAGAAATGCTTTGCAGCCTGCACTGAGCTCCATCCTGTGGCAGAAAGACTGCTGCTATACCCCGCTTGTCTCCTTTAAGGCAGCTTGGGCACCTCTGCTCCGCATTGCGGAGCCGGGGCATCCTTCATGAATTCCCACCAGCAAATCTCGGGTGCCTTCGCTTCGAAGGATTCCAGAGGTAAATGCAAGGGTGAGGGGCCCTTGGGAAAGCAGAGCGCGAGTTCCCTGGCGTACCCGCGAGGGAAGCGGCCTCCACGAGGCGAAGTGACAATGTGGCATGTTGATGTTCACAGCAAGATACCGCGGTGGCGTGGCACCCTGCCCCGCCTCAGCTGGGGACTGTGTCAGATGCTGGCGAGCGAGGTGCTAAGGGAACGGAGACGTAGGCAGAGAAATGCTGAGACTGCAGATCTCAGTACCTGAGGCTCCGTGGTGGTGTCATTCATAAAGCTCAGGCACTGAAACTGGAAAGGAAAGGCATCCAAAGCCCAGCCTGATCAGAACAGAAAGAAGTAGCCAATTTTCTCTCCACCAAACTCTCCAGCTCTGATGTTTACAGTGATTAAAAAGCAAAGTTTGGAAATGTAGTCCTGAAGACCACAAATAGATCAAGAGAAGGAACCAAAACTTGCCTTCCACTGTAAACAACCAAGCACAAGGAGTTACGACTTCTGTGATGATCTTATAGTATCTGTCTGAATACTGCACTGAAGGCTGGTCACGTTTTTTTGGCTGAAACTAGAGTTTTAGTTTTTGAGAAATATTTTTTTTTTGTAGAAAGCATCAGCTTTCCTTGGAAAAAAACTTACATTTTTATTGGAAATAATTTTTCGGTGAGAAGTCAGGATTCCATGGAATGAAATACCAGAAAGGGGAGTTGTCTCCTGTTCTCCCTCCAAACGTGTAGGCGTATGGCTAGCTGCGTTGGGAAGACACTGGTGGTGTGCGCATACAGCCGGAGCTGAGCGCCCAGCCCTGAGCTCCAAGACACCTCGAGGAGGCACGAGGCTTTCTGTGAACCTGGGGAGCTGGCATCAGTGGAGCAGAAGATATTGTCTAGTAAATAAAACCAAAAATCAGCACACTGTATCATTGTAACTCTGTTCAGCAAAGTATGTTTCCAGAGAAATTCGAGAAACTAGGGACTCTTCTCCATATCATTTAAGGCCTAAGCTGATAAGCATATATGCTCGCAAATAATTTTTATCCGCGCGGGGAGTCCCTTTAAATTCAGTTGACTCCAGATGGTTTTTTTCTTGCAGAACCAGAACCGTGCTCTGTATGGAAATAACATTTTCCCACGTCAGTGCCCGTAGATAACTGCAGCATAAGATGTATCTCAGTCACTTCCAGCACCAGCGGAGTGGAACCTTGCTGCTGCTTCTGCACCATCAGGTGTAAGCTCCTGACGAAGGTGCTGCTCCTGTGGCTGGGGGACAAAGCGGGGCTCCCCCCTTGGCCGCTCCACACACAGTGCCTCGGGCACGTGCACGGCACGGGCCAGTGGCTCTCCCCGGTGAGCTGTCCTCGCGGCTCTCGTCCCGGGGCTACCGCAGGGAGAGCGCAGAGGGACAGAGCACAGAACCCAAGAGGGACAGAGAGCAAAGCTGGAAGAGCTGCTGAAAGCTGTGGATGGGATTTATTGCTCTGGAAAAAGTTATGCAGATTTTTTGGATAGCATCAATGCAGCAAAAAAACCCTGAAACTGATTTATTTCTAGGGAAGAAACAAAGTCCTTCCCTCGACAGTCTCAGCTCTGTATGCTTCCCTTCCCCCTCTCTTTCTTTCTTTCTTTCTTCTGCACTAGACACCGCTTTCCCCTCTCTTCCGTGAGCCAAAAGGCCTCTGTTGCTCCTTCAAAGCATGGCTTACACAACCTTTCCACCATAGACCTTGCCTTCAGCAGTATCTTGTGGTTTCTGGGATTTGACGTGCTGTCCCATATCATGAATGCATCTAAATTAAATTAGAAACTCTTCAGGGGCAGGAACTGGCCGCGTGATAGATGCTGTTCCAGCACATGAAATGATACGACTGACGTCAAAACCATATTGTTTGTTTACTAACCCACAGTTGGTTCAGTTCCTTTCTTTAAAATCCTTCAGATTTGACTATAATTCTATCATAAACATAGGTTTCCAGTGCTCTAATGGTGGACAAATAGAGCAATGTTTGGTGCCCTTGCAAGATTAGCTGTATCCAGTTTACAGCGATGGGTGGAATTGAGAAGGTTTTTTTTTCGCAATTTTTTTTAATGCCATCACAGAAAGTATGTGAAAAACAAGCTGTTTTATGCATCTAGTGAGACTCAAGACTAACACTGGGAGAACAGGCTGCTTGCAGGCTGCTTGTGCTTGACAGCTTCCAGGATGGGAAGGGGACGCGGGGGAAATGAGTTGAAATGATCTCAGCCCACATTCTATTTACAGAATTTATTTCACAAGACTTAATCCATTAAGCATCACCTTGGCAGTGGCATCCCAGAAAGAAACTAAGAAAGACATTGCTTTTCTCCATAAAGAACAAGCAGCAAATCCACATCTCCTTACCAAGCAATGAGTCCACGCTTGTAGTCATTCAATAGAAGCCTCCTAAGGTGGAAATTTTATCCCTAACCTCTGGATTTTTATTTTGTGGCAAAGACTAGAGTTGGTACAATAAATTAGTCTTCACAAAGGAAGAACAAAATGCCAAAACACGCGATTTCCAGAAGTTACTACAGGGATATGCAGACAAGGAGTTAAAAGAGAACATGTCCTTTCAAAAGATCCATTTCATCTCTCACTGAAAATAGAAGTAGATATTGTGAGCTGCAGGGTTTTTCATTATCTTATTAGGTAATATGAGTCATTAAGTCTAATTAATACTTATGCAGTGATTTGGAATTGTAAAATGCTATAGAAGTGCTCACGGGTCCTGTTAAATAGTAGTACTTGCTTGTTAAGGAAATTCATTTTAAAACCAGGTTAGCATTTGCTGGATATGGGGAATGAGAGGTAGGGCCACATTCATGATAAAATCTTACTCCTCTTCCCGTTGAACTCGCGTGTAACTTTGCTACTGATATTAATGGAAGGAAGGCAGCAGGGCAAAGAAAGCCTCCAGTGTGTTGACTCTGTTCAGCTCTGCTAAGTTAGTGAGAATATTTCCCTTAAAATTAATTGTAGGGGAGCCCTCTCACAATGAAAGCAGGGAACAGTGCACAGGGGAAAGAGAAAGAAAAGAGTTACCAGACTTAGATCATAGGGATGCTGTGAAATACACTCATGTGACAAGCAGCCTGAAATCCTTGTGTTTGGGGACACACTCAGGCTTTTGGGGAGGGAGAGGATTAACCTCGGTTAATGCTCGTCGAGGAAAATAACTCATTTGGGCTGGGTGCTAGAGGAAGCAGTATTTTGACTTGGCCTCTTCTAGTTGTTACAGAGGCCTCTAGGATTATGACTGGGTTTTGTTTTAGGCTTTGCTAGGAACAGTCGTCCTAGAAGTATGGCACACCGAAAAGCTGCAGGTCAGTGTAGGTGAACATATGAGACTGAGCCCTTAGCTGACACATTTCGTAATGTGAAATGGCTTTTTAAATTAACTGTGTGCAGCAGAAAAGTGGAGTTATCTGCATTCTGGCTAAGAACCTGAAAACCAACATTTTTCTCTTTTATTTTCTCCTTTCATGCTCTTCTTTAGTGGAAGAGGGGCAGGAGGAAGAGAAGCATCCTCTTCTTAACTTAAAACCAGAACATAAGCGTTAGACTTTATTTATATGAAAGTCCTCCAAAGTCGATAAAATATTTTGAATGAAGCAAAATTCACATTTTTTGATATATGTTCTTTAGAATATTTGCAATATATAAAAGCAATCTTGTACTTCTTTTTTTTTTTTTTCAATTTTATCTTTAATATTATCTTTGTGGTGCTTTTTTACTGAGACACTCTTTGCCACAAAGCGTACTTCTTTGGCACAACGTCTACTTCTTCCTTCTTTGTGAAAGTCCTTGATCTGTGTGCTTCAGGCCCACTGGTTCAGTTATTTTCCTGGCAGTGCAAATGGACAACAGGACACTGTAAAAGCAGTATTTCAATTTTAAATATAGTATAAGTCACTGCAAATTAATTCATGGGTTAACAGGGTCGGTATTCCTACTCCTTCTAAGTCCTTATCTGAGGCGAGACCCAAATAAAGTACCTTAGTGCACATCCAGCCCATTAGTATCCTACTGCTCCTGATTTCTGGCTTTGGCGGAAAAGAGAGGTTGAGAGCTCTTGGGGTAATCCCACACATAGCTTTTAATTCTGGCTTTAAGACATAATGTGGGGGAATTCGTATGGGAAGTGATAAAAAATGGATATTTGCCCGTTTGGCTGAATCCCTGGAATCACTGAAAGATTCCCTTCATTTTCCAGATAATCACTATGCTGCTTTGAAAACACTTTGGAGGTGACAACTGGAACTGTTTCTCTGTGCTCCATTGATCAGAAATTAAAGCATGGCCATGAATTCTGCTAAATATTGATATTAAGATTGAACCCTTGCTCAGCAGGGTAGAAGCAAGAGTTATGAGACCATTTCTGATTTGTGTTGCTGGTTATGCCAGTACTTTTATTTACTTATTAATCACATTTCTAACATGCTAAGTCAGTACCAGGTAATTCTAAGACAAGTAAAATAAAAATAATAAAAAAACATAAATTGCTGTCTCCTAGATGAAGTAACGGCAAAGGTGACTGAAAGTCAAATGTAGAGAAGGGAAATGAAATTGTAGCGGAAGATGGTATAATGCAAACTGCGAACAAGCTCCTGAGTTTGGGGAGGAAGGTAGATTGGTTATTTGATTTTGCTGAAGAGCTCCCTGTTGTCCTGGAATTGGTAAAGTTCAGTGCAAAAATGGCTCAACAAAAGGTCTGAAATCTTATAATCCTTAAAAAATATGCCAAAACATTAAAGTCAAAGCTAAAGGTAGTATATTTAGAAAAATGTAGAGGTTTTTCCCTTTCCAGAAGAATAATTGATTAATTTCAGAGCATGGGAATTCTCCATGTTATCAAATGACCCATAAAAATCTAATCTCTATAAATAGTTGCAAATTTCTTTGTAAATGCCAGATTCACCATCCTCCTGCCCTGCACCAGCCTTGTGTTTGCACAGTGGCACCTTGACGGTCTCTTCACGTCACATTGATTTTCTGAGCTCTCGCTTGGACAAATTAGGACAAGGCAGTGTTGACAAATTGGTGTAAGGCTGTTCTCATGAGCAACAAAATCTGTCTCAACTACGCATAAGTATTTGCAATGTCGAAACAGCCCTCTATAAGTAAGTGCTTTCAGGCTTTCATAACACCTAGTTCAAAATATTTTTGGCATTTGTAAATATGGTTTATGGAGAAAAATGGTTTTGAGCATAGGAAGAATTTGGTATAAGTCACTTTAGAAATACTCTGATCGGCCCAAACAAACAATATTCAGCACCTGGGTACTGTGTTCGTCGCATTTGACCTTCCAGCATATACGTGCGCACAGCAACTTCAGCACAGAGAGCTTCCAGTAAGGTCACGCTGCAAGGGTACAACACTGACCCCAAGGCACAAAAGAGAGAAACCTGCCATGGGGAACTTAGTGAATAACGTGGAGCATTTGATTTAACGTTGTGAACTAGGACATGCTTGCTCAGATCAGCTATGCAAGAGCCAAAGCCGGCCGGCAGCCATGCCGCTTCTAGCAAGATCCTCTTCAGATCTCAGCTGAACCTGCTCAGCCCGAGCAGGAGCAATGAGGTGGGATGTCTCTGGGAGACACCTCCGTGCTGGTGTCCCGATGGGCCCCGCGCGGGAGCGGGCTAGCTGCCCCTGGGGTGGGGTCGGGCCTGCACTGCTGCCTGCTGGAGGCCTCTGCGTGCCTCAGGTCGCTGCCCGAGCAGGATGGAGAATGGAAGGCGGGAGTGTGGGGGGGCTGGGGGGCTCTGTACGTAAATCCCCCTTGCATCATCAGTGGGAGTATTCCTGAGGCTTGGGAGAGGAGGAAAAAAACAGAGTGAAAAGAGCAGCTATTGACCAGCCCTTGTGCTGGGAGTGGACCTCATGACCATCCTTAGCTCCACTGAGGGTTTCTCCCTCCAAGGTAGAGACTCTTTCCTTCTGAGACTGCTTTCATCCCTGCCCAGGAGACTGTGGGTGTCAGTGGGGCACCATAACCTCATTATCTTCTATGGAAAAAAAAAAAAAAACCTTCTAAAAATATTGTCTATGCCAGTGTGACTATGAATCAGTGGTCAGAGCTATGAGGGAGAATTACAGCCTTTTTTCCCTGTTCTTTGCCACTGACAACCCCTAGTCCTATGCCTAGGGCTAATGTCTTTTTTAGAGTCCACTTCAAAGTCTCTTCGGGGGCCAGAGCCTTTCTTATGAGTTACAAATCAACTTATTTAGGTAAGATCTTAAGGACTGGAAGGCGGCAATGCAAGGTTTCAAACCCTGTGGAGGAGCTGCCAACGCAAAGGTCACACGAGGTTGTGGTTACTCCCACTGTGTGCTGCAACGGGCTCCATGCATTAGTACGGATGGGGATTACGACAGGGCCGGCACAGAGGGAGGGAAGACACGGATCCACCCTGTAGCCCTGTGGTTTTCGCAAGTTTTCTGGCACTGGCCCGCGTTCGAAATCCTAAAGGAGCCTTGATGGAGACCTGCCATCCTGGTTAAAAAAAAGGGATAGGATTTTATTCTCAATAGCACCTTTGAATTATGTGGAAAGTAAACATCACCCACAACCAATTACCAATAGTAAGCATCTAAAGACTGCTTGAAATCTGTAAAAAGGTCCACGATTGTTCACTGTAACTCATTGTATAAGTAAGATATTCCTTTATTTTCTGTTTTCTCACGTGATATGAGACCAGTTAAAAACTTGTCCTTCTCCACCCCAGAGGAGAGGTTATGGTTATTTCCTAAGCTCCAGTGATTTCAGCCTTCTGGCTTACTAGTTGCTGGGAAGTGATGATGCTAAATCACATTTCCCCAAAAAAGCCTTTATCCCATGTATAAATTAGCTGCTAGCTTCCTTCTACTGATGCAAGTCAAAACAACGTTTTAGCTGGCAGAGCTAATGTGGAATTCTGCCTCGTTGTTTTTTTACTCCAATCAGCAAACTAGTATTTCCCTAACAAGTCCCCAGACCTGGCAGTTTTCCAGGGTTTCCCTCTTTGGTAGGCAGCAATAAGGAAGGGAATCTCAGCTTGCTGCCAACTCACCCACTTACAGCGTGTGTTAGCGAGGGATCAGGAACCCTTTCCTCTGAGTGCCTCAGAGCAGAGGAGGCACTGGGAGTTCAGCTGCAGGCTCTGCCTGTGAGATATGGATCATCGGGACTCGAATTAGAGAGCAAATACACCACTTTGCTCTTCTTCCTCCCTTTTTTTCTTCATTTAAGTGAATTTAAGCCCTGGTGGCAGGTAATACACAGCCCTCGAAAGAGAAATGCGGTGTTTGTCTCACAGACAGGTGCAGTCTGATTTCCCCCACCCTGCCTTGCCATTGCACCTCCACCCTGGAGGGGACCAGAGCAGAGAGGGGGAATATTTCAGCGCCCATGGTCGCTCACTCTTGGCTGGCTCTGCCAGCCTGGATGCCAGCTGTGGTGGTGGCTTTTGCATAGCTGTGGATTTGCTACCAGCTTCGCTTGCCAACTGCCAGCATAAGCTGTGTAACTTGCAACTCCACAAATGCCATGCCAGCATCTGTTTCTCATCCTACAGCATTTTAAATAATGCACATTTCCAGCTGTCTTCCCCTTCCTTCCCAATTTCAAAGCACAATTTGTCCATTTCACTTGCTGCTCTGAGATGCATTTCCAGGCTGCTCAGTCAGTGCGCGAAGCAAAGCTGGTCGGGGGGCTGCAAGGTTTGACATAAACTGTGCGTGCCCTCATGCATCGGCACAGTCACGTGTTGAAACAAGAAATTCTCAGCTGCAAGGAGCCCTACACCATAACGCTTGTGGAATGCGTTAATTAAATAAGTGTCCCTGGAAGAGGTGAAATGGTAGAGGACCTCTGCAGATAATTTGGCAGCTCCCTAACACAGTATTCACAACTTCAGGTCTCTCAGGAAAAAACTGAACCTTTATAGAGTTTTTTTTAAAGCCCTACTTTCCAGTAGAAATGTAATTGAAGAATGCTGCAAGGGCCATGGAAGTATGCTGCTCACAAGTGGAGGAAATATTAAATTCTTTGTTTGCGGTAAATTGCCGACCTTTGTCTTCAACATTAAAGCCATCTGAAGAAAACCATTCCTAGCATACAGTAAGATTAGTTGCTTTTGCTGGATATTTTCCTTTGTACAGTGTAATAGTTTAATATGAATATAGCAGGAAACAAGGAAAATGGAGAGCATAATTCATTTTGAATGGCATAATGCAAGAGGTGATTTCTTTTAAGGAGCTAGAGGACAAAGGGATCAGCACTAAATATTTTAAACGAGCTCTTGGAACAATCTCTTAATGGAATTTTTATCCCCCCTCCCTCTTTTATGACTGTAAGTTCTATGTTTCCTGCTAGTTTGTTCTCTTTTTTTATTATTTATAGGCTTTAAAACCTTAATCAGAACAATTTTACTCATCAGGTTATAAAAATGATCCATCTTATATCCTGCAAAGTCAGTAAGTATTTATTTCTTTAGCATAGTTACAGTTTCCCATTCTGTTTTCTGGGTAGATTTTCTCCGTATCAGTACAATTTTTATCCACTGAGTCAATGTCTCAAGGCACAACCTCTTCCTGCCATGCTGCTGCTATCCATTTCCTATAGTAGCCTTATAATTTCCCAAATTTCTCCTCCCCCTTCAAAGCCTGGGAAAGCAGATGGGCCCTACAGGATGACCTGGGGGTCGTGAAATCCGGGCTGTTAGAGCTGAAGTGGGGAAGTGCATTCCAGCGGAGACAACCCTTCCACCAAGAGTGTTTGCAGCTCGGGCTGCTCTCCAGCCCAAACCGCTGAGCTGATACTGAGCTCTCCAAATGATTGCAAGTGACACAGCCTGGGGCACGGAGACAGCAGATGTCTGATATTTAGGATGTTATGGCTCAGTGTTTTCCACTTGAGCTGGAACTCAACTGCTAGCTAATCACAGTCACGGGGACTCTGTGCAGCGCGTGTCTTGAACAGGGCACGCAGGAAGAAAAATCCATTGAAGAGCATCATGTTTTTTTCAGTCATTTGAAAGGAGATAAAGTATGCGGGAAGTCAGAAAAGGCATGAATCACCACAGAGGGGTCCATATTCAAATGTCAAGCCCACAGTTTTCTCATCAGTCATAAAAGGAAAGCCACTCAGCAAATCCCACCCAGCCCTGAAGCTGCCTGACAAAACTATCCCTCTCATTGTGGCTTCTCATGCTGTCTTTTTCATGCCATTTAAGTAAATCAGTTTTCTTTCTTGCCCCAGGCTTCTAAGCTCCAGTTATGTCCCTGAATCATATTGGATGGGACTGCCGCTCCACTGCCCTGGAGTATAACCAGTGCTGTCCTGATGAACTTTCTGTCCCATCAAAGCTCTAAATTGGCATTGCTCTGCAGCTTCTGTCACTGAAGAAGGGGAAGGCCATGTGGTCAATGTGCAGTAATAAATAGAGCTGACCTATCTGAAGGGCCTGCTGTCGACAAATAGTTATCTGTGGCCTGGAGGAGGTTATCAGTCAACTCAAGGAATGTGGCCTCTGGATTGCATTTAGACCTAGCCTCAAAGAGATTGGGTCAAAGAGTCTGAGAACTACAGTGCTACGGCCATGGTAAAAGATCACGCACTTATTCAAGGCAATGGAAAGCGCACACAAAAATGGTAATTTCTCAGGCAGCATGAGGCTGAGATGTGTAGTAAAAAACTAAGGCAATCGTGGAAACGCTTTATCAAAAACCCCAGATCAGGGAGAGCAAAATGAGCACCATAACAGGCACTCTGGGTTTGCACTGATGGAAGCTCCTATGAAAAAACAGAAGCTGTTTGTCCAAGGCCCTTCCCAATGTGTAATTGCAGGTGGCTTAATGCGATGCACGTGGTAACAGCCAGAAAAGAGTGTCAGCATAGGCTTATTAAAAACTAGCAGTAGCACCTAATGTTTCTGAAGGACTTCACCCAAACTGAAGATGAACATGCTGTGGTGCTTCACGCTCTTGCCTGTTGCAGCTGGGATAGCCCAGTAGGCATTTGCTATCTCAGACAGTCCTTGCACTGTCACTTCATGGTGTTGATCTATTAAATAAGTGCTAAAAAGTCATTGTGCTTGGACCGCCTGGTCTCTAAAATGCAGCAAGTGTAACTTATGCCTGTATTAATTTTAGAGACAGGGTATTTTAAGGTTTCGTTTCAGACACTTCTTGTTATTAATGACTTACTGTAGCTCTCCGAATCTATCCCTCTCACCCAGAACTCAGCTCCCAATTACTCACATAGAGTGAGGATCATGGGGTCCAACAGTGAATTCCATGCCTTCAGTATGGCTGGACTGATGCAGAGCTGTGCAGCTGTGTTGAGGTACCGGATATAAGAAACACAAAGTGGTCTCTGTCTTAACTATGGCCAGTAACAAACGCAGAGTATGTAAATCAATGATTTCTTACCTTCCCTTGATTTGGGGAACCCAAATATATTCAAATTGAAATGTGGATGCCTACAAAGGAATCTTGAATTTAAAGGCCTTGGCCTTTGTGCCTTTAGAATTGTTTGGGCTCCTCTGAGTACAGGCAGGAAGACTTGGTCTGTTTTGGGTGATTTCAGTGATTTAATCAGAAAATTATTTGAAAGCTGGAATGAAGAATACAGGAAAAACTGATAAGAAACTGAGAAAGATCACAAGTTACAATGTCACACAAGATTGCTGAATTGCTAAAAAAAGAACAGCAAAACACTCAAATTAGATGAATTGTCTGATCTGGAGAAGTCCAGAGTATCACAGTTCCTGATGACACCAGTGGACTTTGCATGAATTCTTGGAATATCTTGGAATATTTGTAAAACTTTTCACAATGATGGATGTAGAGGGAAATTATCTGAATACTGAAATGTGAGTATTATAAAACCTTCTGTGAGGCTGTGCCAAGGAGAGGACCAAGTGTCAGAATGGATGAAATCAGCCTATGTCAACACAGGCACCTAAGGCAAAGTGAATGCTGTCTTGGATCTGTTTGGTGGAAATATCATTTGTGAGAGATGCAAGCAGGTTATTCCATAGCAGAGTCAGGTCTTGCCGCCCTTACTGAGTCTTGATTGATGACAGTTGCCAACCTCAGTTTTCTTAATTGTTTTGGAAATTTTGTCTTCCTTCTGTCACACCTTTTCTGGCTTGCGTTTACACAAGCTGTTTTCATTGAACAGGGTATATTGACTGTAGGAAAAATAAGTCAAAGAAAAGGCCTATAATATAACTTAGCCTCTCTCCCATGTACTAAATGAAGATGCTGTTGGGCAGTTGGCACTTGGAGAAGCTACCCTCATGACATTTCTTCCCTATCGTGCAGTTATGAAAAGAATTGATCAATCCTATCCTACTGAGTCTCAGATTCCACGCTTCCTCCGAGGGCCTCACAAAATACAGCAATTTGCCAGAAACAGAACTGTGTTCACAGCTGTGCAGATCTTGGCAATGTTCACAAAAAGGCCGCCTGTCTTTACAACACTGGACTGCTGCTACTGCAAGTGCTTCCTTGTCCCTAGAAAGCTCTTCAGAAGTCACTGTGTGGAGTTGTGCCATGCAGTGGGGCAGTGCAGAAGAACAAACTGCCCCCTGCTCTGTAGGATGAGTAGCAGTCTACCGTTAATGACTAAAACTGGTATCACAGAGCAGGCTTTTTAGCCTACCTGGCATATAGGAAAAAGTCACCTTAACTCAGCTGAAGCATTCAGCAGCAGCCATGTGATGAATTGTCATCTTAATTCTCCTGTGTGCCTGATGGACCGTGAAGGCAAGTAAGCAGTGATGAATGTAGCGACAGCAATTCAGTGTAGCCACATTGATGAATTTTTTTCCTTGAACATGTATCAGCAAACCCAAGAGTTTACTACTTGCAACTCTCCTGTTCATCACTTTAAATGAAAAATGTAAATGTGTATTTAAATGTTTTACTTATATTAGAGTCTTCGTCATCTTTTTGCTCAGCTTGCAGCAGTCATATAGGAAGCACTCTTGAAGAGTGTTCTGGAAATACTCTCCACCACCTTTTTCTTGCAGAGGCATAATCACATACTTATATACACTTTTATGTATATATATATACATATACAGATTGAATATTATGGTTTGAGTCCTATTTTTCTCTAAGTGGTAAAGCTATTTATCTTTGTTTGAAAAAACAAAACATATTGATGGCTAAATGTAAATGCTGTAGAATGCATCTACGTACATCCTGAATGAATGTAGGATGCTGACCAGCATCTAACCTTGTCCATTTTTGCTTTCTGTTTACTCTAGTGACACCCTTTTCAAACATATTTTGTTTGCTAACTTAATATATGACAGAATAGTGTTGGAGTGTTGATAACACTTCAACCATTTTTTGCTTCCTAACACCCCTTTGCAAAACCAATGCATCACACAGGAACAAAAATAAGCTATAAAATAATTAACTTCAGGATATGACAATTTGTCCTCCTTTCTCCAATGACCAGTCCTTTGACATTAAAAGTGTTGCATACCTAGGTCTGATGTATTTTGGTGCCTTCAGTTCTTACTACATGATTCAGATATTTTTATTTTTCAGGGCATTGACCATAATGAATATTGCATGTTTTTTCCATCTACAGAAGATCTCACTACCTTTTCTGATGTGATTGTAACCTTATATGTAGTGTAGCTGCTGAAAGTGGTGTTTGATGTCATCATGTCTACTAGAGAAGCATACCAAGAATGTTTGGTTCCATTTTTAATTCTCCTTTGAAAGTGTCGTCTGATAATGGTGGCCTGGAATAACTGGGGACTGGACTTAGTGACTCTGGAGGGCCCTGGCAAGCCTATGATTTTAGTAACTTAATCTCAATTGTGTGTTACTCTCAACAGTAATGAATTAATTATATATCCTAAACATTTTAAACAGTAGATTTAAATGTAGATTGCTAACATTTACAACAAAAATATATATTTCTTAGAAGTTTCCCCATTTGATACAATTACATATTCTAACTTAAGCAGATGTGGAATAGTGTCTCCAGATGCTCTTAATATTTTCAATTCCAACTTCACTGATAAATTGAACCTTCCCTTGTACAATATAGTGTTACCTCTGTTTGGATACTGGTATTGCTATGGGCTATGACATACAGAAGTTAAGGGCTTGTTTTTACTAAATACTTCACTATGATTATGATAATTAATATTTTAATATTCCTCTGAGAATGAAAAGTACTAAATAAGTCAATGATATCGCAGAGTCACTGACCTTGCCTGGAGAGTGTCTTAGAGTTATTTCTCTGCAAGGTTTTTCAAGTCTATGGCCTTTCTGTTTAGCTTATATCTCTGGATGGGCTATTTAAAGAAGATTGTTGTCTAGATACCAAACTTCAAGATCAGTGAACTTCCTTGAGCTTAAGCAGCACAAGAGATTTACAGCTAATTTCAGATAGTGACATTCAGAACATTCAGTAGTAGAACTCTTGTTAGAGACCTTCAACGGTTATCAATGGAAAATAAACAGTTTGGTGAGTCCGTGAGTTTGTAGATAGAACAGGATGGGAATATCACGATATGAGTAAAAACAGGCACCCACAAGGCATGTCTACACTAGCTTGCAAATGCCTGTGGGGTCCTGTATGGAATAGTGGAGGTCACACAGAGTAAGCGAAAACACCAACGCCTGTTCAATTTTCTTGTTTTTCCAGTCATTGCAACTCTGCTGAATGCAATGGAGTTGGACCAACAAAACAGAAGTAAAGGCCATGATGAGCCAGGCATTCAATTTTTATCTTCTTAAATATGATATTATCTCTCTGTTGCTTGGTGAATTGCCATAAGGCACACTCATGTCATGAGTTTGGGGTTGAAAGGAGCTAAACTGTATTCCTACTTGAACAGAAAATATGAAAAGTAAATAAGATCAAAGGAATAAAGAGGAGAGATTAGATTAGATTAGATTAGATTAGATTAGATTAGATTAGATTAGATTAGATTAGATGAGGAGAGGGGAGGAGAGGATAACATGCAGGAAAAGTGAAGATAAAGAGAGGGAGATAGACAGACAAGACCAGAAATAGTAGGGCCTGAGCACATAAAGTGATAGGATAGGAAGACAGAAGAAAAAAAGCATGGGTAGGAAAAGAAAAAAGAATAGACAATTATGAAATTCAGTAAATGTTTTTAGATTTGTTTTAAGGCAAGTCAGCCATACTCACCATGTTGACTATGTGATTCAAAAGTGGTTTGGCTACTCCNAAGAAATTAATGGAAATGGAATTCAAAACAAAAAAAAAAAAAAAAAAAAAGGAAAGAAAATTCTCCTGGTCTTTGGCAGAGGATAAAGTGACAACCTTCCAAACACCCTAATTTCCTTTCATTTAAAGTCTGGCATCCAAAAAATGGGGAGGTTGTCATCACTTTCTGAGTGAGTTCATTTGAGAGCATGATAGTACACACAAGAGAAGCTGGCCAACAGAGCAGGGAGGCAGAGAGGCCTTTTGCAAACAATTTTTTTTTCCTGTGGGACGTACCTGGGACCCTCCAAGGCAAAACTTGCTTGCTTTCATCCACAACAAATGTTCTCCAAGTGCTATACCACATTTGACAGTTGCAGCCAGCGTCAACTCAACACTTGATGTTTCCCAGGACTGTAAATTCTGGTCTATGTAGTTTGCTGTGGAGGGGACTTTCAGATGAGCTCTTCTAATTAAGTTTGTGCCTGCTCTGCTTGGATATTGCAGCCTATACGATGTTTCTTATTAGGAGTAGGATGTTAAATCTAGTCTCCTGGCCAAATTCCAGCCTGGGTGTTTATATTCTGCTCACCTAAATGCCACTGTTGGATCATTATATGAAAGCAAACTGTGGAGCTTGTCCTTTGCTAGTAATGAATACGCCCCTAAGATCTGCTTTATGGGGAGGCACATCAGCTCTCCTCTCAGGACCATGAATTCATGTTAATAATGATAGCATGCACCAGGCCAGACCCTGGTGGATTTTTTTTTCTTTCTGCTTCGTAGTCTCAAGGTTTATTTGCTTGGCTTGCGTTATCGCTGATTTTTCTACAGCATTAGTGTCCCTGAATTATCACATAATGTATCTTCAGCATGCTGCCGTAGCACGGGTCCGTGTAATGGGTGAAGGATAGAAAACATATCTTTTAAATCAGGGCAGTTTCTCAAATACTTATTTCTTCAAGAGGTTTGTTTAGTCTGTTTCTGTTTTGCCAGAACATGTGTTTTTAGGGAGTATCCTTCTTTACCCAACTAAATCGCGATTCTACATCAATAGTAGTGGTTGAACCTGAGGTGACTTGGAAGATGGCTTCGACAGGCTTCCAAAAGTGATGAATATTCATATTCTCTAAACCTTTCCACTCACCGGGGCAGGACTGCCTTGTTTTTCTGTGCTTATTCAGTGCCTAGCACCATGGTCTCCCTCATATGATCTTGGTCCTGTGCCATGATTAGCCATTAGCACAGTAAAATAATCTTTATTAGTAATAATGGTGCAAATTAATAACGGGAAGAGTGAACGAATAGGAAGGGCTTCGCTTTCTCTGCTTTGCTGTCCTCTGGGAGATTTGTCAGGCAGACCTCTATGCCAGTAAGGCAATTCTGCAAGGATGGAGCAGTGCTCTGCTCCCCTGTTCTCTTTAAGTCTTACATCAGCAAAGCAGCCACTGACCTCCTCATGTAAGAGGCCGAGTGGGGTACCCGCTGCTCACACTACTTTCAATAATAAAATGCTGTGTAGGAGTATCTCAGTGTCCCCACTGGAGCTTCTGACTTAAGGCTGATAGATAACCCAAACTGTAGGGTACCTTGATGAATTCTTCCTCCATGGAGTCTGCTTTGCTAACACTTTTCTCTCTTTGCAGTCCGAGAACAGGTATTTATTTCATTTTTAAAACTATTGATTAAATTATCTTATTCGCTAACTTGAAAGAATGGTAAAAATTACTGAGCTGTAGAACAGTGGCTTGAATCAGCCATGCCAGGCATACGGACCTCTTGAAAGGTAGCAAGATTCTGGGTTTCATATGAAATAGAGGTGTGCTGTGAGCTGGAGAAGCAATTATAGATCTCATTAAGGCCAAGTGCATAGGCATGCCATTTTACATTTCAGGTTTATTTTTATCTGGAACATAATTAATTCAAGAAGCTAGTTCCACAGGTTTTATTTTTAGATAGTCCTGGACCCAGCTGAGAAAAGGAAAACTTGTCATTTCCTCATAGTTGGGTTGCAGTGAAAAGAACAAGAACAATAGTTTTCTGAGGGGGGTAACTGAAGGCTCAGGCTTTCTTACACAATGTAATTGGAGGTTGGAGTTCACACATGAAGAACATGATTCTTATGTATTCCGAAAACAGCACAGCAGAAATACTGTGCTGTAACTTGCATAACGTGTTAGCCTGCTTCCCAACAGTTTAGTGCACACTATGGCTAACAGAATGCAACACCACGGCTTCAATACCAAACTCATTGTGTGAGCTAACAAAGCCTCAACTTACCTTTGGATCCCTTGATTGACAAACACATCTGACTGACTGTTTTTGTCAATGGGATGGCCCCATTAACAGGGTCAAAGCTAAGTTAAGGCTAGTGTTGGTCACTCAACAGGCAGTTTAATGATCCAGCCCTGCAAGTGCTATTTCCTACATTTTCTTCTTGACTTCATCTCCACAGATGAGATCAGTGGAAAGGAAGATGGGGAGGGAATAGCATGGAGATTGCAAAACATGCTGGGAGAAATGTACTTTTCCATGCATGTCTTGCTTGCTGGCCTGCACATTCCTCTTCCCCTGATGACAGTATTATGTGCTGGGTTTTGCTGGTAGCTAGGCAGCTACCCAAAGCAACAAATCCAGGTGCCAATGAAACTTTCCATTGACTGAAGTGGGTTCAAGGGCAGCAGTAACAACTCACAATTCAGTCTCTTCTGAGGCCACAACACAAGGTCCCATACAATCTTTTTAACTGCAAATTATTCCAAAATCTCTCTCAAAACGTAATCTGTACTTCTTGCCACATATCTGTACCAAAGATTTAGAGGGAAAATGGGTTATTAGTACCTAATTTACATTTCATGTTTTATCCTTCCTGGCAAGTTAAATCTGTGGTCAATGGTTCGGCCCCAAATGGCCTTTCATTACTCAGGCTGTCCAGACATTCATAACCTTATGAGTCTTTACCAAAGAGGCTCATATTTGTGCCAGAAATTCTGAGAGAAGAGAGAGCTCGTGTGGAATATGCATAATGTAAGAACTAAATGGAGTTCAAGGAAAGTAAGGTAATATTAATCCCTGATAAGTAGATAGAGATGCTTAGTTATTACAGACCATAAACTTGTGCAAAACATTGCAAAAATCTTATAAAGTCTCTTTTCTTCCTCATATTCTGATGTTTCATATTTGCTTATTTAGACTGAAAAAAATCTCTGGAGAAGCTGCTTGTGTTTTGATTCCCATATAACCCTCAAAGATAGCATCATTGAATTTTCCAGTCAAGCCTTCTGAATTCAGTGGGACTACTCACAAATCAATGTCCTAAAACATCAGCAGGCAGGACAGAACTGGCCCTGTAACATATAATAAACAATAACGATGCTCTTCCCAAAGCCAAAACTTCTGAGTAAGGATTGCTGTTACTTGTGGGCTGGGTAGCACCATTGATTATTAAGGTTGCCCAATATTGCCCATTTTGAGATTAAGGTATTGCCAGAATTATGTATGCTGAAATTTTCCATGTTGGATGTTTCCTGTGCTATGGGTTTTTTTGGTTTTTGGTTTGGTTTCCTTTATTATTATTATTATTATTATTATTATTATTATTATTATTATTATTTCTGTTTTTATTAGAAGCAACAGATTGCAAACTGAAGTGGTAGCCAGGACTGATCAGAAATACAAAGAAAATGAGCATCAATTCTCCAAGAAAACGAGCACTGTAGTCTTGAGGGTGAATTCACACCACCATTCCCTTAAATACTCAAGACTTCACAAAGACTAACTGTATTTTGCTGCAACTCATCTTCTTACACATCCTCATAGTCAAAAAGGAAAGAGGGAACATCTAGGGTGCATTTTAGAGAAAGATACCATTTTTAAGATCTCTAAATGCTTTCCCCTCCGGTGAGAGAAACTAGCCACTTCAGGCTGAGGTGTGAAGTCTTAGCAGATGGCTCCCAAAGGATGTCCACATGGAGAGCTGTTGCAGAGCTGCTGGTATGCAATCAATTCATATCCCATACAATATCCATTTTAGATTGAGATTGGATGTAGAAGTGGAAGGAACTTGCTCATCTTAGGGGACCCAGTACGGAGAAGCAGAGCTGCTGGGAAAGATGGCGAGGAGTGAGGGAGGGAGGGAGGATGAAAGGAAAAAGAAAGGGGAATCATGGTCCAGAGAGACCCTAGAACTGACTAAGCAAAATCACTGAGGAAGGAGGAAACAGCAGACACCAGCAACGAGTTCAAAATTGCAGATATGTTGTCAGTGGGGGCAGGAAGCAACTGGAGATCCTAGTTGGGAATGCGGACACAAGAGGTGGGTGCCAGGAGCTGTTGAGGCCAGGAGACTGCTCACGAGGAGAAGAACCAGGCTGGGACTGAGGAAGGTGATCCAGGTGGTAAGACTAGGACATGTGAGGCCAGGAGGCAGGGTTGGAAGGGAGGTTTGGCTGGCCAGGGAATGCTAGAGCTCCTTGGCCAAGGAAGCTGAGGGTGGGAATGGCCAGGTAAGGGTGTCAGAGGAAGAAGATAAATAGCTGGGGAATGGCTAGAAAACCCTGAATTTAAGAGCAGACCCTCATCTTCAGACAAGAGAATGGGTACTCAGCCATTATCTGTAGATGCCTCTGATGAGGTACGTGTCTCACCTCTCCCCAGTGTTTACAGAAGATGATCAGCTAACACAATTTACAGCTCCTTCTTCAACTCCCAGCAGCACAAGTGGGTACTGTGACTTTCCTGTTTCAGCTCTGCTGATACGGGTATGATTGTGGGTGTCAATGTAATGGAGTTTATTTTCCAAAGAAAACTTAAGAAAGAGCTCAGAAAAATCTGTGTTAAGAAGACATTTTTAAAGTGACTGAGTCAAACATTCCCAGCCTTTTGGGTGAGTTGTTCCTAATAAGCAAGGGATTCTCTGTTGCTCCATAACACTTTTTTTTTTTTTTCATTTTTTTAGTTCCTTAAAAGCTTAGGAGATCAAACGTGAAAATATGTGTTCAAACATTAAGATTTCTAGATGAGTACCTAAAATGGATTTTGTATTAAGGCTGCCTATGCATATATTTCATGTATATTCACAGCTTAAATTCATCTCTCTTTTTATATGATACAAAACTACATAATTTTTTTCCCCAGGACCCATAATTCAGTCTGTTCAAAAGATGGAGTTAGTCTCAGGATGAAGCTGGGTGGTTTAATAAAGGAGAATAGATTGACTGTCTCATTTATTGCATGAGGTAAAAGGTGTGTGATGAATTTAAACAGGGAATTGCAGCAGCAAAGGGAATTGTCTTGGGCAGAGCAGTTGTGTGACACACTGGGGAACTGGACAGGGATACACTCTGGTCCAACTAGGTCTTACGTGATGACAGGCAAGTAACTTAAAACTTAAAAAAGTTTTTCACAGTTGGCCTTTAAGTGTGTGTTTTCCATTTTCTGAGTAGCTGCCTTGCGATTTTTGGGTCTCAATACTAACATCTGCAACTGAAGCAAATGGAAGACTGGCTTTGAACAGAGTCAGTTCTGTATAAGGTTAAATACATGGAAAATCAAGTTGCACTGATCAGTGAATACTTTTTACCTTAATCTTCATATGTTTAAGTTCCCCATCTATAAAACTGGACTAATGACATCTTCATCTCCCAGAGGTGGCGTGAAAATAGATCCATGAATAGGTGTGAAGTATTCAAAGGCTACAGTGGAGAATGCCACAGAAAGGTCCATGGGGAAATGAATCATTCTGTCCCCAGAGCAGGCCTGACTGGTGTGCAGTAAATAAAGTCTAGGGCCACACATTGAACCAGAGGAGAAAACGAAATACTGAATAGCTGCTCATTAAGTAAGCACTGTCCGTTTTGTGCGTTGAATGAGGTGAAGGTCCTGTGGGAAAAAAACAGTTTGCAGTGATGTAATTAAAGACTGTACCAGAACGCACACACAGTGAGGAATGGCATTCAGGCTACACAGGCAATTTTAATTTAGGTTTTTCCTAGGTTTTGAGGCTTAACTTTGCAACCTCAGTCATGTTCCTTGAATAATTTGGGGTGTGTCAATGCAACACTACAGCTGAATTCTTCCTTGTGGAATATTATGTCTTTTAAAAAAAATTCTCTAATCAAAAATGAATGTGTTGCGTTACTTCCTGTTTGCTTCCCATGCTGCTACGGTTAATTGCTTCTTTCCTGCGGGTGGAATGAAGACTGTTGAAGTCCAGTGGCCTCAACCATGAGCTGCTTATTCAATGTGGCATGTAAGCAGCAGGGATTTCCTTGTCCCTGGCTAGAGACCTGCATACTTTACCTCTTCCATGCAAGTAGGATGAAATTAATCAGTGTTGGTTTTCTCAGCAAGCAATGAAATTTCAACCGCTGCAATGTCGGAGGACGAAGACTCCTCAAAGGGGACCAGGAGAAAATGCATGAATGAGAAGTTCCTGCCAAGACATGAACACTGCACTTGAGTGTGTCTGAAATGTTGGGTGCAGAGAGTAAATAAGCCCCATGACAGGTCTAGCCTAAATACCCAGCACTTCCATGGCAGGTAGCCCATACTTTCACCAACCTTGGCATCGCGACGACGATAATATTTTTGCAAGGATGAACTGCACTCGAACAATGTCTCTAATGTTTCAGTGTCGGCACAAACATGCTTTCCTTTCAGATCAGCCATGCAGCTCTTCTTTTCCATCCCTTTTTTCACTTTTCCTTTCATAGAAGCACATTTAATGTGGCTGCTGAAGAGGAAATCCCTGTCTTCAGTATAGTTCCTGGGCTCCCCTGGTGACTCAGAAGACAGTGCACCTCAATCCTGGGAGTGTAGGTCATAACTCTTAGCTGAGAGTGGTGGTTCTCTTCCAGCCTACCTCACTGTACGTAGCGTACCCATATCTCACCCTGTTAGGAGAATCTGTGTATCTCTAGAGGTATAATTTCACATGGCAACCTTGACTTATGTATTTTGCGAACTCCTCTGAGCTCACTAATGAAGTAGCAGTGTAGCCATGCAGACGGGCCACAGAATATTGCTGGCTAAGTGACAGCCTGCTGTAAACATATGAGCACCAAAAACCATCTACCCTACCTGTTCTTGAGGCCAGCAGGAAGGTACAGGCACAAGAGGCTACAAGAGCCAGAATCTAAGTGGCTGGCCCATAAGTGATTATTTTCCCCAGGAAAAGTGTCCTAAGAGCACCTTACCTTTGAGCATCACTTCACACTTGTGGACAAAGAGCTGATGCTTCACACAGGGATGAGGTAGTGCCCCACAGCTGATAAAAGGCAACGTGAGCTGTTGCAGAATTCTCACAGGTGGAAATAAGCCCATATTTATTTCTAGCCCGGTCCACTCCACCTCTTTATATGCTCTTCAAGCATCACTTAGAAGCAGGTTTCTCAAAGGACTAATACTTTTAGTTGTGATGCTCCTCTTAAAACTGCAGTGCTATTTCTTGCCACGCATCGGTTTCGTATAGAAGTTTATGCGATAATGGGATTAGATTTCAGTGTTTTTTCAAATACTCTGCTGAGTTTACCGAGCAGTGTGTGCAGATCTCATGTTAATAACCATGAGTGAAGCAATGTCTGAGTGCGTCAGCACTTGGCTGGAGGGGTGCTGGAGATCACTTCAGACGTGTTAGGATCTCAGTCAGTGATGTAGTACTTCAGATCTGCAGTGTAGTACTAGGGATGTTGAAGTATCATCTTCCATGTGAGAGGTAAAATTTCAAAATATGTTATTATTTTCTAAATACCATAGCAAGGTGGGCAGCCCTAGCTGAAGCTCTTGTTAATTTTTTCTTCTATTCACCAAAATTCTTTCAGTAGCTTTGGAGATGGTAGTCTGGGCTTCTTGTTTTGCAGAGTTGAACGCCATTATTTTGTGTTGCAGAGTATTTGTGGTGGTATGTTGAAATTTAGGAATGAAAATGTTTTGGAGAAAAACACTTCATAAGGGTAAGACATTATTCATACTACATTGTGAAAGTAAAAGAAATATTAAAGAAAAATCTGATCAGAGATAAACTGAAAAAAATACAAATATTAGAATAACCTTTAATATTACAGAAGAGCTCACCTTGTTTCCCTATGACAACCCAGTTTTCATAAAATGAAGCAGAAGGTCTCTCAAAAATTGCATTTTCTTTGTAGACCTGCATAAGATTGTTCACGGTTCTTGTGTCTGGACACCAGGTGCCACGCTGTTTCTATCCATCTGAATAATATAGTCTGAAGACATTCTTGGTACTGAAGACTTTTGTTAAGAAGGAGGAAAAAATACTTTCCGTTGGCAATCCCCTCTTGCACAGGTTTCTCATAGTGTATTTGGGGTTTCTAAATGACTTTAAAATCTCTTTTCCACTGTTCATTTCAGTTTTACTCAGCATCTCAGCTCCCTCACACCCACACAGAGAGGGATGTCACTCAGCAGGCAGTCAAATCACACTGTGAATATAAACCAAGTCGAAGTCAGTGTCTGTATTATTACAAGTAGACCACTGGTACTTGGGCCAAAGATCCAGTTAACTGATAGTTTAGCAGCATTGTCATTGGTCAAGTGATACCCCTTAAAACTGGCAAGGCTTGATTTTTTTTCAGTGTATTGTCTCTTTGATTATTTAGGTTAATGGTTGGGCTTATTTTGCAATAATTTTCCTTTTTTAAAGGTTGGGATTGAGAAACGCTTCCAAAAATAACTTACCAGTGCAAGATTGTGGAGTTTTGTTGTACTCGAAGTTTGGTATTTCAAAACACCACGAGGAAAAGTGACAGAAAAAAAAAAAAAAGAGAGAGAAAAGTAAATTTAGCACCGAACAGCTAAGAACATCTAGTATTTCGTTAAAGGAATCATTAATAAAATGGCTGAGATGTTTAGCACTTGCAGTGACTATTGAATGGCATGCACAGTTAGTAACCCCTGTGAATAGTTTTATTATGTGCCTCTCAGCAAAGTGTGCTGCTTAAATATGCATTTGCAGAGCGACTGTGCTAGTGGCTATATACGTTCTACCATTTTATTGACCTGGATAGAGGTTTAGTCTTGATGGCTGCTTCGGTTTCTACCCAGGCTAGTTTAGAAGTCAAAGAGTAGTTTTGCAGAAGTCTTTTCGTCTTAAGAAAGCGATTCACAAGATGTCTCCTTTAGTTTCCTGGAATCGAGATGTTTATTTTGTGCTATGTACAACAGCAACAGTTCTGTAGATTTCATAACCTTAAACATTCAAATTACAACTTTTACTGAAATTTTCTTTCAGCACGTATTACTCAGAATATCACCAGAAAGGAGTCTAAATAACAGCACTAGACAGAAAATAAGTTAGGCATTTTGGTCAAAATGTTGAAGACTGGACATAAAAGTCCCAAATAAAAAAATCTCAGTAGCTTCCTTCTTTTAGGACAAATCATCCAGTTCTGTCATCCCAATCCAAAGTAGAACAAAATGAGAACAACGAAGTGTTTGTTCCTCAAATTTCCCAGGGCGCTTCTGAGGTGAGCTTTCATATTTCTTTGAGGGATTTTTTCCATTCCTCTGGCCTTGCCGCAGAGACATTGTTGAAAGTCGTTAAAGAAGATAAAGACAACCTCTTTTCTGGTTGGCACAGTGTTCGCAGCGATGGTGTGGGTAGCCCTTCCCCTGGGGCTGCAGAACAATCACCGCATTCAAGTGCCGGGAAGGCTTTGGTGATGGTGCATCTTCTGGGATCGACACGGAGAAGTCTGGAAGTCCACCGCACCCTGACTAGCGATGTGACCAGCCATAAAGACAACAGTTCAGACGCTGTACTCGGGAAACCTCATCAAAGGCATCAATCCAGGGGCACGTGCTTTTCAAGTGTAACTTATGGGAACAGCAACCAGCTTATTACTGGTCCTTTGAATTTTTCAGCTAGCAGAAGTGTAAGATATCTGTCCTCCTGCCTATCAGTCAGTCAGTCTCCCTGCACTTTTTCACTTTTTGTTCCCTTTCTATGCACTGTTGTTCCAACTGGTAATCAAATGCGAAATAAAGCATGTGTTTAAGAACATGGTACCTAGTAATTTCAGTTTAAAAAAGATCTTAAAATATTCCCACTGCACATTCACAATTCAGATTTCCTGACTATTAATCATGGTGCATACATTTCCACTGTCATGTTAATAACTGAGAGACATACTGAGTGTTTTATTCATTTTGATTGTGCTTGACAGAGGTGGGAGAGCCAGACCTAGTGAAAGACCCACTGAAATGGATGGGAATCTTTCCATCTGCTTCAGCAGGCTTAAGATCACCTTCATTATTTGTAACAATTATTTATCATCTTTCCCTGCACCCAGTACTTCATGCAGCAGTGTAGTTTTTGCTTCTGTGATGGCTCCAATACTAACGGCAAGCTCCATCTTCTCAAGCTAAACATACTCCTGACCCAGCAACATCTGCAGGCTGCATTTGAACTCAGGGCTTGCTCAGTGAGCTACGTGGAAATGATGCAGTTGCCCGAACTGGAATTTTTGGGGCGATGCCAGAACTTTTAGAGGAGGGCTGGAATAATGTGGCCCTGGTGGGGATGTTTTCCTGACAAGTGCAGAGGGAGTGGATTTTGTTCGAATGAGAACTTGTCTTCTACTGGAGAATTGCTTAGGCTCAGGGCAGAGCATTCTCTCTCTGCTCCTGGAGCAAGGCTGGGTTACCAAATGTCTCCCCAGCCACAGGGACCCTCCCCAGGCTCAAAACCCCACTCGTGCTTTTGTGTGCGGTGACTACATTTTGCTCACGGTGTCTCGTATGATCCTCCTGCTGCTGCTACAAAAAGGGTGGGTGGGTTGTTATCCTTCCTGCCAAAATCTTTGCCAAAATCAACAAAGCCACGTATGCATTCTGGTTCAGATACTCGTGCAAACATATTTATGCAACTGTTTGCAGGATTTGACTTTCAAATAAAGTTCCGTGAGCAAAGCTTCAATACAGCTGCTTTCAAAAAACAAATGAGAAGATCCGTATATATCACCAAAGTGTATTTAGCTGAGAATTTGTTACAATATTCTCCAGACATTTTTTCCATATTGGTCCAACTCTAAGGTTTGGACTATTTCCATCTTCAGTGTAATGCTGCTGTGATGTGTGGACTTTATCCCTGTAGCCTAATACCATGAAAAGAGTGGAAATAAGGAGAGTTATACAAAGCAAACACTGTCTGAATCTGAATAATTACATTAGATGTTCAATGATCAGGAGATTAAATTTTGTTTGTTTTAAAAAAGGACAGCCTACAAGCAGAGAAAATTAAGTTGGCAGGGCTTAAAACCAGTTTGGGGTAATTCCATCGTCTTAAATAAGCCTGATTGCATTTGTATTTTTAATTAATTAAACTTGGATAGCCAGTGCCAAAGCAACACTCACTGTGACAGCATAGATGAGGGTCCCTGAGTTTCTTGTAGAAAGTCCCAGATTCAGGGGGAAAAAATCAGCCAAGGCCAAAAAAAATGTGTTTTTCCCCAGGGCTTGATAGGCTAGGTCTAGAGCTTTCTCCAGCTATGAAGTGCTGGTTTAGCTGCAGACTGGGAAGAGCTGCTGTTTAAAACAAGGAATCTATCAAGCCATTATCCTGTCATAAGGTCTAACAATTTCCATATTTTATTAAAAATAAAGAAAACGGATGAAGTATTTATTGTTCGAGGGAGTGCGCTTTTGCCACCAGGAACCCAACTTCATCCCAGCCCTTGGCTCTGGAGTTGCTGTCGTGCACCTGTGCAGCGTTGGCCGTGCCAAGACAAACACTCTCCAGGACAGGGGCTGCGTCGTCATTTTTAATCTCTGTGAAGTGCCAGGTGAAGTTATGGAGCAGTATAGCGGTTAATGTATAAAAAGACTCCGCTGTGCTCTCTCGGACTAAATTTCCGCTCCAGGGGTTTGCATTGCACGTAAATAGCAAGGAGCCACAGGGCTATCCAGTAGCACTCTGGGCTCACACACTTTAATATACTTATTCTGGCCACACTGCTTTGAGGTAGGGCAGTGCTATTAGCCCCATTTTATAAATACAGCATGCCGCTGAGGTCTGCAGTACGCAGAATATTGTTTGTACTGGTAACTGAATTCCCACAGGAGTCTAGCTGCTTGTATTAGGCTTTTATAACATGACTTACTGCCACAGTTCCTGGGAATTTTTGAATGAGCTGAAATGAGGCATTTTTATTCCTGTCTTGTATTCTCTCACCATCTGGCTTGCCTCACTTTTTAAATGCATCACTGGAGACAGGGCAAATGGAGAGTCCTCAGCATCTGAACAACAGGTTTCCACACACACACCAAAACACAACAAACCAGCAGCAACAACAACAACATCAAAACCCAGAAAAAAAAAAAAAATCACTTCCGTTGCTTCCTCCCATTCCTGCAACACTCCTGAGCAGTCACAACGAGATCCCTCATTGTGTTACTGCATATGTACTTGGCCTGGTGCTGCAGTTCAAAGAGCAAGATCCGTGTTTCTTCATCAGAAATGGGCCCCTATTTTCAGTTTATTAGAGAAAGAAACCTGACACGTTTCCCACTGCAAATACGTGGGTTTCCAGCAAAGTTTATGAAGTTCTGACTGGCCATGAGATCTCCAGTACCAAAGACCATATAGAAATCCAAATTAATAACTGGGTTTGCAGAAGTGTTAGCGTGGCCAGCCTGGGTATCTTGCTTTTGAACACAAGGATTATCTTTTTTATTGAAGTGTATTTATTATAGATGGCAAACAGACTTTTGTCAAATATAAGAGCAAATGTTCCAGCTTTCCAGCTTATTCTGAAATACAAGAGCAACACAGACACTGTTAATAATGCAATCAAAGCAAGTTAAATCCTTTTAAAGCACCCACAAAGGAGCCTTTGATAAGAAGCAACTTTCATCAACCTCAAAGACTAGATAGTTTAGTATGTACTGTTTATTAAGTTTATATGTAGGCAGCAGTAATTCCACTTTCAGCTGGAGAAGAGCAGCAGTAAATTATAAGACATATTCATAAGGCCTAGTGTTAGACTTAGTGATTTTAAATGAAAAATGTATTTTTATTAATGTAGCTCTAGATGGGGTTATTTGCTGTTTAAAGACACAATTTATTTTCCATTAGTACCCTGAATGGACACAAAACAATTCTGTATACTTTAAAGTCTTTGGTCTTTTCTTTTTTTTTTTTTTGAGAAAAAGAAGCAAACTACTACAAGTACATGCTGTACGATGGGCTCTAAGAGTCTGTTGAATTCAGTCATGCGGCATGCTTTTTAATCTTTGTTTGGTTCCTGCTTTTGTCCTCCTTTCCCCTGTAAGAGAGCTGACTTGTGGGAAGCAGAGTTGTGCAAAAAAAACAACTGGTTTTGGATTTGGGCTGGGGTGGTTGGGATCTATGTTAGCTGAATCCTTCCCAAGTTTGAATGAAGATTGAAGCATCAATCACGTTGTGAGTTTGAGGCATCCCTACTGAAGTTTCTGCCATTCCAGGGCTGGTGGGAATCACTTTGACAGGTCTTGGCACCTTGGAAAAAGAAAGTTTTACTTTTGGTGTGCAAACCATCTTGCAAATGGATTGCTAGCCAGTTCTGGCTTTGCTGCTGCTTCCTATTGTCCAGCTCAGGATCTTTTCTTCTGTGTTTTTGATGCGTTTTTGTTGTTCTGGACTAAAGCAAGCTAGAGGCAGACAATAGCAGACGAATATTAGACTTGGAACATCTACTTGAAAGATTATCACTTTGATTCACCTTAAAGAAAACAAAAAAATGGAAAGAGAAGACGAGTTCAGTCCTCTTCTTGGGTCCTTTTGAAACTCGAGCATAAACAGGAAAAAGACCAATTAATTCTCACTACACCCACTTTTGGGTTTCGAGGTGTTTGGGAGGGGTTTTTGTTTGTGTGTATTTTTAGGCAGCAGAATTACATTGCATTTGGATCTTACTCAGGCTTTATCCAGGCTGATTTAATGCCAAGGAGAGAAGAGATCCAGAGGCCAAGAACAAATTTGCACGATGCATGTCTTCTTGCTGATTCTCCATGCATTTCTTTGAAATACCTTCTCTAGGGACTCCAGTATTTTAAAAAGGGAAATAAAATGCTACTTAACAGATAGTACATAAGTGCAATCAGTAGCCACACCAGCAATGACAAAAAGTCTGAAAAGGTGTTCCTGGCCTTTGCACACTTCAAAAGTGGGATTTAAACTAAGCTCGTCACGCCCCACAGGCGTTTTACAGGAGGAAGGCTCCCCAGCAGGTGTTGGATCAGCAGCCCTTCAGAAGAAGGGCTTCAGTCCAGAAACAGAAGTACCACTTCCCAGAGCAGTCTGAGGGAAGGTTTCTCTCTTAGACACCTGCAGTTTACACTGCATGAAGCAATATCAGAAAAGACTGCTTTTTCAGCTAGAGGTCATCACCCGGTTTTCAAGCTCACCACTAAGCCTATGAAAACCCCCGGGTTTATGGCAAAAGCGAAAAAGGAGGAGGAACCTGGTCTCTCTGCAGACCATTGTTTATCTCTGAAATTGCTTAAGGTGATATTTTGAGCCAGGTATATAAATGGCACATTAAGACAACATATCTTCACAAGGCACGGGGAGGTTTTCATCTAATTAAAATATTAGATTTTTTCCCTTTTAGTTGAAAGTCAGATGTTTTATTGGCAGCTGCTTGCTCTCATACTTCATTTTGCTTTTATCACTTCATCAATGGCGTGCTCTGACCAGTATGAAATTTTACTAGCAGGACTGTTCTTCCTAGGTGTGTGCTTAGGTATTTTTCAGAACCTTACCCAAATGTCTGTTGGGAAACAAATTTGACCATAGACTTTGAAGGCTGATGGCATTATCTGTGGACAGGCATAACTATTTTCATATGTTCTGTGTGCTGACTGCTCTTTAAAGTAGTATTTTGATATATAAGCTACAAAGTAAGGGAAAAATGAATCAGTAGAATTTAAACTAAATATTATTTATCTTTAGAATTTTATGATAGCATTTTATATAAAACCTTTTCATAAACATTTTAATCTATATAATCTGTGTAGTTACTCTGTCAGGAAGCTAAATAATTCATTTGCATGCACACATTATTTACCAGTTATATTTTCTAAATAAAGGGTTCACCATTAGTGAGAAGTGACTGCTTTTCAACCCACCCAGCTTTTCACCCTCATTTTGGGTGACTTTGCAGGTGTTAGACAGGATTCTGCTGAAGCAGGAGGGTCCGACTACCAAAGATATTGCTCTCAGGGCTGTTTTCGTTACACTTCATCATCATAAGCATATGGTTTCACTTCCAAGTGTTTAACATTTCCATTTCCTCAGGAAATCATTCTTTCTATTTTTTAAACTTTTGAAACCGGAGGGATATTTTTGCTGGCAGGCAGACCGAGCGCGACACAGCGCGTAACCCCAGGCCGAGGGGTCCGCCGGCTGTGCTACCTGCATCCCTCTGCATCCCCTCCCTGTGGGCACCAGCTCCTTGCCGCGGCCCTGGGTGCCTCAGCCAGGTCTCTGGGGAGCAGCATGCTGCTGGAACACCTCTGCTTCCCTTCGTTCCTTGCGATTACAAAGCTATCCGCTCTGCTTTCTGCTGGAGCTGAGGGAGGTGTTTTTGTTTCTCAGTCCACTCCAGGGCCCGTGCGTCCCGAGCATGAGTGAGAGCAGGATCCTGTAGCTGACTTGGTGAGGTCAATGCAAAACCAGGGCCTAAGAAAATACTCTATGTCACCTACAAGGAATGAAAACAGTTGCATCATGTATTTATTGTCTGTATCGGTATATCCAGCACTTAAACGAACATTACCAAGGAGTGGATGGCTCCAGGGAACTGCTCTGGCTCTTGTGTTTTCGGAGATTATTTCTGGTATTTCCTTTTTCCTCATTACAAACAGGTCACCGTTCCCACGTGCTGGCCAAGTTATATACTGTAGAAGTACGTCTGTGCTCCTGTCGTCTTTGTGTTTAGATTATCCACATATGTAATAGTGTTCAGCTTCTTGTTTTCTTCTCCTGGTGTGTTATATAGTGCAGCTATTCAACGCGCAATTTGCACGCTTGTTTAGCTGATATCACTAGCCCTTCTGTTTGAAAAGTGTCCTACAGTGAGTGTCCCCATGTAAGATCAGCTTTGAAAAACTAACTGCCCATTGTGTACAAGCATTGACGCTGGGCATCAAGCAACACGGTACAAGAGAAAATGCAGAACAAACTGGCTGATTAATCATGTACTTGTTCCTTTATTTTTTATTCTGTCACAAATCTGTGATTCAGACAGTGGCATTTTTTGCATTGCTTGCTTAATATTGAGACAGGTTGCTGTGGGTTTGGGCTTCCAGAGGAATCAAGTCCTGAGATCAGGCAGGCTGTGTGCTACAGAGAGTCGTGTGTGTGTTTTGTCATACCCTCAGAAGAGTTAGTTCATCACGACAGCAGAAAACAGCGTCAGGCAGGTGTAGCTGCATCTCCAGAGCTCCCAGTGCGCTCACCTGAGCTCCAGCTTCATGCACTCTGGGCCAGGTGAGCTGATGCTTTGGTGCACTCAGGCATTTCCCAGCCTCCTTTGCCTACCTTAGCGCTGTGCGTGTCTGCGTATTCCTTTACCTCCTCACCAGGAGGGCTCCTTGGTCAAGCAGCGTGAACTTGCGCCGCTTGCAAGGACAGCACAAGGCTGCTCAGCATCACGCTGAGCCCGCTGGCTTCCTGGCCGCGCTTGTCTGTGTCGTGATGTTCCGCGCTGGAGGCTCCAACTCATGCAAACAAACCCGAGTCGCGGGCTTGTTGCTGATAGTTAGACAGGCTAGAGGTCGAGTTAAGATTTATACAGTGATTTAGATGCAGGTTTTTTTGCTAGAGGTGCCAAAACATTGCAGTCTTCTGGCTAGATTGAATGAAATCATGACCCAAAATGGGCTGGCAGGACCAGTCACAAAATGGGGTGGGTACATTGTCCCAGAGTGCTTCAGAAAACCCGAGCGGGCCCATGCTGAGTTAAAAGCCATCTAGCCCCAGCCTGTGTCTCCAGCGACCGCCCTGAAGGTGCTTCGGAGGCCATGTCACGAAGCACGGCCACAGCTGCACACAGGCAGGGCGCTGGGCGAGCGCCGGCCTTCCTCTCGCGAGGCCTGGACCGGGGGTGCTCCTGCCACCGCGCTGCCGTGTGGAACCTGACTGCGGCCCAGCTGCGGGCAAGCAGGTCCAACATCTCCTGCATTTTCCATTCAGGAGGAGGTCCTGGCTTGGCAGGACATGGTCCTCAGGGTGCGACCTGTGAGGAGCAGACCCTTCAGCTGGGTGACGAACGGACTTGTGCCTGCAGAATTTGTGCTCGGACGGAACTGAAGGTGGGGGGGACAAAGCAGAGGGGGAATAAAAGACATTGTACAAGCACTCCAGGCCTGAGAGAGAAGTAACCAAGGCACTGACAACTTGTGTGGGTTTAGTATGTCTGTTTGCAGTGTTATGTTATGTGTTTAGAAGCTGGTTGTTTCCATAATAACAGCAAATGCCATATGGCAGCGAGGAGGGTGGTGAGAGGATCGCTTAAGGAAACACAGTATGTTGTTTGACATGTGTGTGCTTCTAAAGGAATAACGTGTCTCCAGCGAGTGCTGCCGCTCCAAACAGGCTGGGGGATCTGCTGCTCTCGCCAAAAAAGCCCTCTTCATTTGTACTGGTGCAATAGCAGTTAATGATGCTGGTCCTTCTCCCATGTTTTCCTGCAGGTAGTACCTGCAATTGGTAAAGGACCTTGTGCTTTAACAGGGGGGTGTTCTGGATGCAGGGAAGACCCCACACAGGGGAACAACTTTTAAAAATGACATTTATGGGGAAATAAACTGCTGTAGAGGAGTGCTGTGTGAAACTGGAGCCAGCTAGATGCCATGTACTCCATCCATAGGTTAGTGCTCTGTGAGTAAATAGAAATTTTGAAACCTTTGAAAATATGTATTTTGCAATAAATGTTTAGTAGAGAGTGAATTGTACATTTCCAGAAATTAGGGGCACTTCAGTGCATATCTGAGAAGGAACCAGGAAGGTCACCACAAATTCCAACTTCTCCTTCTCTTCAGTGTATGATTCACATTTCAGGGATTTGTAATTTGCTCCTCAAATTCCCACAAACACCGCCCATCTGAGTGGTACCTTTGCAGAGTACATGCAATTCCACCATGGAAAAATGTGAAATTATTCTTTCATAATAGCTGAATGGCTTTTGTGGGGCTTTTACCTACATCAGCTCTGTAAAATTGAGCCTGTCTTCTTTGAGACTTAAGCCATTAATTATATTTGCACCTGGATACCTGAAACGTGGTGGGGAGAAGAAGGCATTTCTAATCTGGGTTGTCCTTCTGCACTCACTTGCAATGTTTTAAACTCCTAACCAACCCAAAAGGCAAAGCTCTTCTCATTTTCATGCTTCTCTTCTCTTTATTGCCTCTAGAGAGAGATTACTGCAGCATATGCGAAAAGCAGCCGATCGGAAGGCTTCTCTTTCGGCAGTTCTGTGAAACTCGACCCGAGCTCGAGTGCTGCATTAGGTTCCTCGACTCAGTGGTAAGTCACTTCTTGTGATATTTTGCGGTGCTTTGCAGCCCCCCGTGCCCCGGCGGCGAGCTGAGGAGCACTGCTGGCAGAGCAGGAGGAGCGAAGCCTTGCTCTGCAGGCGCAGCAGTCGCGGGGTGACCTGTGTGATCAGATTAGTGCCGCCCTGTAGCTCCGTGCTCGGCTGGCACACAGCTCTGACCTCAGGAAGTCGTACTTCCATGGGATGTGGTTTTGGGTCTGACGCACCTGAGCGAGCTGTGGGCAGGGGTGACCCCACCAGCTCCCCAGCATCGCTGGAGGAAGAGGGGCAGCACTGCATGCAGGTTTGGTTCCAGCCTTGGGGGGCACAAGCCACCATGAAGGGAGGAGCCCAGCTTGGGGTTGGCAGAGCCCACTACAGGCCCAGGCGCGAGCAGCTGGGCTGTTGTGAGTGACATCTTTTGGTATCAGTGACATCTGCAGTGCTGGAAGGCACTGGGAGGAAAGGGAAGATGATGAATGGACTGACAAGAAGAGATGAGGAGGGTGATAATAATATCTCGCCCTTGCCAAGCCTCTCCATCAGTAGACTTCAGGGTGATTTACAAAGGGCATCCTGATTCTTATCTTCATTTTTCACATAGGAAAACAGAGGCACAAGCTATAGAAGTGACTTGATTGAGGTCACCAAGAAACTCGTGCCAAGCCTGATATTGAAGCTCAGCTCCGTTTCCCACTCGAGTGAGCTCTCACTGAACTGGCCACCGAGCAGCCCCCCCAGCCCCCGGGGGGACCTGATGCTTGTTCCCAACCTGGCAGCGTTTGGCCATGTGTAGTGCCAGCAGGAGAAGCTGCTCACAGGTTAAATGTCTCTCACTGGCTTCCTTGCTGGGAGCCTCCTGAAGGGCTGGGTGTAGAGGAGCCAAAAAGCTACGTCCTGCCAGGCAGGCAGATGAGCTGCCAGTTGTCATCGCTAAGCATGTGCGTCCAGGGGATTTTGCTCTCTAGGTGGCACTAACAGTCAAAAGCAAAGCAATGCATACCAACGGGAATAAAGTTTTTTTCTTTGTGCTGTGGTGAAGCTATTCTGAAGTATAGGCACACCTGAAGGTTGCACTGAAGTTGTAAAGGTAAGAGTCCGGGAGAGGACATGATATCACTTCAAGTTTATATTAGCACCACAGTATCTACAGCGAATCTGCATCACAGAAAGTGTTGGATAAAGTTCTACTAAAATCAATTTTAGTTGGCATTTTTGGTACCATCACAATTTATAAAACCATCTTTGAACTCCTGTAAACTTTTTGACTCGTTTAACATAATTTAAAACATTCCAATGCTGTTTCTGTACATTTTTATTAGACTCATTTTACAATTTGATTTCACACTCAGACTGCTGAATCATAGCAATGTGTTGAAAGATTGACTTTTCTTTAGGTGGCTTGCAGCAGTGCTGAAGCAGGATGACATTTGGCTTGAAGTGTTACTTGCAGTAGACATTAGGTCTCCATGCTACCAGAGTTACAAATGACAGAGCAACATACCTTCTGCAGTAGGTTAAAAACACTCCAGTTTCTGCTTAGCAGAGTATAGAATTACCTGGCACCAAGTGATCAAAGACTGTACACAATCAACTTTACAGGTAAACCAAAGGAGGAGGTCATTTTCCCAAATACATCAATAAATTGCAGCACTGTGCTCTTTGACTCGTAGGTGTGAGGGGCTGTTAGAGAATTCATGGATTCATTCATTTCAGGATGGAAACTGATAGTCCTTCTGAGAGGATGTACCCAACATCATCTTGTTAGGGATTTCCTCACTTCAGCAAAAGTGTAGTGTTTAGCTTTAAATGACAAAGCTAATGACATGACTTCCAAATGACATATTTACCCTCGTATTTCTGCAGGCTAAAAAAGGCAACCCTTCAATTAGCATGTCTGTGGAAAGGCTTCTCTAAGAGGTTTTGGGTGGTCACAACTTCCACCTTATATTCCTAGCGCTGGTTGTGATTGTCCCCAGTGGGAAGGCTTAGCCGGTGAGGGTCATGAAACAACTACACCTGACAGATGTTCTGTGCGGTTGTGCTCAAGGCAGGCGGGCAGGAGTACGTTTCAGGTGCCCTGGACACATTTATCCTGCACCCAGCTGGCATCTTCTAGTGAGGTGCCTGCCCTGATGAAACATTGATTTCATGAACAAAGTGCCAAGCTGTGTGGAGGTCTGAATATTTGCTCTTCTTTTTAAAGCTAATTAACAGCAGTCTCCTTTGTTGATTTCAAATTCTGTACAAGTTTGTTCCCAGCCTGTGAAAATCCCTGTATTATCCAATATTAAGCTCTAGCCACACAACCTATAGCCATTAAATTGGATGATCGCTACTGAAATTCACCCAGCGGGGTCACGCTGTGTTGAGTGAGTGATGGGATTCGGGCCAAGTCCTGTTAGGCAAAAAAAGTCCTATAATGAGACCAAAAGTTTGACTTTACAGCCCTACTCTGAGACCACCAGGAATGTGAAACCTTTTGGAGACCACCTGCTGTAACAAGCCCTGAGCAGAAAAAAGTCAAAACCTCCACTTGCTTTTGGCTTAATTATTTTTCTAACATGAGATGTAAAACTTAGCTTTTTGTGTAATATCAAATTAAAAAAAAAATAGAAGAAAATGTTTAGCTGTTCATCAGAGGCTCAGAGAGCTTTTCGTGCACTGAGAAGTCAGACTACCTCTCTTTTACAAAGAGAACGTGAAGCTAAGAGCACAGCTAGGTGACTTTGCTAGGTCATGCAGTAAGTCATTGGCAGAAGCCAGTAATTGATCCCTCCTGATTTTCAGTAGTTTTTTTAACCAATGAACTCAATTGCCTGCAAAGAAAGCAGCAACTGGGGCTCTTGGGAGGAAACCAGAAGCTGAGTCAGACACCCAACAACCTACCAACAATTTCCATTTCCATACATACGTGTGACCACGTTTTGCAAGAACTCTCTCACCCCCTTGCTTCCAAAGGCTGGTAAAATCAACCAGACCATGCAGATGGAAGTGCATAAAGAAAAAAATCTCCACTCTGCTGGACATTTATTTCAGCTGTCAGGTGAAATAACTAACCTAGTCTGATGTAGTCTCCTGCAAATCTAATTTTAGCAGCATCTGTTTGTTTTGTTTTGTTTTGTTTTGTTTTGTCTGTACAGTTAAGCAGTTGTTAGGCTGGCTTTCTGAAGAAAAAAGGATTTGTATCATTGCATTCTGCATGTGCATAGGTGTGCATCTGTTAGTTCCCTCTAAACCTTGTGAATGCCTTGGCCAATTTCAAGCAGTAACTGAGATTAAAGTGCCCGGAGACATGGAGTTTCTACATGTCTTCTGAGAACAGCGCTCGGGTGATCACAATCTATCAATTGTAAAACGGGCTACAAAGATATTTGGTTTGTAAGCAGGAGGTCCCCACATTAAATGACAAAAGTGATGAGAATGGAGATCCCCAGAGCCTTGCAGTGTGGTGCTGGTGGAGCTGTGCGAGTTCGGCTCCCAGCTCTGCGGTGGGGTCAGCGAGTGGCCATCAGCATGGCCACCCCCCTGGGAATCGGGGCAGCAGAGATCCCTTCTCCTAGGCCACACGCTAGGGTTATAAGGACAGAGAGCCATCTCTTGCTGTGGATATTGTGCAAACAATTTCATGACTTCACTAGATAAAATATCTAGTAAGAAGTACCAATGGTTACAAGTTGTGCCTCTGAATACGTGTGTGATTATGCACATTGGGTGCTTATCTCTGAGCACATAAAGACGAAGATCGCCCATGAGTAGTTCACCAAACTCTTCTGTAGCCATTCAGATGAAGGAACTGTGCAAACATCATCTACTGTCATTAAATGGAGTTGTTTTATGATTAAATCAGCTCCCCATAAGACCTTAACAAAGAATTCACACAGAGCCCCAAAGCACGTTTTCATGTGCTTACAAATACTTTAGCAACATCATAGAGCTTGGTAGCTGTTGAAAGACAGCCATTAAAATGAAGTGCTGTGGGATACATTTCCTGTGCTAAAAGGCAGATCAGCGAGCAGGTAACCCATTAGCAATGTACGTTTCCTGCCCAGCCAGCCTGTCCCTGCAGCACAAGAAGGTGGCACTTCAGCAGGGACCTCCTGCTTGTGTCCCCTCCTCAAAAGGGGTGCCAGTGCCTGACGTGTCCCTCTCCTCTCCTCTGATTTTGGTGTGCCATCGTAAGGAAGACTTCACTGCAATCCTCTTGTCTCCCTTTCCCGTTTCATCTAGTTACATTCATCATTTTTGAATTTATATTTTTCATTCTCAGGGGAGGGTTTTTAACATTTGAATGTGGACTAGATTTAGACTAACTGGAGGGAGTTGAGAGCAGAACATGGTTAATTCTGGTCAAGGAGAACATAGCCTGAAGTTATTTTCTGTCTAACCTGTACATTGTCATTTTTTGCATTGAAGTTGCATAGAAGTGCATGAGGTGGAGGAAAATAGCCCTGGTGCCTGTCCGGGTTGTTTCTGCTTGTGTTATCCAGGCACCGGGGCCAGGGGTGAGAGACACCATCACCTCGGGTAGAATTTTCAGCTGAATGCTTCACTAGACATTACACTTATCTGGGGTAAAAGGATGAACAAGCATCCATTTAGTGCCATTTGTAAAAAACGTGTCTCTCTGTTAGGGAGGTTTCATTTGGTTAAGTCCCTTGCATGGTATATAAACCATCTGTGTATGTGTGCCTTAAAGCTGTTCAAGGCTTTTTCCATCAGAAATGCCAGTTTGTTGATATCAACAAACTCATTAACTCAAAAACGTGTTTTTAAACAGTCAAAAGGGCTCTTTTTTGCCCTGCGCTTAAACATGAAAAATGTGGTTTCAAGTTAACTTTTCATTTAGAAATGTGAGTTATTATGAATCCCAGCTGTTTGGTTTTTGCCTTCCAATTTTCAGTCACAGACTTTAAATCTGTGGAGGCAAGTGCAAGGATGGTTGTTAGAGCACAGGAGCAATAACAGGGCAGAAATTGGAGTCCAAAGAAGGAGACAGCAAGCGCTGCAGCAGATAGAGAAGTTGAGGGTAACAGAGGAGGGAGCTGAGAAAGTGGGGGTACAAGACTGGGACCAAAATAACTGGTAACCTCCTGCAGGTGCTCAGGAGCTGGCTCCACTGCTCCTTCTGCTGAGAAGCCTGAAACCTCTCTGGTGGAAGCATCCATTCCCATGTCCATCTCCTGGCAGGTACAAGGGACTGACTCCTGCGGCTGTGCCATACTCAGCCAGGCAACCAGCAGCTACCTGCTGTGGGTGAGAGTCCACCTGGATCCAGAGTGATCCCTTAGGCTCTGTTTTTCTTTTTTTCACATATTTTTAAGCCATGCAGTTTCAGGAGCTCAGAGAATGTTTAGACGAAAGTCAAACAATGAATAAATGGTGTGGCAGAATGAAGGTTGCTCATGTGAGCCTCCACCGGTCTCTGTGCCTCAGCCAACAGAGCAGACTTTCATCCAAAGTGCTCTTTTTTGTTCAGTGCTCTGGCAATGTTGTCTGTTGGTTGCAGTCACTCTCCAGCCCCTTCTTGGCCATCCACGAGCTCATGGCCCCATCCCAAAGACGGCCACCAGCTGGACTTGGCTCCTTTTCCTGGTGGAAGCATATTTTCCAATCCCATCTCACTTGGCCTGTCCCACATGTGACTGCTTCAGAGGGACAGGCTCTTTGCACACCCAGGTGTCTATTTAGCCAGGGTTGCTTCTAGGAGCTTCTTAGGAGCCACCTAAATAACATCTACCTCCAAAACAGCAGCCAAAAGAGAAGTTAGTAACAAATGGCGGCCAGCCCACATCCTCTCGCCATTTGGACTGAAGGATCCGTGCCTGCCCGCAGAAAGAGCCTTCCCTGCAGCTCGTCCCATGCAGTCAGGGTGATCGTAAATCCTCCCCTCATTTATGAGCTATGAATAGGGCCCTGTCTGACCTAACTAGGGCATGGAGAAGCTATTAGACTTCAGAGCAGGAGCCTTGAAACACATGCCTGGATTCATCAAAGGAATAATGGAAAATATTTTGTTCCACATGGATTTTAACTAACAATGTTATTTCTAGCAATTAGGGATTTGCAAACTTTAGCCGTACTTTTGAGTATTGTGGAAGAAGGGGATGTATCTTGTGATTTAAGCACAAGATTGAGAGTCAAAGACCTTGGTACGCTTCCCAGGCATGCAGCAGAGGGAACATGGGGAAGCCACTCTGTCTCTCTATGTGTGTAATTCTTCCTGCAGCAGCACTCTATGGCTGAAAGCGTACCAATATCTGTTGCCGAATAGCTTGAAAGTGGCACTGAAGGGAGAAATAATAATGAACTTAGAAACAAAATGAAACAGGCTTCTAGTACTTGAGCTACAGTGAAATCAACACGGTTCACAGTTAGAGTTTATAGTTCCTTTTCACACCTTCACTTGTCTGTCACTTCCTACCTTCACCTCACTTGTCTGTCACTTCCTACCTTCACCACCATCCTGTAGTATTTTCTGAGACTGTCAAATGCAAGTATAGTTGAGCTTTCTTTTTGTTCCTTCCCAACTATCTTGAGATAGAGTTATATACTCTATGTATGTGTTTGTGTGTGTGTTTAGCTCTGCATATGTTGAATTCCATCAGGAAGTGCATTTTGAAACACTGATCCAATTCCAGCTAAAATTCTGTCTTCTTCAGGTCTGTCCTGATTTGCTTACTGTTTTACAATTCTGATGGGATATAAATGTATTATCTCTGGCAAAAGGACACTGCATTTTTGACAACTCTATGATGTACATCAAGTGCAGATGATGACTTTGAATTAGTTTTTATTTACTAAGGAGTTAATATATTACCAGGATCCAATACTGCTAAGTAAACTACCTATTGTATTTTGTATCAGATGTTGCTTTTCTGGGGTCTGTATATTCACCACTCAAAATAATGAGTAGCAGTAACCTTGTCACTTGAAGAGAAAGCTAGGAACTTTATGAAAAGTTTGCTTTTGTCCAGTGCAGGACAAAGCATTAGATATACCACTTGCATTCCTGACATAAAACCCTTGGTGACTGCTGTTGTCAAAGATTTGTACGGCCAAATAATATCTTCAGCAGGACATTCTGTAGAGATTACTGAAGCACTTTGACCAATATCAATATGTGGACACCAGCGTTATGGAACAGACCAAATGCACAAGATATTGTATCCAAATTTGTGACCTGTTTGAGAAACTCACATTTCTCCACTTATGTAAGCTAACATGTTGGCTTATGTGTCCTAGTATTTAACTTCCAAAGTATGGTCATCCTGTATTTGCACAAATCCAGCTCCAGAAGAAGGCACTGATACTTGCCAGGCACTTACCATACATGCACACATATTTGGCATTTCAAATCTCCATCCTGCAGGACTCAAGCTGATGTGGCCTCTCTGACCAACATTTGATAATGGACACAGATCCATTAAGAGATCTATTAGCCAAACTTCTTTTGGCCTTTTACAGAATAGTATGGTAGAATATTCAGAGTCTAAAAACAACTGAAGGAGAGAGAAGTGGTCATTACTGGATAATTTGTAAGTGGCATTGTGTTGAGGACTCAGTAGTTCTCCTAGATGCTTCTATGACAAGGCAATGCTATGGAGTTCTCCTTCTTTGTTTGGCAGTCTTCTGCACAGAAAGTTAAGTTTAAGTACAATTATTTTCTCTCAAAATACATTATTTCGGTTTTCTTTTAGATGAAAAACTCCTAGTCTCTGTGTGAACCCAGCCATAAACTGTAAGGACCAAAATAAGATGCAACTCTGACCTTTTAAAAAATTGTTCTTTCTGTTATCCTTGCCATTGCTTTACGCCCTAGCAAGGAATCATGGAGAAAATTGCTGTTAAGATGCCATAAACGTTTGAGAGTGTCCGTGCTTTAAGAGCTGAAATGACCCATATTCAGATACTATCTAAAAGGACAGGAAATTGGATGAAAGATGTTTTTTTAAAACCTTGTAATAAGTTTTATGGGAACCTAATCGGTTCATCCCCAAAATGGCCACTAAAAGAGAACTACTGCTCTTGTGGATTTTAGCTTTCAGTGCATTTTTCATCAGCGATACAGATTTTTCTTTTTTTCTTTTTTTTTTACAGTCACTGTCATTTCCCAAACCAAATCAGGTCATAATTCTAGACTGTTCAAGCAACCTGCTAAGTATATGTATAAATACATAGCTTTAGACTTAAGCTACAATAGCTAAATCAGCACTGGCCAGATAGGCGGGTAATAGCATTATTACTACATTGTGGTCTTCATGTCATTCCTGGGTCTGCTTAGCTAGGGTATCCATTACAGCCTTCCTTCAGATTTATTGTATCAAAGTCAGAGCAGTATATACGTCTTTGGGTGGGCAATAGTTCTGAAGTTTGTTCTTCCAAGTGTTTGCTAGTTCGGTCAGATTTACCTTTTTTTTTTAACTTCTTCCTCATTTATCATCTCAAACAGCTTGTATTGGACCAGGTTACTTAATTGGTTTGGCAGGATTTTCTGGGAACCTTTTTTTTAATATGAGCAGTCATGAAAACTGCGAGGCTGACTTTTTTTTCCTCGAAAATCTTTTGATCCTAAGGCTAAAGCTTTGTACCCTGGGCAGTGCCAAGTCAGAATGTCTCTAAGAATTTATCTTTATCATTTAGTAACTGGGACTCCATACAGCATACTTTTTCTTTGAATGCCTTCCATGATTATGAAACTTTAACTAAAGTGATTCATGTCTTAGTGGTGCACAAGCAATACTTCCTTTGTTACCTATGTTTCCTCCAAAGAGTCTCTCTTGTTTTATCTGCATCCTGAGAAATCTGCCTAAGAAGGTGGCTCTCAGATCTGCCCTCTGGAGGGACTGAGGCCAGGATCACCAAAAGTGAGGGGGAAATCTTTCTGCTTTGCAGAAGGAGTGTTAGACCAAGGGGAGGATGTGAATAAATAGGAAAGACCCATTATTCCAAAAAGACAATCTACTGAAGGAGTTCACTTGGTGCTTGAAATACCACAGTGGCAAGAATTAATAAAAAATCACTGTCTCTACTACTGGGAGAAATAGTTTTACCTTTTGTATCCACCTTCCCTTTAAATAAAAATAAATAAATAAATAAATAAATAGAAACCTGAAGTCTGTAGTTACTGAATGCTTTCTGAGCACAGTCTTGGCAAGGCTATAAAATAAAAAGGAATTAAATTTTATTGGTGTTAATTAAGAGACATCATCTCAGAAAACACATCACTAGGGTTTGGTCAAAATATAGTGGAAGATTTTTAGGTGGACTGTGTGTTTTACTTCCATCAGAAAATGGTATTTATTCTCCAGATTCTTCAGACAGATTGTTCGGTTAAGGCCACATCCAAAATGAAGTTATAATACTGAAATATGAGTGCAAATATTGACAATTTCTTTATATCTGTTCCAGGCAGAGTATGAAATTGCTCCAGATGAAAAGCTGGGAGAGAAAGGAAAGGATATCATGATGAAATACCTCACCCCAGAGGTAAGGGGCAGCCAAAGTGGTATTACTGAAGGAATGCTGCAAGGCACACCTTTGCTAAACAACGTTGTTATAGGCTTTGTAATATAATTTTAGAGCCCTAAAATTTATGGTGGCAATCTCCAGTGAATAAACTGGCAAGTCTTATACAGTCAGAGAGAAAAAAATATATATTTCCATCCACAAATTGGCTTTTAAAGATGAACTTGAGCTTACTAGGAGCTTAATTCATCTATGGATGAGTAGGGGGCTTCTCTGGTCTCTATGTGCAAAGCTCTACATCTGTGCTGTAGTGCAAGACACCTTCTCAGCTGTTATCAACAGATGCCCCCGTTATTTCCTACCCGGTTCAAAAGAAGTGACGTTTCATATACTGGTGTGTAGAAAGCACCAGCAAAGATGGTCTTTGGTAACGGGTGCTGTATGTTGGTACAAAAATTCCCATTTCTCCCCCCACCATTTGCCCCAGGGTAGCCACGAGCGTGCAAGATTGAAATGGTACAGTGTGTTTTGGAGATGAGAGGTGATATCGCTGGTTCTCGTTTCCGTCGCTGTCAGTTCCTGACTGTTGCATCTCTGGGCTGTCGGAAGGAAAGGAGTTCATGGTAGCAGCTGTGTCCACAGGGTGGCACTCCGAGCAGAACTACGGATTCGCTGCAGGAATTTTGGACAGGCTGCACTGGGACTAACCCTCTGGGGGGGGGGTTCGGTCATTTGCTGGCCGCATTTAACCTTTGCACTACAGTCACTGCCAGTAAGCAATAAACATCCAACTTCAAACACAAGAACAATCCTAGGATTTTTCCTAAGTTGCTTTCATAAGAGTAACCAAGATGTACAATCACTGCTTCAACTTTTTTACAAGAGAAATACATTTGACCTTCAGGAGAATGAATTGCATTTTTGGCAGATGTCTTTCTAAAGTGTTTAAATAGTACAATGTGTTTTGGAGGTGCAGGGGCAGCGCAGACCACTTTTTTTCCAGTCAGTCATTTTCCTACAATAAATTTCAGTGCATACTTTCAGTTATCTCAGACTACATTTTGGGATCTGGTTTCATTTACTGAGCCTGGCTAGTTTCATGTGCAGCCATTTAGCACTGCCAGCCTGAGTTCCTGCTGCCCATTCATTAGAGGCATGAAGTTCCAGTGTTTTTAATTCACCAAAGTGACCATTTCTCTTAAAATTCCTGTCAACAGAGGAAAGAGGGACAAATGCGGAGGGAAAATATTTCCCACTGCTCTAGTCCTCATCTGGAAATGGAGAAAGGCATTTTGCTGGTATCAGGGATAGTGAAGTGACAGGATAGTGCTGTTTAGCTTCAGCTAAGTGCAGCTGGTCTTGGTGCAGGTTTCCAGATGCCAAAACCCTTCACCACTGTCCCGTGGTGCTCCTGCCATCACTGTCCATTTACCAGCAGCCCCATAGTGCAGCAGAAGCACATGGAGTAGTTTAGTGAGGTCAGGGACCGTACAGTGAGGACCAGGCTGAGAGCAGTTTCTTCTTCACCAAGAAAAAAATGGTGGTGTTGCAGGAAGGTAAATTACTGGGACTCCAGAGCTGGAGTTTCCATTCTCTGCCACGCTCTACAGTTCATATTTAACCTCAGTATGTAAAATGGGTGCAGTCTGTTCTGAAACTTCTGTGGTGTTTGCAAATTACCTTAAGGTCTTAGGGCAGAAGGGAACACAAAGTTATGCTCCTTCTGCTGTAATCTAAAACTGGCTCCCTGGTGGTTGTGCTTTAATTTCAGCGTTGGTCTCTCTGCACTGTTTTTCTTAACGGGAAACTTCTGCTTCTTCCCGGAGGAATGTTTAAACCATTCTGTGTGTAGCAGAAAACACTTCCTAGAGACAAGGTTGACTGTGCCATAGCAATGGACTGACTACTAGTTTTTCTAACATAGGTGTCCCCCATAACAAATATGTAAGCATCTAGAGCAAGGTCTGGATTCTGCCATTTCATTTTAGATACCTAACCAAGGTACTCAGATTAGCAGTTCAGATAGCCTACTCTCCTTTCTAGCCTAGAAAGAGAAGTAAGAACCTCCAGAGGATGGACTTTAAGCCATTAGAGGTGAGTGATTCAAAGCCAGGTTAGATGCTTGCAGTCAAGAGGGATGAATCTGGATCCAAATGTCCTAGCAAAATATCATCCTGGCCAGCAAAGAAACCATCTTTTCATTTCTCCATTTAGCTATCAGTCCCTTGAAAGATACAAAGAGCCACTGATTCCAAAGCCTTCTGCTGTCAGAGGAATGTTTCTTTTAAGTAGGTGTCTGTCTGTGCTTCAAAGAACCTCATTGTCTTGATAGAAAAATAGTGTGACATACAGCTTGACTGATAGAATAAAATGATAGGTTTAGTTCTTGGACAGATAATTCAGTCTTATAATGTGAGGAGTAGTTTTCCCAGAGTGCAGGATCAGAAGCAGAATCAAAACAAGAAGTAGACTTCATGCTCTTTAATATTTTTAAATGAATTTTAGTTCTTAGGTTTTTAAATGTCACACATATTTAGCATACGATGTGTCAGTATATCATCATTCCAAAATGCGTTCATTTGCATAGGAACATGCGCTTTATTTAATAAAACATATACTACTTGCACAGCAGAAAGGAAAAGACAACATTTCCCCAGATGAATAGACATCACACCAGTACTTACAACCTCACGTGACTCACACAGTCACTGTCTGTGAGGTGTTACTACACCATGCTGCAGTTAGGAAACTCGAGCATGTGGGAGCAGTGAGTGCCCGTGTGGAGAGCTCCAGTGAGAGCATTCGGCCTCAGCCCTGAGGCAGCTACACAAGCTCAGTGCTTATCGAGATGGCTGAGTGGAGGCACTTTTTCGTATAATCACAATTCAGGCTCTGCGCAGCTTTAACATCCTGGGCAGCCCCTGTGCACTCGCTGAGGTAGCTGAGAAGAGATCTAACAGCCTTTTGTCATGGCTGACACCAGGGACAGTGTTTGTGGGCCAGGCTTCCGTGGTTCCCGTGATCTACAGGTGTCAGTGATGACAAATTCTGAACACATCCTGGCACCTGGAAGGGGAAAGAGGTGTGTTAGGCCTCTTGGAGAAATGGCATGTAGGAACTCTGATCCTCATCTGGGAAAAAGGGGAGGCAGGGCCTGCAGGCAGAGGTAAGTCCCTGCTTCTTCCCTAGGAAGACATCAGTATTCTCTCTCTCTTGCCAAAAGCATGTTGAAACATCCATAGCCAACAGGCCATTCTGAGCTATTTGATGGGAGGGAAACATAAGGGCTACGTGTCATTATCACACTAATGATGCCAAGACAGAAGATTTCTATGGCTTCCTGAGCAGCTGTACCTGAGTGGTGAGCAGGAGACAGAAAACCCACAGATGACGTGGGTGAAGACACCCTCCACCCTTGACAAACTCTCTGAAGAAGTGTTCCATTACTTCTCCAAGGAGGTCCCACTTTCAGCAGGCCACTTTGAGGGCTACAGGGGGACGAGCACTGGTGCAACACAATGGTTGCCACACTAATATCAAGATTTCTTGACCGGAGTCTTGCTTCTTCAAGAGAGGCTTTAACAGTTTCCATGAAAAAGGCACTTAAAGCTGCCTTCTTGACTTAATAAGCCCGTAGGGCAAAAGTCCAACCCACAGGAAGTCTAAAATTTCTGAGGTTGTGAAATATGATGGTAAAACTGCTAAAGTGAATTGGTCACAAATATTCCTTTCCTGGTTTTTCCTAATCTCAACAGTTGAGTGGGAATGTTTCAGATTTAGGTTCCAGTTCTGTCTGTAAATGGAAAAGCCCTCAGTGCTTCGTGGAACAGTTAAGTTTAACTGAACCCAGCCTGGCTTCATTACCTGGCTTCTTCTGGTACTGCAAGAGCAAAGAGATATGCTTACCTTTGTACTGCTCTTAAATTAGAGTTATGCATTGTATTCAGCATTTTTGCCTTCCTGCCTGAAAGCCACCACGCCTTACTCTACTAAATCACTAGCCCATTATTTTCTTTTTCACTGTAAAGCAAGCACCTTGAGATACTTTGAGAGACACTATATAAAACTAAATTGATTCAAAATGGCTATTAAGACAGTCTCCATATGCCATTATAGTTTATATATGGACTCAGCTGGGTACTAAAAATGTTACTGAATAGGACGTCTAATATGTATTGTTATCCCCATTAATATACTTCACAGAATATGAAGAACAGCAACAGCATTAGTTTTCTTATCTGAATTCCTGTTCCGTCTCCTTTCCTCCAGGAAATGCACAGAATAAAGACCACATTTTCAATGCCTTTCTTTGCTGCAAAAGGTTAGCTGGATGCAGGAATAACCTCCTTACCCCAGTCTAAGGAGAGCAATGGGTATTTTGCTAAATGAAAATATGTCTTTGTTTTTATGAACAATTATAGGATAAGGATAAGGAAGGGAGGGAAAAGTCCTATGAAAGGGAAACTGGATGATCAGCAGTGCCTGGCATTCCACTTGTCTACTGGTTAAAAAGTGTTCTTCTCTTATATCAGTTCTTTCTGGAGAAGAAAATATCTAAGTAATATGGGTGAGATGAAATTAAAATGATTTATGAGCCCTTCTACTGGACAAAGTCATGCAGCTGAGTCCAGGCTCGTGCTCACAAACACTCTTTCTCAGCTCTGTACATTGCCAAAGAGTTGTTTTCTTTTTGCACACCGTAGCTTTAATCTTGTTGCCAAGGATCTTTTCCTCCCGTTGCTCTCTCCTTGACATTTCTTCCCCCCTTCCTATTTTCACCATGAAAATAAATGCAAACTTCGGCACTTATGCTTCTGAGTGAGTCATCTTCTCTGATCACTAAAGGCTTCCATCTCCCATAAGGAAAGTTTCATGCATCACTTCTTAATGGTTCTGGCTGAATCCCATTTGTGGAAGGGCAGGTCATACCGTACCAGGAATTGGATTCAAGTGCTGAGACCTCTTCCTCTAACTGTTTAATTTTACTAAATGCCTTCTAGGGAAGATGTTATAATTAGTTTTTGCAGTGGCCAAATAAAAGCTGAATGTCATTGTAAGTGAAGCTCTGAAAGAAAAAAAAAAAAAACCAAAAACATTCAGCTCCTGTAAAGCAATCTGCAGAGTTTAATGTGAGACAGAGGCTTTGTGTTTTGAAAAGGAAGCCTTCTGGGACTCTTTTCTACATTGTTACCTTTCTCGTACAAATTCAGCTTATATCACTTATATCCAGCAAGTAACCTCTGTCCCCCTGTAAGCTTATTATCTTGGTGATAAAAGGTCAACACAATATCACTTTTCACTGGCTACTGTGGACAGTCCCTTAAGGCTTGGTCCAAGAGCTATCTTCAGAGCTAGTTTTCAAATGCTTCGAAACTCTATGCATTTCATTAAGTACCCAATTGAAGTAAGAAATGAATGAAGTGCCTGTCTGAACACAATGTGTTACTTGGACTTAGGGTGAGCTAGAATTATTTACTTTCTCAAAATGTTATTTCCTGCGTCCTTTGGGTTCCTATTAGAAGACTTTTCAGGATGCTAAATACTTAAGTAGAAATCCTGGCCTTACTTGAGCCACGAAGAGTTTTGCCATTTAATTAATTGCCCTGGGACTTTACCCTGTGACTCAATGGATTTCTCATCTCCCCATTCTATTGACTTCACTACTCTACAGGCACCATTTTAGCCACAGATGATAGCATTACTTAGGCCTGTGCTTTGCAGCTAGCATAATCAATACATAATCCAGTCTCCAGAGAAATCAATACATAATTCTTGTTGTTGTTACAGAGACAGCACGATCAATATCTCTGCTGATCACTATGTCTTAGTCCAGGAAAGTACCCTTCTCAGCTCATCTTTCCAAAGTTCAATTCTGGGAAAATATCTGAGCAGCAGAACAGCAACCTTGTTACTCAAATTAATGCTTTCTAATCAGAATTTATTTTAATAAGCATTCCTCTGTCACTGTGGCCAGGCTGTAATACAGCGTGTCAGAGGAATCTAAAAAATCACAGCGTTGCCTTGATTAGGAGCCCCTTTGCTGTGGTCTCAGACTAAAAGACATTTTCTCACGGTTTGCTCAAGTCCTATTTCCTCATCCTTTACCCACTGTTTATAATACAAATGTTAGTTAACTAAACACTTACTGAGCATTTCTGTCTCTTGCAATGGTGCCAAACTGCACAAAAGCCTATGGAAACAACACGGAGTCTGCTCTATCCTGGTGACACTGCCCCAGAATAGGTCCTTGGGCAGTCCTCTGTGCCCTGTCCTTTAGATTTAAGGAGGGCTGCATTTGCAATGCGCTTGCTCAGGCTGCTTGAAGGCTTGGTCTGGGGTCATTAACCACACTGGTTTTATCCTAAGCAATGTTATTAGCTGAAGCTCTGCTTTTCCTTCCTTGTCATTTTGGAGAGGTTACACTCCCAAGTTCACAACTTTCATGCGGAACAGACGCTTCTTAACTGTTTGTCATTTGTGGTCAGGAAAATCATTGGGATGACTTGGTCAGTGGGCAAAAGCCTTCTAGCTGCCCTGTGTTTGCTGGAAGTACTCTGACTTGACCCTTTGGAAAATGGAAACTTGCTTCAGCTAATTCATGTCAACCACACATGTAAACCTGGCTCACATCTGTCTGCTGAGGCAGGACAGGCCCCCCAGGCTGCTATGACTCCTCTCAGAGACTAGCCAGGGCATGTGAAAAGGCTGAGGACACTGTGCAAATAAAGAGCAGCCTGCTTGGGATTATCTGAGAACTGGAAGAATGTACTTGTCTGCCCTTGGCTAATGAATATGCTCATTATAGTTTCCTCCTGTCTTTTTCAAGGGGTTATCTTTTCCTTATCCCATCTGCATACCCCTCATCACTTATACTCAGTTCATATGGCTTATCTAATGGCCAGAGAAGTTAATTCTAAGCCTTTAAGGTTCATTCAGCTTCCCCAGATACAGCCTCTTCTGTCTGAAATGTGTCCACATGGGAAAAAGGAATCAGCCTTTTCCAGCTGTTTGAAACACTGCCTTGCAAGACATCCAAGCAATCTACAGGAGGTACCTTTTGGGCATTTGCGCAAAATGACGTTAAAATAGACCTTTGATGAGTCTGGCTTCTTATACTCTCAACACATGCACTGTAAACTTGGCTTGTCCAAACACAGGCAGGCATCTAGACAAGAGAAATGAGGTGCCTCTATCTGCCCACTGCCTATACAGGGAGCCCAGGGTGACTTTGAGTGTCTCATTTTTTAGATGATTAAAGTGCAATGAGGTGAATGCCACTCTAGGTATAATACAGAATACATTAAATTAAATTGTATGACATATCCACACAGATTTCTGTGGACAGTTTCTCAATAGTACAGGAGTCCTTTGTTAGTCCTCCGCAGCTGTTCAATGCAGCCATTGCAACTTGCAGCAATTTTCCTGGTTGTTTCAGCTTTGGGTTTCTGCGGCTAAAGGCAGAATGGGTCAACAAATGTCTTTTTGAGCTCAAGATTTATTGTGCTAAACTCAGAAGCAGTAGCAGGCAAATGTATACTTGACCTCAACAAAGAAAAGAATAAAGAGGCACGTGATGAAAATGGAAGTTAAACACACCCTATTCCTCATATGCTTCCCTAACAGTAGGCAATTAGCATTCTGGAAAAACAGCCTCTTCATCTGGAAACTTCAGCAACTGAGTAGCCTCACAAGAATGGGCCAGGCAAACTCAAATGAGGTGCCTGAGACTGACACCTTTGGCTGGTATGATGCAATGAGAAGAATCACTAAGCTAATGATAGAGTCCGTTATTTTAGCTTGGAACCAAGACTTACAGCATTACCAAAAGGAATGTTTAAATTTCACAGAAAGTAAATATATTTAAATTCATTAAAATATCAGTAGACAAGCATAAAAAAAATAAGAAAAGAAGAATGATTTCCAAAAAAACCCTGTCGACTACAAATGGATTTTAAAGTAACCAGCACGTTTAAGTTGTGGAAATGTGGCACTTCAAACTATTCCATTTTTTTCAGTAATGCAACTACATGTACAAAACTCACTTAACGCATGTGCCAAGCCTCAGCTTGTATGTTAATTTGTTATTATTTAATCAAGCTAAAGTCTGACCTGAGTCAAAAATCAAGCATATAGCAACTTTATTATCCTAGCACAGATGCTGTTTGTCCCACAAGCAAAGCAGAGGAAGAGTGGAAAATGCCACTGCAAACAGTGTGTCATCTCCTACATTAAATGTCTCCCCTCTCAATTCTTTGCTGAAGGCAATTACCATGTGATCGTTAATGGATTGTGTGACACAGGTGATTAGGGAATGCCCTGTTTCTAGCAGTGCTAGATAGTGATTTTGTTTGCTTTCGTGGGTGTTTCCAGTCTTTCTGCAAGTAGCCCACTGTTTCCTGACTGATGTTTTATTCCTAATCCTTTTCAAGGCCTTCTCAACCTCTCTGTTGGATTTTCATCTCTTCATTCAGGTGTTTCCCCAGGATTTTGACTTGCTATGTAAAAAGATGATGGCAAATTCTGCAAAATCCCCACTGCAACTGATAGAGCACTACAGCCGTTGACTTAAGTGCAACCTGGCTCAGGCCTTTATGCATGAGTTACCTTCATCCAAAGCAAATAGATCATGGACTTCAGTGTGAGGATGGCTTGCAAGGGAAGGGTTACTCGTGTTTATAGGCTTATGTTTCAGAGGAGTGAATTCAAGCAAGGATCTGTTTGTTTTCCTGCAAGAAAGCCATTCAATAATGTTGAGTTTGTAAATGTGTGTTTATAGATACAGGGATTTTTTTAATGGAACAAATGACATTTGGTTTACCAGAGGAAGCCAAGCTGAGACTATTGCAACATAAGGTTGCTTGCTAATGTTTAGGCTATCCATCAGTGAGGGAGGATGTTAAAAGGTAGAAAGGTTCTGATAAGAGGCTGGACACTGGATGCTATCCAAACGTATTAAGCACAAATGACCAGAGAAGAAACCTTCTGAGAAAAGAAGCTTTCAAAATTGCCCCGTCCTTTGTTGCCACTAATGTTGAGAATACAGTTTGTTTCCAAAAATACTTGATCAAACATCTGGCTGCTTGTAGTAATGCACTATGGCAATGGTTCAGTTGGGTTGCTAAAAAAAGATGTTACCTTCTGAACTAATGACACTTCCAAGGATTGTGTCAGTAGCCTAACTTTGGTTAGTATTAGTCTTCTTCTTTGGTTAGTATTAGTCTTCTTTTTATTCCATTTCTTAAGGTACCTCCCTCATCCTACTGACAGCTACTGGCACTGATTAGTTCAGCTGTTTTCATACTTTAATCTGTTTGCAAAATGCTCTTAACGGGGGGAAAAGGCAACAAGAAGTCAAACATACATTCCCTTCCCCCACTTTAAAACAAGTTTATATAAAACAATTTCAGCTGGCTAGTTTATGAGCACCAGTAAACCTTGTCTCTACAAAAAGAAGGAAAAGTTGTTTTAGAGGTAAAGAGACCTCTAAAGCAGGTTTTCAAAGTGTTTAAAACAGTGTGGGTGGAGAAGGACTAGGGTTTAAAGATACTGAAAAATATCTTGCTAAGCACTTCTTGTGCGGCCCGGTTTTTCACTAATTGAGGTCAAAAGCATAGCTTCCGTGGTGACCAGTTTATGTTCTTAATCTAAGCTGTACCAAAAACCCCATAGCTGGTTGGGATTGCGGTGAATGTTTGTATTTAATTGAAGAGTATAATGCCTGAAGCCGATTCATAGGACTTGCAAAAGAAGCTGATGAGACAACTAAATTTTGTCCCAAGAGACATTCTGTTATTTCAAAATTACTTTCTGTGAGGCTTTGAGTGTTTAAGATTTCCTCTGGTCACCTATAGGAGCTGGGAGCAAATTTCTCTTTGATCTAGGCAATCTTTTCCTTTCTTTTGTTGCTCTGAAATGAATGTTGTGGTTATGCCCCAGAATTTCTCCAAATCAAGTAATTTAACATTCCAGTGAAACCACACTTTGGATTGAAAATTTTTATTTGGGAAACACTTTGACTCATACTATTTGCATGGCAGTTACTTCTTTGCCACCATCAGGAGCAGAAATACTGTTTCTAGAAAGGAGCATTTTGTTTTCAATGATAGCAACTACAGAAGGTTCTACTGAGAATGGGAAAAACGAGGTACAGCTAGATAGCAGAGCCTGTTGGTGATTAACAGGAGAGCCATGAAAAATGCTTCATATACTTTCCATGCACTTGTCAGAAAGGACACCACAGTGGTTGCTAAGTTCTCCAAGGAATGGCATAGTTCAAAACTGCAACTTGTACCCTAGCACCAAAGAGGAAGGATGCTGGAAACCTAGAGAGGAAACTTCTCCTTTCCTTACCCACGGTTTTGCTGAGGCCCAAGAGGCACCCCAGTGAGTCTGGAGCAAGCAAGTCAGCCTGAAGCTAGATCATGTCTACGGCAGTAAATTAAGTTCATAAACTGAGGTTGTTAGCATTTTGTGATGGATTAATACAACCCCTCCAGGCAGAAGAACATGTTCAGCTGTTTGCTGAAGGCTCTATTGTCTTCAGTCATTGTAAGTTTCTGTGTCAACAAATGTTTTGATAGCTTAGTAGAATATGAAGGAAAACAGATTCATCGTGGCTCCAGATCAGTTTGCAGTTACAAAACAAACCCCACAGCTGATAGGCGCTGCTGATTTGCTTCATTTAGCTACCAGCAAGTGATCCTGCCCTCAGGACTGAAACTGCCATTTGTTTCAGAGACACAGAGCCGGGCTGTTTTTTAGAGAGTGGGACAATGACCCACTTTTATAATCCTGGGTGAGATATTTCATGTCTTCCCGTTCCCAGTGCTAGAGTGATTGGTTTGCACTGGAAGCTTTAGCTCTCGTAACATGTGTGTAGCGCCTGGCATTATGGGCCCCCCATTCTCAGGTACAAAGTCTACGCACTGTATTAATAGATAAATTACTACTAATAATACAGCTGCTCTCCATATTCCCCATCCACCTCACTGCCAATTCCTTCATCTGTCATCTCAAAGAAAATATCCTGGAATTATGAAGCCTTGTGCTTTACTGGTTTGCCTCATACAGACCCAGATGACTTTGTGGTAGGAAAAAAATAAAAAGAAAATGCAGAAGTTGATTACTTAAAATGTTGCAGCTGCTCCTGATGTAGAATTGGCTGCTTACTACAAATACAGCTAAATCTGAGCAGACAAAATCAGGCACAGGGCAAGAAAAAAGAACGTTCCAACACTTTTGGGCATAACACCAAAAAGAGTCAGGAGACGGTGTGTGCTGTGACAGTGCTGGCAACCTTTCCCTCACCAGCTTGAAACACATGCCTAACCTGGACTTCCCAAAATCGAACTGCCACCAGGATTCTCTGCTCTATCTCCTCCTTCATTGCTTTCCCCTATATTTCTCACAATCAGTCCCGTCACAGTTCCCCTCCGTCGTTCTCCAGCTGCGTGGCCACTGCTTCCCAGGCTCAGGCTGAACCTCAGCTGGCATTGGCCTGCCCCTGCCCAAAGCAGGAGGAGATGTCTCCCCGCAGCGGGGCAAGCAGTGCCAGGGCTCTGCTCTGTGTTGGCATGTTCCTGCTCTGCAGGTAGCGGTGCAGACCCCAGTGGAGATACCATGGGCCATCTCTTGGGGTGAATCTCTGGTCACAAGTAACAGATCAGCCTTGGAAGCACAAAGAGGCACAACCTGGTGCTCTCCGTTTGGCTTTCCATGACCCTTCCCCTTTGAAAACATGTACTACCTGAGCATATAAACTTTGCTTTTCTCAGATTTGGCACCTACCATGCAGCTGCCAGGATGACTCACATACATCTACCTATTCTCCCTTTTTCTAGCAGCCACTTTGATTACAGTCCTTCTTGTGACTCCTTATGAATGTTTGCCTCAAAGGGCAGCCACCACTGATAGTCACACCACTGCTACCTGTCCTGGTAACTACTGCCCGTGCTGCTGAGCCTTCCTCGAACATCTGGAGAAGGATGTGACTATTAGGGTAGTTATCCTGATAGGGTACCTACATGCGATGCCACATGCAATGCCATTTCTTGCAACAGCAAGTTGCACAGCCCTGGGTCACGGCTGTGTGAGAGCAAATCAAATGCAGCAATATAACAGCTGGATGAAGCCAGTATTTCCAGGGTTTTGTGTACGAACTCATCTCATCACATCATGCACCATCTCACAACAAAGTTCATTTAGCCTGCTCCTTCCATAGTTTTGATGTCTCCACTAGTAGCAAATCTGTGCAGAGATTTGCAAATAGATTATATGTGGAAAATTACTGTCAGCCACTGACAATACACATATCATTAAGACAGAAGTGCTTGGAACTGGAGACGGCTCAAGAAAAGTTACAGCTTGAACTTTTGTCCATTGACTGAAACATTTTTAATTGTTTTAAGCTAGTTTGTTGTGGAATGTTTTCATAACCTGAGACAAAACATATGCTGCACATTATTTGTTTTACGCTAGTGACTTTTAAAATAATTCATATCATTTCAATATCATGGCTGCATGTCTGAAACTTGCCAGGAGAGCAGTTACATTTATAACCACAAAGTTAGTATGAAGTCTATTCATTCTAAAGAGTGTGGTATCTTTCTGGTCCATATCATTTTTGAAGTGATGAACAGTCGTGTTTTAAGATACTATGATGACTCACATCCACTGGCAAGAGTTGGTAGAAAATGCAAACCTGTATTTCTAGGTTTCTATTTCTTTTTCAGTAATTGCAAGCTTCACATGGACTGATTTGAGGAATCTGAGCATCTCTAGCTTTTATTTATCTCAGTGAGACTTCCTTGCTTTCAGTCACAAGTGAAGATGATCAACACTACTGCAAAACACAATTCTTAACCATCCTGGTCTTCCGCTCACTGTTCTTTAAAATACTGTGAGATTGCCACCTGTCTTATGAGGACTTAATCATGCAAGAAAGTTTTAATGTTTTGAGGTTCTTGGAAGAAAGGCACTGTTTAAGGATAAAGTATTACTATTATCTCTCCAGAGTAAAGACCTGCTCTGTTTGTTGCAATGTCCGTCTGACCAAAGACAATGCTATCCCTTTTTCTGATCTGAAGAGTTAGCCGAAGTTCGGGGTTCTGCAATCTATTTCTTTTTGTAGGAGACAATGGTGATTGAGAGAAGTGTCTTTGAAGCAGGACAGTTCTTTCGCAAAGTAGATTCTTATTCCTAAGGATTTGTTCCGGGCTTTATACAGTTATTGGGAATAATTGGAGTCAGTTACACCCAGACACCTGCTGATCACCCCACCCTGGTTTCAGAAAGGCAAACCCCAACTGACTGAGTTATCAGGGATATTTTTTTATTCATATAAGTTGCAAGTCTCTGCTAGCTAGCTATCCGCTTTCACTTCCACAGACTTCGAGGCAACGTATCTGGACCAAAGTCACCCACTTTAAAGATCTGGCAGTTCTATCTTAAGGAGAAGTTAGAACAACTATGTTTTAAGGAAAAAATAAAATTATAAGAGAAGGTCTCCTGAATGCCTCCCTTGGTAGTGCCAGCATTCCAGCTTGTTTAATGAGCTTGATTAGCTGATCTCAATCGACAAAAGGTCAGTTGTCCTCCCCACAGTCACAGGGAAAAACCATCAGAGAAATGTTGTAAGTATCATGTCAAATGTATAGGGATGATCTTATGAGGAGGCTTATTTGTCTTCTGTCCTGTTCAGTGAAGGACAACAAATGCTGTGTCTTGAAGGGCTGGGTGAAGTGCCTGCAGCAAAACTTACAGAGCTGTCAAAAAAGGAGAGTTTACATTTTAAAGTATTGTGATACAACATGACACTTAAAATAACAGATAATGGGGAGTTATGCAGCCTGGAAGCTTTCCTGTGAGTCTAAATCAGATTTCGCTTCTTTTCAGTACTTTCAGAGAGGTGCCGAGTGCCGTGACAAGGATGGTTACAGATGCACACAGCTGCGTGGCGTGGCTTTCCTGGCACTCAGGCTGTCAGGGACAACTGTGGCAATGCAAGAAAAACCAGACTGTGTTCTCATTGTGGTGCCCTCTGCACCCACCAAGAACTTGGTATTTAAGGGTGCCACTGAAGATACTGCATCCAGCTTCAAACCTAGCCACCATACTGTTTATCAGTCCTTGCTTCCTAGTGAAGAGGAGAGGAATGGGGAGAAGCTGCAGTCAACCTCTTAGCAAAGTGTGAAAAGTGTCTTGCAGGTCCAATTTGCAAGGAACAGAGATCTCCAATCTTTTGTGCATATGATCACAACCAACTTTGAACGTATGTGTGACATCTCAGCTGTTTTCAAGCCATTTCTGGAATTGGAAGAGCAGCTGGGAGGCCATCTTTTGTCTTTTAAATTAGGAAAAAAAAAAAAAAAAAGACCAAAATTAAGAAGTGCAGACTTTTTCTCAGAGTATGTTACTGGCACTCAGAAGTAACTGTGTGTCCATTTCCTGTTTTCTGGATAAACACTAACCCAGTTCTTAGCTGCATTCTTTTCTTAAAAATTAAACAAGAGGGCATCATAAAACTGAGATGTTGCTTTGCTGACAAATTATATATAAGAAGGTTTTCAGTTTCTGATCATACATGAGAAGATATAGGAGACAGGAGATTTTGGTTAAAATCTGGTGAAAGTAGTTTGAGCTTTTAGACTTTTATTAAACTTTCTGGTCAAAAAAAAAAAGGTAACCTGATGAGAGAAATTTTTGCTGTTGGATCAATTCAAGCACTTTTTGCAGTGCCAGAGCATTGGGCCATGAATCTGGTTTCAGTTCCATTAACTTTACCCTAGTGTTACTCTGTTGACTTGATTGGCTTCATTTCTGATTTACATTTGTGTAAGTGAGATCAAAATCACTTTCTTTGCCTTCGTGAAATAGAATAGTCATTAGGGAAAATACAGGATTGTACTTGTTAAAACTACTCAGTGTTTTGTTTTGAATACAAGAGAATGTTAACAGGTTTCTGCAGGTGTTTCTGAGGAGTTAGCAGAATATCCTTTGTCCCAAGCTCAGATGTCTTAATCACGGTGCATGGCTCTCCTAGCTGCCGCAGGACATTTAATACACTCAGAAAGGTGTCTGTTCCCCTGTGAAAGCCACGTCTGCTTTTACAGCCAGTACCCACAATGCAGCAGGAGAACAGTGTTAATAACCATTTCATCGGGGCTGCAGAAATCTTTTGCACCTCTCCCGGGAAAAAGCAACTCTTTCTTACAGTGTGTGCAGGTTTGGGCACCACAGTACAAAAAGGACGTGAAACTATTGGAGAGTGTCCAGCAAGGGCTACCAAGATGGTGAAGGGCCTAGAGGGGAAGACGTACGAGGAGCGGCTGAGGTCACTTGGTTTGTTCAGCCCAGAGAAGAGGAGACTGAGGGGAGGCCTCATGGCGGCCTGCAGCTCCCTCACGAGGGGAGCGGAGGGGCAGGCGCTGATCTCTGCTCTCTGGTGACAGCGACAGGACCCGAGGGAACGGCGTGGAGCTGTGACAGGGGAGGGTCAGGCTGGGTATCAGGAAACGGTTCTTCACTGAGAGGGTGGTTGGGCACTGGAACAGGCTCCCCAGGGAAGTGTTCACAGCACCGAGCCTGACAGAGTTTAAGAAGCGTTTGGACTGTGCTCTCAGACACATGGTCTGAATTCTGATTTTTGGGTAGTCCTGTGTGGAGCCAGGAGTTGGACACTCATAACCTGTGCTACCCAATTGTTCTCCAGAGGAGCAAAAGTAGGTTGGTGGGCTGGGTTTGGGTTTGCGATTGTTTCTGGGTTTGTTTTAACATTTGTAGGTTGTAGGCACAGTACTCAAACAGGGAAAATGGTTATTTAATGGGAGCAGTGGGAACTGTGAAGTCTTAAGGAAAACCTCAGGAAGGGTCATACAAAGACTCTGTAGGACTCTGGGCAGGGTTCGACAGGGGCAGGTATGTTCACCCCATACACGTGGGGGCTCTGCCCCCTCTCTGATCTGAACACAAAGGGCTGCATAATGACACTACGTGTCCTGCTGGACCTACAGAACCCTTGGAAATGATCGGCCTGAGAAAAGAGTGTTTTCTGTTACAGAAAATGAAGTGATCTAGTAAAGTGTTTGCTCTGCACTGTAAGGCTCCAGACCATGTACAGAATGTCAGTGTATTTGTGTGTCTTTACTTACCTTGACATTGTTAGCTTGCTCTTGATTTGTTCAGAGGAAGCAAAGATTCAAAGGTCAGCAATGAGTGGTTTTGAAAAACCAGGTGGTGAGTGTATGTCCCACAAACGTGGAGAGAGGAATCACAGTTCATGCCATTTTTAAATACTTCCCACATTGTCTTACAGTTTCTTTCATTCATTCTTCTCCCCTTTCTCTATAAGAACTTAATTTCTCCTTTATGACTTAGCTGATGCTTATAATTTTTTTCAAGTGCACATTGATCTTGGACAAAATTTGGCAGAATTATTGCTGTAACTGAGGAGCTAAGCTGAGAGGACACAGAGATATAGGAAAGGGGAAGAGGCATGCAGAATGTCCAACTCTGTTTGTCCACAGTGAGGACCTTTTATTTGTAATTTGGAACCAGAGTAAACAGGACCTTTTTCAAAGCTCTGGGCACTTTAGGGGATGGCAATATAAGCAAGCTACTGTGCAGTAAATTTGTGTGTGGATCTGCTGCCCACTAGTAACATTTGTGTGCAGAGTCTACAACACTAACACCTAGGCATCTTACCTCCCAGTGAAGCCGATGGGAGGTGAAGTTGCCTGGCACCTGGAAGAATCAAGTCACCTAATCAAGTCTAAATGTGTAATTATTTTAGTTTAGGGGTTTGTTTAGGGGTTTAATACTTAGCTTTTGGTTCCTAATTTTGGCCTATAAATCTAGAACAAATCCTAGATTTTACTGGTAGTAACTTCATTTAGAAGCCTTAGGATCAATTTTACTGAAGTATAGCTCCGTTCAGGTCAGAAAAGACACTCCTGATCCACAGCAGTACAAAGGCTACGGAGTTCAGTGGCATTTCTGTACCCTATAAATCAGAGAGATGTTCAAAATAACCATGTGTCAGAGCAGTAGACTCACGCAGCCACACGCAAGCTTTGGTTTGCAGATAAGCTTGTATAGCACACCACATTGACTATGCAATGTATAAACTAGGGGTATTAATTCAGACGGTTCCTAGCCCAAATCAGCTGAAATGCTGCTAGTCATTAGGCTTGGGTTCCTGTCTGAATATTCCTTAGAAAATCCTCTTTGTTTTTCCCTTTCTTCTTTCTTTTTTTTTCTTCCATAGTTTCAAACCAGCAGCTGAAGGACTGGAAGAAAGGACTTTAGGGTTTTATTCCTCCTCCTTTCACTGCTTCACTCTTCTTGCCTCTGCTTACTCTCTTGAGCTAAAACTGGGACTTAGATTAGTCACAGTCATCTATAGCTAGGAATTTCTGTAAGTTGTCTGATTTACTGAGACTTGCTCCACAGTTCTCAGCCCCATAATATGGGGCTCATCTACCTCTCAAGAAAATGTGAGACTTCTAAATTATTAGTAATATTCTCTGTTTGTGATTAAAAGTGGATGCTTCCTAGATATCTTTTGCTGAGGAAATAGAGAAATATATGTCGGAAATGAGGAAATTTTTCAGTGAGGTCAAAGATATCCAGTATGTTCTGCAGATTGTCTTGCAAGGTTAAATAGTGAGACTGCATTACGCAGCATGCACAGACAGTTCTGTAAACCATGGTCCTATTAAAAAACATTCAAGTGGAACAAACTTACTTTTTCTTGTCACAACAGGCTCATATTCACATTTCAGCAGTGGGAAGAAAAAGATAAAAGACTTAATTCAGCTTTCACCATGCTGGAGATTTTCTCCAGTTCCACCTCTGCCCTTTCCTCTGTCCTCATTCCCAGTGTTTTTGAACTCTGCCTGCAATGCATTTCAGTGCTTGCCAAGATATCTCTAACTAAGGGTGAGTTAATGAGAGCATCTGGCCAGGAATGAGTGATGATGCTTTGTGACCCACCCACTCAGCACATCTGGTGGTCATGCCCATGGATGGGGAACCTTAGCAAGTGCTGTGTCTTCTGCAAGGAAAGAGGGTTTTTTGTCATCTGTGGTTGGGCATGTTGAAAATGCCAAAATCCTACTGGTTATAGAAAGGGGCTTTCGTGTGAATGGGAGAAATGTCTTTAAATAGGTGTACACACACACACACACACACTCACACGTACGTGCATATACACTTCTTTGTATAATTACAGTATACTTTTAATGAGTAAGAATGTGGGCTGCCTAAAAACTGTCTTTATAGATAATTAGTCCCAAAGGTCCTAAACTGGTTAACCATCAAGGCATACTGCAAAAGACCTCTCTTTGGTAAGGGCTTTTTGAAGGGGCTGAATGTACAATCTCTGTGAAGGGAGGAGAGGATGAAAAGAGTTTATGTGCTTGGTTGGCATAGTTCCTTTTTGAAATGATTATTCTAAAACTGTCCTTCTAATGATGAATTAAAGTGTCCAAACACTTTTGCAAGCATCTTTTTATGTTATTTATATAAAAATCAATAAATACAAATGCTCTGCTCTTGTTTTGCTTTGAAATCTTGATGGTTAAAAAAAAAAAAGATGGATTTTTCAGACAGCACAATGAATCATCAATGAAGTGAAAACACTGAGCAAATTCTCTTTTGTTTAAGAGAATGGTCTGTACACAGTTCAGGCCAGCACATTTTTCATGGGATGTGAGGGAGCAGTTCAAAGAATTGGCAAGGAGTGGGCCCTGCATATTCATGAGGCTGGGCAGGGAGGTGAAGGTACAGGAGAAGGCAGAAAAGCAATATGAGGATAGAGTGGAATGTGGAGTGAGTTACCACGGTATCCTATTTTACTGCTGTTTGACGTAAAGCTCCTTTGCTTTTACACAACCGCTGGAATTGAATTGAAGCAGTGCAGGGAATAAATAATGAATGTGTCTTTTACATGCTAACAGAGGAGAATCTGCACCTTGTCACAGAGATAATGTGCCCCTCTGTTCTCCCCCCAGTCTCCAGCCTTCGTTCCAGAAGTCAGTCAAGATCTTATCCAACAGACAGAGGAAAAACTCGAAAACAGCCCCTGCAAAGAGCTATTCTCTCACTGTACAAAGTAAGTATAACTTGATATCCAAAGACCACATGGCTGCAGACAGCAGCTTGTAAAGACTGTGTCAGGTAAAGAGAGAAATTTCAATTTGAATCCGAGGCATGCATCTTCAGTTTACGTTCATAATCCTGGAGGCATAACTGACAAGCAGTGAAGTCATTTCATCTGAACAAAATATAATAAATATTTCCCTGCCATTATATACACTACACACAGGCACTTAGTGTTTCAGGTATTTGACAGAGTGTTCTAGCCAAGTAAACCAGCCATGGATTTCATGCCGTGTGAAAAGAGCTACAATGCTAATGTATCCAAAGAAAACATCTCTGTTTCAAAGTGAATAAAAATTAAGTGGCTATACAGTCCATTTAGACAGAGGAATGTGCAAACTTGCTCTGCATGGCTTTTCCAGAAAATCTTCAGCAGGAGAATGGGGCTTTTTTAATGCTTTCTGTCTGTCTGTGGAGTTCAAATGTACGTGCATTATTTCATCCTTTGTCTGGGAAAAGGCTTATCAGGTTTTGTAGCGGCGAGGCGATCTGTACTATTATGTTCTAAAGCTCCAGGTATGCAATCTGCATTTGCAAATACTGACCCGAGTATGTTCACGCCAGTAGATCATAAACCAACAAAAATATGAAAAGGAGGGATCATCACAAGCTGGCCCATGTGGTTTCTGGCTGAGCACAGTTTGTTTTCCCTGGATGATGTAATGGGGATTTGTAAAATTCGCTCTGCTGTCATTCATTGTTTTGACTCATTTCATTGACCTTTTCTGTTTTCAGTTATTCTTTGCGTTGGTAGGAGATGTGGGTTATTTCTGGCCTTCTCTTATAACATAACTAGTTTACTTGCATTGGCCCGGTGTCATGTTGAGATGCTAGTATAACTTGCGCCAGTTGTGTGTGCCAGTCACAATGACAAAGGCAGAGCTGTGCTTGACATAAAAAACCCTGATGTCTGTTTCCATTTCTGAAATCGATTTGAAAGCTGACAGTTTACTGTAAAATGCACTTTGTTGTTGCCAAAGAGGGGAACTAAAAAGCAAACAAGTGGTGAAAGGCAGCTATTGTTCTTCAAAATACGTGAAGCTTTTAATTAACTGAATGAAATGGGCTAGCATTGGACACCACTTAATTCAGGCTCTCATTCACAGACAGCCATTCCTTCTTCTGAACTGAAACAGATAAATTAGCCAGTTTTGAGACCTTGTTCATAAATATGCTGATGATCGTTTTACGTGGACTGAAATGGGGTCAAAGGGAAGTTTTAAAAACTTGCTGCTGGTACTTACTAAATGTAGTGAATAATGTTAATTTTGGAAGTGTTCGCAGTCAGACCAAAAAAGGGAGCATGCACACAAATATGAAACTTGCTATCCTGTAGGAGCAGGAGCAAGGATGAGTTTCAGACAAGTCCTTCTAGATAAGATCAGTCTGCAGAAGAAATGTATATATAATTGTATCTGCTGCTTTGACCTTTAATATTTTGACTGTCTTCTCCTGCCTCCTTCCAATTTCCCCTAAAATTTTCAGGTTGAATTTGGACATTTGTTAAAACCCATTAAGGCTGACTTTTTTTTTTTCTTTTTTTTGAAATTTGAATTCACTTAAGGGAAATATCTTCTCAAGACACATACTGTATGATCTGTGTCCAATCAAAGCTAATTAAAACAACAGCAATTTGACTTTTGACTATGGAATATTAGCAATTACCTGCCTGTCCAAAATGGATGGTGCAAGAATTATTATAAAAAAAATTCAAACAGCCGAAGAATTCCAAAAACATAGGGATAGTGGTTCATGAATGGAGAGGAACTGAAGTGAAGAGATACATTATTCTTCCTGAATGTTTGCTCAAGTCTAGAACCTCTCCAGGATGAGCCATAGTTTATCTATTCCCAAACCAGAGTTGTTTTTCAGAGAGGATTTCCTCTTTCAGCAAAATCTAGAAAAGTGTCTATATACACTTACGTATAGCCACTGCTGCCATCTGAGGTGGATGCAGCAGCCCCAGTAAGCAAGGTAAGACCCCAAACCAGCAGGTCAACACCCCCCTGGAAAGCAGCATGACCACTTTCATCTCAGGCAGCTCTCTCAGTTCAGCCTCTGTTTTCTTAGCTCTGAACCCTTGGCCTTCCTTAGGCGATGTCTGTTGGTCTCTGGCTGCTTGTTGCCTGTCACAAGCAACACATTTATTTGTCACAGTTGCAGACTGGCCTTTCATAAAGACTTTTCAGCCACTGTGTGAGCCCCCAAATTCTTTTCTTCATCCAGAAACAAATCCAGATCCCTATTCAGACTCTCTTTCCTCTTTTTTACTCTACAAGGCACATTGCTGTTAGGAAAAGCCCTTTGACTTTAATCACAGTTATTGATTCTTCTGTATAGCAGGAAATGAGACTGATTTTTTTTTTTTCTCAAAATAACATCTCTGATGGTCTCTCTTGGACAGAAATTTTCAATCCAAACGTAAACATCCCCCAAAGTTTAGGAGCTCAGTTCCTGCAGGTGTTGTGTTAAGCCAGTCTTAATTTACTAAGAGAAGTAAAGATACTTGTCTAGTGTCTAACAGCCTTTGGAAAAGTTCATTTAAGCCAATGGGAGACTCCTTGTTAATTTTCAGCAAGCGTAACCAGTACATATTACTATTCAGCTTGTGTAAGGCCTTCTGTTATGAAACACACTAAACATATCACTTTGTTCCTAGGTTGAAACCGTGAGTATAATAAAGTAGAAATTAAGTAGGAGTCAAATGACCCATTGAAGAAGTCTGGATTTTCTCCTCTTGTTTTGTTTCTCTTCTGCTCCAAGATCAGGATTATAAAATGCTTATATATCCTTTTCATCTGAGATAGATCTGTCCTTGACCACCTCAGTGGGGAACCATTCCAAGAATACCTAAACAGCATGTACTTCGACAGGTTTCTCCAGTGGAAGTGGTTGGAAAGGTAAGCGTCACAAGATATATATTTTTTTAATACAAATGAATACAAAAGGTTTATTTTCACTATCCATGCAAAACCTGTAGCATATGGTCAAAATCTGACAGCTGAGATGGTACACATTCAGTCCCTTTGCCTTCAAGGTAAAGTCAGTTAGTCCTTTCTTCAGCATTATTAGTGCCTTCTCCCAGTGTTTGCCATTTATGGCCTTCTCTGTGCAATGATGCTCTCCATCTTTACACTGTTCTCCTTCAAAAGATCCATCAAGACTCATTCCCTGTTTCCCTGAGCTGTACTCCAGGGAAGCTCTCCCATAGAGGTCCAGGAAGCCTTTTCTAATTTTAGCATTTGTTTGTAAGTGTTCATTGTTAGAAGGTTCAAAAAGAGGTAATAGCTTTAGCCACAGGAAGATGCCACATAGAAAAATCATGGTTATGTTGGCATTAGATTCAATCTAACCATGAACTGAGTCTCCAGCTGTGATCATCCAATGAGCACGATTGGTGTCTGGGATATGTACAGTGCTCCTTCAACCTCCGTGAATGTGCTTACGCCCATAAATACTCTCCAACCACTTTGTTCTCTCTCAGGGATACTGCTGTCCTAAAGGTGACAGGCTCCAGCAAGCAGCTTGGGCATCTTCTTTGCCCAGTATGCTTGTGCATGCCTGGTGAATAGGACAAGACTTACAGACCATAAAAAATAGGAATCCAGGTCTCCTCTGTGATCTGAGAAACCTCTGTGGCCAATTTCATTGTAGGCCCTGTCACAATGAGCTATTTGTGGCACAGCAGGAGGACACATTGCACTTGTTTATGACCTAGCCTTGTGCATCTATAATGCTAAATGTAAGATACACATCCAGACTCTTGCTTTTACATTTGCAAACACTGTGCCCAAGCAAGACTGAAACAGATGCTGCTTGCTGGGGAAGTAAATAATAAAAGAGAAATCCATCCCAAAACACCAGGGAGCCTGTTTTGGCTTCTAAAGCTCCAGTGTTCTGCTGTTTAATGGCATTAGGTATGTTAGGCGCATTAGGTATGATTAAAATACATTCAGCATTTTTCGTTGTCTTTCTGTTTAGCTACACTCTGAATATGGTGACTTTTTGTCTAGACCGGTTATCGCAATTATTAAAACACTGTAAACAGACAGAAATGCAGCATATAGGTCCTCACACCATATTTATTGGCTAGACATTTAAGAGCACATTTAATAACCAAGCAGCCTTAGTGGGTAGTAATTTGCAAGGAAAGGGACCTTTGCCTCCTCCTTGCTGGTGAGTGCTGTAGCAGATGAACACTGCTGGGTAACAGTGACCTTGAGTTGAGAGAAGCCCCAGTTTCCACAAATGGAATTAATTACGGCAGATGAGTTAGGGCCAGATCCTTGAGCGGTACGTATGAGCATAAGGGCTCGGAGATCAAAGGAGCTGTGCCAGCTACTCTCCCTGGAAAGCTACAAAGCTGCCGCACAAGAGGGAAGGGAAGTGGTGGGCAGAGGGGAGAGCCGTTTCATGCCAAGACATGCTCCACATGCCACCTCCACTGAATCCAGCATTTACTCTTCCATTTCAATTGAAAAACATCAGATGATTCATCTCTAGCCAGGCTATTTCCTAGCTATTTTCACATTCAGGATAAGGAATTTTCTCAAATGCTTTGAGGATTTTTTTTCCGTTCTCCCAACAAATGTGACAAGCTATCCGGCTTAAGAAGAACTGTTTTTAGGATTAGCAAAGAGATGTTAGTAGCATGGAGTGATCAACAGCTCCTTCTGGCAGCCTGCTGGCTCCAGTGGAGAGTCAAACAGTCTATTTACTCCAGGGACATTGCTGAGCACGTAGTTATTACTGCTAATTGTTGCTTTTAACCCTAATAGCATTTGCAGTATCTTCTTAAAAGCCTAAAAATAGCATCTTTTCCTCTTTTAGTTTTGGCCATTTGCATATTTTTCTTCCCCTAGTTTTAAAAACAATAACGAACATAAACGAAACAATTCACTTCAACGTTTATTCCTTATTGTCATCAACCTCATCATCGCTGCTGTTGGAACAGCCACGTTATTGTGCTCCCTCTGCCGGCTGGCTGCCCGCCAAAGGAAAACAAAGCTCTTATGAGGTTCTGATGAACATTCATATTGACTGCTAATGTAATTTTAAAAGTTTGGTGATAGACTAGTGGACACAAAATCAGATATCTCAGAATCCAGAGTTCCTTCTCTGTCACATTGTAAAACTTTGATGATAGCAAATGCGGTAGAAGCTAGATATAGGGCTCTACCCTTTTGGTAGAGCAGAATTTTGTGGGAATCTTGTAAGATCCTGTTGTGACTGTGTTTGTACAGCTGTGGAGCACTCTGCTCTCAGAAAGACTTATTTAACCCTTAATTTGGCCTTTAAATTACTACAGAAAATACACACAAGTAAACTCACCAGAGAAAAAAAAGATCCTCTGCTTAATTTGCTCAAGAAACTGAACCAGAAGGCTTAGTTGTCAGGTGAATGGTTTCAGCTAATGTGTTTCACATGCCCGAAAGGAAAGAGATGCTCTTCCTCCTTTCTTGCCCAGCGGTGCTGTCCCAAGAGGCAGGTAATTCAGGTTGGGCCGGAAGGGCTCTGAGCCCTGCTTCCTGCTCCTACCCCGTCTGTGAATGGGATCTGAATTCTCGTCTCCAGTTCCCGGGATTGTTTTTTGCTTGTTTCATATTGATTTCCTGTTTTGCTTAAGGTCAAGAAAAGAGACGTACTTTCATAGTGGTTGAATCTGGGATCTCTTTTTCTCAACTTGAAGACCAAGCAAAGTAATTAGATGTCAGCCCAGCACTACCCTTAAAAAATTCCTCTGTATCATGAGATGATCCCTGGAATTAATATGTTGTTGCAAGCTCTCAGGCCTCGTCTCTGCTTAACAAAGACCAAAGCTATATAATGGAGATTCAGAACCCTCCTCGGTCCTGAGATGCTAGCAGAAATTATACTGATGACTCACTAATGTGTTGTATTTTATTACAGCTTAATATGTTGGAATTGAAAAGTTCAGGCCATACATAGTATTGAAGTAATGTAATTACATAATTATATATTATATTATATAATATGATTACCTTGAAATAATGTGATTATATAATATTTATCTATTTTGCTTTTCAAAAGTATGCCCTGAAATAAATAAATCACAAAGAGTGCATTAAATGTAGTATGTCTTTTTTTTTTTTTTTCCTTTTCTTCCAGGCAACCAGTAACGAAAAACACGTTTAGGCAGTACAGGGTGCTAGGGAAAGGCGGCTTTGGGGAGGTGAGTGATTCTGAAAGTTTCTGTTAAGAATGTTTCTTGCTTCTCAGGCACTTCAGGTTACAGTATCTTGATGAGACAGGGGCTGATTTTCATTAATTGCTGACAGTTTTACTTAACCTCTCTTGACACTGCAATCTCGAAAGAACACTTTTGAAATTTATTTTGTATCTGACTGTTGCATTCACAGTGGAATTAGGGTCACACCCTGTTTGTATTCTACTAATGGCTTGAGGTCACTGCCTAGGCAGCAGAGTCCAAGGAGGCAGAGGCAAGCCTTTGCTGAGCAGATTACCATCTACACAGACAAAAGGAGGTGGGATAGGAAGCAGGCGGAGGAAAGTGAAATAATTAAACCAATATTACACAGCAGGTTTGGAAACAGTAGTCGGTTCCCCAGATGCCCCCACCTAAGCCTTATTCACTACACCACTGTCTCTAACCTTAAAAGGACTAAATCAGATCAGACCAGATTGTGAGAAGCAAAGTGCAACCCATAAAAAGTGTTTTCTTTGACTTACCCAGCAATTGTTCTCTTTAATTCTCAGGTCTGCGCTTGCCAAGTCCGAGCAACGGGGAAGATGTACGCCTGCAAAAGATTAGAGAAGAAGAGAATAAAAAAGAGGAAAGGCGAATCCATGGCACTAAATGAAAAGCAGATTTTAGAAAAAGTCAATAGTCAGTTTGTAGTGAGTATTGAACTCTCTAGAGCTTAGTTCTGTGCTCACCTGCTGAGCACTCTCTCCTGTTGAATCTGATGCCTCTTCCAACTCCTGTTACAGAAAAGGTGCCATTTTCTGTAGGGTGCCAGTCCTTCCACATTTCACCTTAGTCCTGCTCCATGCACGTTTGCAGTCTCGCTTTTATCTGTGGCCTGTGAGAAATGCACCAAACAAGGTGCATGTTTCTACCATGTGCGCGCGATGCTCTTTACAGCCTTGACTTGCATCAGGGCTACATCAGGCTGAGCTATTTTTATCCTGTGCGATTACCTGAATCCGAGCAGACTGTAGGAGATTCAACCCAAATAGATCAGAAGAGACTGGCTAGTAGGAGCATCTAGCCCGTGACATGGAGCTGGTCTGCCTGACTTGCGGCTTTCCTGAGTTCTGCCAGCTCTTGTGGGTTGTCTGGGCCGTCCTGGGAACCTACTGAGGTGATGTTTTTTTGACAGCTCTCCAGCAAAACAGAGCAGCTGGAGTTGTATCTTCCCTTGACTGTTAAGATTTCTGTTGCCTGGAAGCATCAGAGCGTTAAATTTGGGAGTTCTGATGATAAGTAGTCTGGGTTCAACAAATTAATCTATAAAATCCTAACATCTGATTTTTCTATACTTTTAAAATGTGTATTTGCTATTGTGATAAGGCCCATATCAAATTCAGTCAACGTATTTTTTTTCCTTTTCTAGTGAAAATTGTTAATGAAAAGTTAGTGATTTCTCCTTAGCAGATAACTGAACTATCACAACTATGCTACAAATGTTTTTCTAGGTCAATTTAGCCTACGCCTATGAAACAAAGGATGCACTGTGTTTAGTTCTGACCATAATGAATGGAGGTGACCTGAAGTTTCATATCTACAACATGGGAAACCCAGGCTTTGAAGAGGAAAGAGCTTTGTTTTATGCAGCAGAGATTCTTTGTGGCTTAGAAGACCTTCACAGAGAAAATACAGTATATAGGTAAGCATTCTCTATAGTCTTAAGACAACTCTCCCAGGTAGAAAAGAATTGTCTGCATCCCCCTTACTCATTGTGGTACAGTACAGTTTAGGTTTCTCAGCATCTTTGACAAAATTCCTCAGAGCCATGTATAAATACAGTATGATTCAGTGATAGTGGAAGGAAGCAGTTGCTTCACTAAATACATCATGTCTAAATTATAACTAGACAGAACTAACACAAAACTTCCCAAATCCTACCTCAGCATGCACAGAGTGACCTAAGGAAATTATGAAAATTCTTTAAAGGGATTTAATTAAGGAATCGAGTTTCTAGTTGATATGAAATGGAGATCATTCTATTCAAGCCTCTGTTTTAATTAGATTATGTTTCATTAGGGGCTATGGCACATCAGATGTGGAATAAACCACCTCTCCTACCCCCAAGGGAGCAGAATACAGATGATGAAGGGAACGCTGTGGCCCATAACCCATGGTAGTTTGCTGTAATTGGTTTCATTCTCTTCTCACATAGTCTGTGCTAGAGCAGGTGGAACTGCTTTGAAGTCCAGGAGCTCTGGACAAATGATGCCTCTTCCCTTCCAGCTGAGGGCCAAGTGGGTTTGGAAAGTAGACACCCCCTCCATCTGAGGAGAATCTGCACATCCTCACAGAGAGCACAGCTGGTGATTCAGGACCTGCAGCAAACCTGCATCTCTCCTTGCTGCCTCCTACTTTTCCTGCAAAATGAGGCAATCTCTAGGTCTCTTTTGCCGGCTACAGAGCAGGGACACTGGCTGGCAGTGGCCTGCAGGCAGCCAGGGTCCTTCCCTCTCTTCCAGAAGAATAATTAACACAAGAGAGTATTTGAGACAAAGGGCATGGGTTGATGCTCTAGGACATGGAAACTCTAGTTTTGATTAGCTAGATGAGCTAAGTTCTTGGTTTCCAGACTGGCTTACAGCTATATGCAAGCGCTTTGTCAGAACATCTTAGGGTTAACTGGCTGGATAAGAAGGATGGCTCCAGAGAGAGTTCTCCTGGCTCCACAGGGATTTTTTTTTTTTTAAATCAACAACCAATGTAGTTGTAAACAACATTTAATGTTTGTCTTCGTGATCCTAGCTTGTGAAATCATTATTGCTGGCATTCTCAGCAGAAGAGGTCCTGTAAATTGATGAGTGAGCATCCAAGGACAATGATTAATAGACAATAATATGGTGTTATTTTGTTTTTGTTTTTGTTTTTGTTTAAAACTAAGCTACACCTTAAATCATTGATATGTCCATGTATAATAAGCATTGTGCATATGCTTTTAGACAGAGAAATTATGATATTGTTCCTTGGAGAAGTTCTCTAACAAATTGCCACTCAGTTGCCTCGTTGTGACTCAGATCTTGCTACCTTGCATAAGGAGGGCAGACACAGATAATATGCTGATTTATTTGGCACTGGCCCAGAACTAGATTTTTTCAAGGAACAAAATGGAATTAAGTGTTTAATGTCAATTGAAAAATCAGATCATGAGTGACGTGTCTGGCTTCCTTTTTGTTTAAAAAACATCCTACCACATTCAGAAAAGTTTCAGGTGGTATTATAGTGTTTCTTAAAAAACAGGTAAATCACAGGCATACCTTATTGATAAAAATGACAAATACGTTCATAACGTGACTGGTAAAATGCCATACTAATGACACTTTCTAATAAAACAAATTAGATCTGGCCATCTAAAATAGTATGGGGCTCTGAGAGGAATGGCATCCTACCTCCTTAAGCAGTTGTTTCATGTTACTCTTAAAGGAGCTGCTAGTTTGCACTTCAGATGGCACATTCATTTTGGTGATGAATGATATTGTATCCCTGTAGGTGACATTTTCTAGTAGTATTTCAGGAGCATCTGCAGAGACCCCTAATTTGTAATACTGCAAAGTGTTTTGGGACCCACAAGAAGTGCTATATAGGTCAATAAAATATAGCAACTAAATGCTACAGCTTTCTCAAGGTGAATAATTCATAGCAAAACACTTGTTCCTCAGACTTAATTTCATTTTCTGTGAACAAAATGCTTCTGAGTAAATCACAGCATTCCAAAATACCTCCCCATGTCATGGACCAGTGATGCACACTGTGTATGTGACATGAAAGAACAAACAGGCCAGATTTCAGGATCAGCATCAGATAAAAAATCAGAATTCCCTTGCCAAACGAGGAGCTTACATTACATTTCTCAACTACATCCTCTTAGTAAAGGTCAATGGGTTGATTGTTCATGGAAAGCAAACAAGAAAACCTTCTGGTTCTCCTCAAATTTTATATATATATATGTATATATATATAATAACAGTGCCTGCAAGCTCCAATCTGTATCAAGATCACGTTGTCCTAGGCATTACACAAATATACAGCAAAGCCTTGTCCACCATGATTAATTGTATTGTTTATGCTGTCCTGTAGGGCAGAACAATGTCCCATAGCCTTTCCAGCATGGGTGCAGTGCCAGCAGTTTATGTTTCAGTGTGTTTAGGCAAGGCCAGTTTACATTTCGGAAGCTGTACCATTGGGAAGTATATTTACACATAACTGCGTCCACAGAGGAGTTTTAATTCTTCTAGACATTTCAGTACAAAAATCACATTCCTCCTTGACACTTTCAAGTGTTAGCCATGCAAAGGGAGCCGTCCTTGATCCTGAGGAACTGGAGATCTGAAAACAGAAATGACAACTGATGTCTGGGGGGAAGGAAAGACTGCCTTAATTGCCCTAAATCACAAAGGACTGTAAGGGCGGAACTGCTGTTCGCAGAGTCTTCATGGAGTCTCTCATTTTCTCACTCAAAGAAAACATCTTTTCTCAACTCGCATGCAGAATTCTTTTCATTTAGCCATAGTTACAGCTTTAAGTGGGACTAATAAGTGCTGGAGCGGAAGATGAAGTAACTAATGAAGTCTAAGTTCTTCAAGGAAATAGTTCTTAAGGGATTTGGAATACATTTTAAAAAATAAGTAGGAAATGCCCTCAACCGTGTTGCTCCAGTACTGGAAAACTTCTGCTGATAGGCAGGGAAAGCCCACAGTGGCATGTTAAACAAAATCACAGATTCCCCTCCGCGGTCAGCTGCCCTTCACATATTTCAGTATTGTTTACTTGAAAAGTAATCTTGGTACCATCGGGCACCCAGTGAAGTTTATCTTGAGAGGTTAAGAGGGTCTGAAACAAGCAAGAAGAGGAGATTGTTCACAGCATTCTGTGTTCTTGCTTGAAAAAATAAATAAGAACAAGATAGGTTTTGAAATGTCACTTTCAGCATTGTCAAAACCACCAAATACCCCTCTCCACTCAGAGGAAAGCTCAAGGCACTGAAGTAGTACAGCTTGAAATGCAGGAGGACTCCTGCCCAGCCGCTGTGCACCGCGCAGCTCTCCTGTTGTGAGGGCTTCTCTTGTACACCCGCCTCTCTTTGCTCTTTGGAAAGAAATGCGTCTTGCTGGGAAGCTAACAGAATCAAGCTGGTTCACAAATGCAAGGAGGCCTTAAAAAAAAGACGAGACCGAGCACTTCTTGGATTTGGACCAGGCTAAATGCTGGGTTTCGGTAGGAATCAATCAGATAAAAGTCAGGGCAGAAAGCTGTGAATTGAAGCAATACGCTTCTCCCTGCCTTACCCGGCCATGCTGGTGCCTTACTCGGGCTCCCCAGCTCCCAGTGGTTCCTCTCTGCTCTGCACCCTTGCCCCTGCCATGCCTGCGTGGGAGCACAGAGAGCAGCCGCCCGGCTCCCGCGTTGATGGTAGTCCCCCGCCACCAGGAACGGCGGGGACGGAGCGTGGCTGGTATGGCCAGCATCTGAAGGCAGCAGCTGGTGGAGCAGTCTTGGTGTGGACAAGGCCTTTGTAAGAATGACCTGCCACAGCTCTGCTACATATATGAAAATGGAGATTTTTTTCCAGGAGTTCATAACTTGGCTGGATTGGGAATTTTCTTTTTTTTCCACATGAGCAGTGAAAGGCACATCTTTGACATCAGAGTGACCACCTTGCCAGTTTTCGTGGCACTGCTCCAAACCACATAGGCACCAGAGTTTCATAAATGTTTGTAAGAAGAATTTTAATCTGGGCACAGCATTCCCCTCTCTGCCCCTTATTTTCCAAACTAGCTGAAACTATTATACATGTGCACAAGTGCATGTACACACGTTCATGTAGTTGGCCTGAGTCAGATGCCAGGCATAGAAAATGTCAGCCCAACGGATTGCTATTTCTATTTTCATAAGCAAATATTTTAAATTTTTTAATATTTTTAACAAAAAGATTTTATAAAGGGAAACGTTACAGAGATTTGTCAACATACAGGACTATAAGGCTTGGTTTACAGGGTTTACTGGTCTAGATGGATGAGTCCATTATAGAGTGGATTATGAACTAAAAGCTTGGCTTAGTGGAAAAATGTAACTCCGATTAGAAAAAGACATATGGTTTCATTCTATCTGTGGAGTGAGTTGCAGAAAGTTGTATTGGTTCCATGAGTTCCTTACTGTTTGAGTTGACGCTCAATTGGTTTATTACTGGTAATAAATGCACTCACACACTGTCATATGCTTATGTTATCAAACCCAGCTTCATACAAATAACTGCTATCTTTCATTTTCAGAGATTTGAAGCCAGAAAATATCCTGCTAGATGATTATGGTAAGTCTCAGAGTTTTACAGAGGTTCTTTCACATTAAAATACATTAAGTTAGTTTTAGGATACATATTGCACAAAGACAAATAATGCTCTGAAGTGAAGAAGAGGCTCAGCATATACTAATACTATGTCTTGGGGTGGGTAAAGTGCTAGGACTCACTGCACGCGTGGAACAAAGCAGCTGTGCTGCACAGCAGGGTGTGTTCTTGAGAGCATGACTTTGCTGGTGTTGTCTGCCTTTATTTCATTGTTTTTCCATCCATATTGTTACAAAGCTAACACAACACAAAGGACATTGTGATTTCTAATCTATGCTCCCCACTCCATGTTCAAGAGTACTTTCATCCTTTGCTGAGCCAACTCTCATTTTATGCAAAGCCAGGTACTCATTTGTGCTGAGGGCAGCAATAATCAAATCTTATGCTGAGTTATAGACCAGATGTAGTCCCTTCAGCCACCAAAGAGTTGCAGAATTATGCCAGCTCATCCATCTACTGTGATCAGTTCAAGATACTTCCCTACAGTATGCTACTCTTTGTCTTTTTTTGGTTTGTTTTAAAATATCTAATGCAATCCACTCTAGTCCATAGCCTCACTGTTAAAATTTCACTGCATTATATTACCCTTAGTAATTCCTCTTTTCCTTATCAATAAAACTGCTCCAATTCAGTGATTTAAAACACTCATTTCTTAAAATGTCTTAGCAGTAAATTGCAAGAGTATTGTAGTGATGACAGCAGTTGTATTTTTGAGCTAATTTGGAGTCATATGATTATACCTGCTTTGTGTTGTTTTGTTGTTTTGTTTTTGTTTTTGTTTTTCCTTCCAGGCCATATTAGAATATCTGATTTGGGTCTAGCTGTTAAAATCCCTGAGGGTGAATCAATCCGTGGAAGGGTAGGAACAGTAGGGTATATGGGTAAGTCTTCAGTAGCTCATCTTTTTGACAATTTGCTGAGATTACTTGAGCTTTGGAGATCTTTCTGCCAGATAGGCTTAAGAAAAAGAATTTTAAAAAATCACACTCAGCTGGGTCCCTGCAGCAAACCACCAAAAAACATTCTAGAGGAAATCTGAAGTTGGGAAAAGGCTGGACCACAGCAGCTCTTAATGAGACTGGTCTATAATCCTAAATAAACAAGGAAAATAAAAAGAACAGACAACAACTGGTATTCTAGTGATTTTAGCATAGATTTATTTTAGTAGTGTTATGTGCATAAAAGAAAGAAAAGGTTTCTTTCTCGTTGCTACTTTGTATAGTATTTTAAATGTATTTGTATGTTTATGATGAAGTGGGTAAGTCCACATCTATGTTTTGCTGTTTGGACAGTGGGAGGCTACACAAAAGAGTAGAGATTTGTACATTGGTAAAAAAACACACTTCCCAATTTAACTAGATCTGTTTTTGCAATTCAATGTAATTATTTTCATGCATTCTCTAGGTGGACATACTTTGTGGAATAAAAATTGCATATGCTTATTTGACTAAATAGAAACTAGCTGATATGAGCCACTGTTATATCATATGGAGAATTTAATGAAAGCAAGCAAATCAGTTGTCATTTCTAAGTTTTGTTATTTGAGTGTAAGTCTGTGTACACACTAAGACTCTGCTCATGAGCATATGTGTATATGTGTTTGTAACCATGTATAGAAGGTGAGGATGCCTGCAAGGAAGCAACTATATGCCCACAGCAAATTGGATGTTTGCAACACAAAATAAATGGATATGTTTTTTAAAGGAGGGAGAATAAATTATAAATTGACTGAAAAGACAGAATTTGCTTTTGGATAAATGTCACTGTTGTTTACAGGATGTGTGCTTGTATGCCATTTCTTTTATAAACAGAGAAATCTGGAAGCACTCTTAAGATTGGGCCCCTCCTTAATACTTAGCTTCAACTTCTTTTTGTTTTCTTTTTTTTTTAATTGGTCTGTCTTGGTAGAGAACTCAGAAGACAGCATGAACATGGCATGTAGAGAAAAGACCATGGCATGTAACATGCTGCATTTTCTGTAATTCAGTCAACAGAAATCAGGAGGTATTTTTATATTCTACCCACCATTCTCTCTGCCCACCAATATCAAACGTTGTCACAGGATACATCTTTCTCCTCCACAGCTCCAGAAGTGTTGAACAACCAGAGATACACACTCAGCCCTGACTACTGGGGGCTGGGCTGTCTCATTTATGAAATGATTGCTGGGCAATCACCATTTCGTGGAAGGAAAGAGAAGGTGAAGAGGGAAGAAGTGGACAGAAGAGTGCTGGAGACAGAGGAGGTGTACTCCCATAAGTTTTCTGAGGAGGCCAAGTCCATCTGTAAAATGGTAAGGGGCTTGAAGGCCCACTGTGGCAGCCTCATTAGCAAGCTGTATCTGACACGGTCTGAGAGGTAATGTGATACCATAGAGGGGATGCAGAGACGAGCAGTAATCAAGCTCATCTGTTGATGGGATGACTGCATTCTTTATTCATTCAAATTGTGTTTATTTGGGATTGCTTCTCCATGAGATTCATCACGGTCATCTTGAGTCTTGTCCAAAGCTTTATGGCCAAGGGAGCGGATATCTATTCTCGTGAGACTTTGAATATTAGTTTGTAGTCAAGAATGCATTTCTGTGTTTTATAATCTTGTAGAAAAAATAAAAAGGACTTGATGATGCAAGACTCTCAGTGTCTCCTGCAAGGAACTGAAAACCCCATGCTTCCATTGTCTTTGGTGAGAGCTGGGGGTAAGCAGGACAAAGATTATGCAATGAAATTATTGTGACACTCAAATGTTGTCCCACCCCATCTCACTAACTTTGTTAGCAGCTTTTCCCCCAGGGTGCCAGGGTATCCAGCTTTTTTTAATACTGTTGAGCTGTCCTTTAAAATGTTTTCTCACCCTTTCAGCTGGGAGTCATTTTCATAGCACAATAGCCATTTCTGACAATGGAAATCCTCAAACCCTCTGAGAAATCTCAAAGCTGTGTCTGAATTCATCAATGTCTTGTCGACATCCATCTTTAGAATGCTGAATTGTAATTTGGAAAGGGATGTGGCCTTATTCTTGATTTGTTTGCTAAAGAGTGAAATCTCCTTTGGAGACAGTGACATATCTATGTAAACTGGTAGAGAAAGAATGAAGGGAAAGAAAGATCAACAAATAGGTAGTGAGAGTTGCACCAATATCTTGTGCAATAGGCAAGCAAACAGCATATCAACAACATTCTGGTTGGCTGGCTTCATGAAGAGACACTGAAGTCTCCTTGCAAAGCAATAATGGTAGCATTGCCAAGTATCATGCCTGGAAGTCATTAACTCACAGTGCACCAACTCATTGCTGAATCCCCAGGGTAGTAATTAACTGACATCACTCTTGATAGATACTTTAGGCCATACACTGCCCTTAATCTGCGATTCAGAGCCCCCAGTGAAGTCAGTGTGAGAGGATCTAGGACAGCCACAGGCTCATACAGACCATTTCATGTGCTCAAAAGGTCTGCCATCTTTTCTCTAGTAGCATCTCGACTCCTACCAGGTGAAGAGCAGAGTCTGCTGGAGTGGCAGAGAGTTTGTGCACTTCCAAGTATTAGCATGAAATAAAAATGTCATGAGGCAAAAATGCTTTGCTTGTTTTGTAGTTAGTTGCAGGCATGAGACATAACAGAATAAAAGTATACTTTACAGAAAAATAACTAAGCCCATGAGAACTTAAAAGCTGAGAAGAATTAAATGTAGCATTGATGGGATAGTGCTGGAGAAGACCTACCTCTCCCAGGGGAGAAGACAGTGAAAGTCAGTATGTTGTAGTGGTCATTTTCATCTTCAAGCCATGGTTTCAGGGAACCTCAGGAAATCATCTGTTTCATTCCCTTGCCTCAGGGAAGGCATGAACTGTACGTAAATCAATCCTGACAACTTGGTCATTACTGCTTTACTGTCCAGTCATACATCATGTTTGTTTAGGTGGTTTGTGCAAACTCTTAATGGATCCAAAGATAACACTGTCCGTTGTGAATATTAATGCATTAAAATTGCTGTGTCTTAAGACTGGAAGAGCCTTACTTCTGATACTGAGTATAATAGAATATGAAGTTTTCCATCCAAAAGTCATTTATTTTATTTAAATGATTCTTTAAAAATCCATGATTCAAATACATTTTCTCAAATTCTTTTTGCTCTTTATATTGAAAACCAGAACTTTGTTGCTTTGTATCAGCATCTTATCAGGAAACCAAAAAAGGCATAGTTAAGTTTCCATCATACCTGCAAAATGAAGCATAAAGTTGTAGTACATAAATCCAACTCGGGCCGTCACAAAGATCCAACACAAAAGGCTTTCCTGTAGTGGACTTTTCAGGGCAAGAGTGAGGAACGTGTTTTCCACCATGTCTCCTAATCTTCTCTTCGAAGTTTACTCCATGATCTGATAGCCTTACCATCAGGAAATGTATTGTCTTTATTCATTTACTCGTGAAAACCCCTTAATGTTACCCCACATCAACCTTCCCCTCCTGGATGTTTATGCCCTTTGCATTTTTGCAGGCACATATCATAGCTCCCATTAATCATCATCCATCCCATATTTCCATGTTTCATTTTCTAAGTAATTTCCTGCAAATCAGCCCTCATTTTGGACTGAAACAGAGATGAATAATAAATAATTAGGAACAGGGGCAGCTGGCTTTCTGGGAAGCTCCCCAACCGATAGTTCCCATATAATATAACTGCTTCATGTTTTGTTTTGTTGGTTTTTTTTTTCCTCTGAAAAAATCCAATCTTTCTAGGAAATGCTCCCTGTTTGTTGTTGTTATGACTTGTACCTCATTGATGTACATGCGTGTTCCCCCTGACAAGTGCAGTCTTGCATCCAAGGATGTGACTTGAAGTGCATTCAAGTCAACAGTATTGGATGGGCCCTTATTGCTGTGCTCTTCTCTCATTCTGGCAGTGTCCTGTTTGTCTTATTCCTACAGATCCCATTCTAGTCCACAAAAGGGATCTCTGATTGGAAGGTGCAAAGAAGACAGAGCCAGTGAGCCTTCTCAGTGGTGCCCAGTGACAGAACAAGAGGCAGCGGGCACAAACTGAAACACAGGAGGCTCCCTCTGAACATCAGGAAATGCTTTTTCACTGTGAGGGTAGTCAAATACTGGAGCAGGTTGCCAAGTGTGGCTGTGGAGTCTTCACAGTTGGAGAGATCCAAAACCCAACTGGACATGGCCGTGCACCTGCTCTAGGTGACTCTTGTGTTGAGCAGGGGGGTTGGACTAGACAACCTCCAGAGGTCCCTTCCAAGCCTCAGCTGTTCTGTAATTCTGATCTCTGTTTCCTTCCTGAAGTGCCTCCCCAACCAACTAAAAGATGATGGATTCTTTGTTCCCTAAAACCAATCTCTTTTTTTCTTCACTCACCACCAGAACTGCTGTCATCATACTGCTGCTACTCCTGCCTGCTTTCATCCCTTTTCCCTGCTTTCATCTCTGCAAACCAACTTATTCACACATTTTTACACCTTAAAGTTTATCAGCGCTGCCTGAGAATAACTCTTGGCAGAATAACTCTCACTCTTCAAATGATTATTACTGCAACAACTAGTGATAATAACAAATCTTCTGTTGTAAGCCTTTGCAATGAGCTTTATTGTCACCCATGCCTGAGAGAGTTTTGACTCTTCTACAGTTGGCCAGATTGGGCTGTGGTTATCATAACCATAAGCAGTGCAATATACAATCATTTATGTCATTCTAGCATCCTCAGTCCCCACATCACTGTCTTGTTTTATTTACTAATTCAGAGTTGACCATAGTATTACTTTTCTATTACTTTTCTATTCTCTAGAAATTGTTAAAAATAGTATGTTTATTTCTGTTTCAGGGTTGAAATTTATCTCGGTGATCCCTTTATCTGATCAGCTTGGTCAATGGAATTGGTTTTACTATTCCCCTTTTCTCTTTTCATGAATTTCCCTTACTCTTGTAATTTTAGGATGAACATCTTAGGACTTAGAGTTATTTATTATATGGTATGATCTGGATATGAACTGACTGATCACATGAAGATAAATAAAGCAGTGCTTTGGGGACTGCTAGCTTTTTTTAGCAATCCTCACAACAGTTGTTTCTTCTTGTAAAGGAAGCAAAACAAAGTCCTGGAAAAGTCTCAGACATTGCTGAGTTTGAATCCCCAGCTGGGATCAAATAAGTGACATGAAAATATCAGAGAGTTCTTTTTATCAAGAAAAAGAACTTTAATGTAACTTCACCATTGCTACTCAAGACTCTTCTTTGAAAGTCCTATTCTAGTCATGCTTTGTCTGTAAATCTAGACTAAATCCTGCCCTTACTTACACACATACAGTGTCACCTGGAGCCTTTATTACCAGGACATAAAGCTCTGCTGCTTGGTATCAACTTCATGCACAGTTGGATTGCCTAAGCCATCTTCAGATCTGTGGCTCTGTGAATTCTCCGTAGGCTTTGGCTGTAGAATTACACTGAAACTATGTTTGATTGGGTCATTGCACTGCCATCCTGGGAGGGCTTGTCATCAGACTGATGTAGTTGCTTTTGTTCTGCTCTCCATTCATTTTAAATACATCCTTTGAAACTGAGTTAAACAAAACGGTAGAGATGACTCAAAACATACAGCTGCTATCTCCATTTTCTTCCCTGAAGAGATTCCCAAATGGGATGCACATTTCAGGCTCATATGCAGGTTTACAATTGCAGAACGCTTCTGGAGCTGCAGGAAGTGGTACAAGATTCATTATTCCTTGGAGAAAGGAAGGACTTTCACTTCTGAAAAATATTCTAGTCCACGCTATCTCTTGGCATCCACAACGGAAGCCAGGAGAAGCATTTAGTTCAATTTGTTGCTATCTAGAGAGCTGGCTGCATCTAGAGCTTACCAAAATCCCAGAATTTCTTATTTTTTCTCCATTGTGGCTCTCCTAGGATTCTCAAGAGGCAGGCAGCTGCTTCCCTGCAGCTGGGCTTCACAGGGGAATCCTGCCCTTTCTGTTGTCTTTCAGTCCCAGTCCATTCCCAGCAGCCTGTTCCCTTTTATGTCTTTCAGCCCACAGTGGCCAGCCACCCATGAACAACTGCATTCATACTCCAGAGAATTCCTTCTTGCATCAGAGGTTACTGAATACTCCCATCACAGAGGAACCCAGGACCCCCCAGGCAGCCTTCTTCTATCCTCAACCACTCCATCCTCTGACCACACACTCCAAACAACTTCTATCATTTACAGCCTGACAAGGGTAAATTCCCAGATTAGCTTAGTCTTCCCACCTAGTTCAGAGGCAGGAGAATCAATAGCTGCACAGACAGACAGTAACCCCCTTTTCATCCCTTCACAGCTGACTTTTAGAGCAGAAACTGCAGAGGTCTCCTTTATCACCTACAGGCAAGCCCAAATCTAGCCCTTCCTACTGCAACTTGATCCTCAGAGCACTGTTCCTGAGAGCTTCGAAGTATCATTTTCAAAAGTGTATCAGAGCCATGGGTAGTAAAAGTGGTCCTTCTGCCTTCAGATTCTTCCACCTATCAGGAAAGTCCTCTCAGCATGAAAATTAAAGATTAAGAGAATTTACGTCTCCTCTGCCCTGCTACAGTAGAACAAACCAGGTCTTGAGTAGAAATTCCAAAGTAATCTTCTTTACATAGGCTAAATCAAGATGCCTGTTGGGATTAAAACAAGAAAAAGAGAAAAAGAAAACTTGCCTCAAGACCACGAGAGTTCACAGTCTCATACAGGCTCCAGAGAAGTGCCCTGAGAGAGATCTTTTCCTCTGAGCTGGATCAGTGATGGTGTAGCACATGAATCTATGTGCTCAGAGGATAGCAAGGCCTTCTTCAGATCTTTCTCTGTCTCTGTGATCCAGCCAGTCGTGGTGACCAGTCTTTGTGCCCATCACTTAGACTGCAGCAGCACTAGATGTAGAGGAAACTGTGAGAAAGAAAGGGATGTTGCTATTTGCAGGCTGGAAGCTGCTCTGATGGCCAGAATTACAAGCTTTTCCACCATCCTGCAATCCCTACAGTCTCCTCTGGCTGTTGCTGCTGCTACTGCTGAAGCAGAATATTATTCTTTCATGTATTCCATACTGTACTGTCCCATCCCACCCCACACCTTTTCTGGGTGCTTAGCCTCTGCAACTGTAGCTTGCTCAGGACTGGCTGGAGGATGGTCTCTGCATACCTGGGACACATTCAGATTGCTGAAGCCGTTTGCTATCTCAGGCTGGAAATGAGGCCCCTAGCAAAAGAGTGCAGAACTGAGGAGGTTGTGGAAGTCAGATAAGAAAACCACTGACGTCCAGGGGGTGGCAGAGCATTCAGAGAAGCCTAAAGAGCTGTGACCCTGTAAACCAATGATAAATACAAGAAAACCCAGCTCTAGCCAGGCACCAGAGGAAGGACTTGCAATCTCCAATTAGCAACAAACAGCCCTTTCAAGGTTCCTCTTCATCAAGATGATGTGGCTGAGACAGCAACATAACCAGGGCATACTGGGGCATATGCTGAGCTTGAAAGCCTACAGTCAACATCTCCAGACAACCTTGCCCTAGCAGAGAAGCTGCCTGGCTCCTGGTTCCCATCCTCCTGCAGGGCTGCACCTGATCATATACTTTATCTCCTAAAATGCTTCTTCTCTTTCACCCTTCCAGAGCTATTTGCTTCTTGCTTTCCTGAGTGAGCCCCAGACAGGAGCTGCAAGGTACAGCTCAGCTGGCTGACAGCCCTGGTTGGTGGAAGGTCCCAGGGAGTTTTACTAATCATTTCAGTGCGATCGGTCTGCACAGCCCACCTGGGGAGGGGGCGAGGGGACATCGCTGCACCGCAGCTCCGGCGTTGGAGCAGCAAAGTGGGAGTCGGGAGAGGAGGCGAGGCGTGAACCTGTCTTCCCCGGGCACCAGGGACGAGACCCCCTGCCCCGCGGAAGAGTCCCCGACGCAGCTCTGACGCCGTTCACCCGTCGGGATCCTTCTTGAGGGGCCGGAACGCCTCACCTCCGCGGGCCGAGCCCC